>OY292403.1:5962860-6494165 GCA_958496205.1 Idaea biselata | reverse complement strand
TTTTTTTTTTTGACCGACGCGTTGTTTTTTTTAGTTCTTATTTAATGTTGACGCTAGAATTTTTTTTTTCGTTTCGGTTTGGTGTGTACAGGTTTTATGAGAGGACCTGTAGAGAGTAAAAGCTGGGTTAGATTCAGTTAGGGATGTAGAAGTCAGTGACTGACTTGGCACTGACTTTTGTCACTGACTCTGTGTAAACCGGCTTTTATATTGAAAATACTGGGCGTTTACCGAATAACACGGTTTTTAAATGATCTTAAAAATATCTTTAAATTGTTGCTTTTTGACATTAGTGTCAAAAGTGACATTGTTAACATTTCTTGACATTGATTTAGTTGTTTTCGTCGTCAAAGATAACTGCTAAAATGTTGATTTTTTTCGACGTTAAAGCTTCTTTTGTCTACCGTCAAAGAGAGATATTTTTAAGCTTTATTTAACACAAACTTCTTCAGCTCCCGTGTTACACGGTTAACGTCCAAATTGCGTTGTAATTTAGTGTTTTATTAGAACGAAAACGTTAACACCAAATAGTAAGTTACTACGTGTTGTATATTCGGTGTTACGAAACAGCGCGTCGGGTGATTTGTATGCAGTTTGAGTCTATCGGCCGGTTTGCTAATCGTTCAAGGACTTTCATTAAAATGTCAACGTGAAACACCTTGTTCTTTATTGGACATTGATTTTAAAATAACCAGTATATGTTTAAAAAAAGAATCTTGATTTTAATTTTAAAGTGTTTCCTACACTGGCACCTGTGGCGCTAGCGGATAGACACATTACAACGAATTTACAACGACAGGTTTAAAACATGTCAGGTGCAGAATTCGAAAAGCATTTTTTCAAAAAATTAACTACCTGCTTTTCACGGTTTTACCCGTATGAAGCCTCAATTTTGTTTTCGATTTCGATAACGTCTATATTAAGAGAATAGGGCAGGTATGAATCATTGCACTCAATAAAATGATTCCATATGAAAATCCTATTCTTATAATTGCTACATAAGTACCTCTTACAGTATCTTACAAATATAGAACAAGGTGTTATTGAACTTGAAATATTTAATGATAACAGGCATCCAGCCAATTTGGCTCGACTGACGAATTTATTACTGTGACATCACTATTCATGGTTAAGGTTCTGTATTAGTCATTTCTACTTAGGTAAGGGATACAAAATATTATGTTTACATAGAGGTATATTAAGTTTAAAAGTCCCTCGTACTCAGAAACGCTCTTTAACTAGTCTTTAGTTAATCAAAGCTTTGTATGAAGACAACTCTGAATTCATCATTTTCCTATCACTAGCAGGGCGATTATCCATTAATCCGTAGGAGCTCTAGTACGCTGGGTTGAATTTTCTTATTTACAATAGCTTAATTAACTTATGATCAGCTTTGGAACGTTTCCGAGTGCGTGTTTAATGTTCTTCCATTATTTAAAGGACAGACCTTAACCATTATTTGCATGGAGTATCAGTTTTTTTATAAATGACTAGTGCATTCACCTTTCTCCTCTTTTCGTGTACTGTACTTATTGGATCGACAGTTTAGGAATGGAGCGTATTGAATGAAAAACTAGGGAATGATATTGCTTTGGCCTCTACCGTGTAACGCGATTGCCCCTTTCAAAGAAATCTGTAGAACAAAACAGATTTTCATCGGTTTACGCGACGCTGATATGAAACTGATCCATTTATCAAAATCGATACATTCGTTTCTCAGGTCGAAAACAATCCTTTATTGTTGCATTGATTTCTTTCAAAGGGATAGAACTGTTACTTTGTAGAGACACTGTATTTGTCTTAAGACGGTCATTGGAGATGCGTAACTCGGTAGATCAAACATATATCCTCAAAGTCCGATTCGTTTTGTAAATATACTATTTAATATGTATAAATAAACTAAAAAGTAAATTTAAATTATCAAAAAATAATAGTCCAATGGTAGATTGTTCGTCCACGTTTAATTCCATTTGAAAAATATTGCCGTCTAACGTTTAATTGTTGTCCATTTGAATTTCGCTTGATAATTATGTATTTATGAAATCTTCAGTCCATAAGGTCACATAGATAAACTTATATGCCAATTATGTAAATACTCGGTCAATTTACAAGTGAAAATTAATTATTAATCTTAATTTGTGACCGAATAAAAAACATCTATTACTAGCTACAGTCCACGGTTTCACACGCATTAGTCTCTACATACGTAACGTGTTTTTTCTCGTACCTGACGGAACGTGTCGACACGTTACGTATGTTACTCGACGTTATGTGATAAAAAGTAGCTTTTGTGTTATTAAAAGTTTCAGCTATTCACACAGAGATTCCTCGCAATCGGTTCTGTAGTTAAATGATGAACAAATACAAAAACTTTCACATGTATAATTTTAGTAGATTTCAGTCAATTGACATGATACGTATTGGCCTTTTCTAACAATTAAAGTGACCTAAGTAACTATGTATTGTTAGCCTTATATCGTCCCTTTTGCTTCGGAAATCCATCCATATTAATCTCGGACGTTCATTTTATTTACTTGTCTTGCCCAGCTTGCATGATGTACATAGTAGTAAAGTATATAAAGAAACCTTTGTCCTTGTTATTTTTTTGTTATTGGGTAGTGTAATATATATTTTTTATTTTTCGAAATGTCTCTGTTATTTCGTCATTGAATGTATCGTGTGAAAGTCGTGTGTAGAATAAAAATGGTTGAAAATTTTATCTTTTTTCACGACGCCTTGTTTCGGCATTGTTTCAATGTCATAATTTGATTTTATTGAGTCATATGAAACTAGTTTAAAAACAGGAAATAGATTAATCTTATTATTTCCCTCTTGTTACAGAATATACAATAAACTCAGATAGTAAAAATATTTTACAAGTAGAATTGAATCATCTAAAATACTCCCGTGACGGGGAGAATAGATTGTGTTAAAACTTGTTAAAATTGGGAGTCTTATAATAGGTAGTCGAAACATGTAAGAAAAAAACCCTGGTTTCAATTATCAAATCTGCTCAGCTTTCCGACTTAGTCCATTTGAAAGGAACTACACATTGTAAAAATTTAAATTTCTATTCCTAGTTTCTAAAAAAAATAATTTTGATTAAATCGATAGTCACCTAGATTTTTTAAATTTGCATCTTTTATTATGAAATTTATAACATGCCTCGAAAACAAAAACACCTGTTAATTATTTATTTCATTTGTTAAAGAGACTCTCGGCTGACACGATACATTCATTCAGTCTTCGTACGATTTGCCAAATAATTTACGTAAATTGCCAAATTAAAACGTCTTCGTACAGAAACAACCGGCCAGTGTTGTACATCCACTAGGAAATAAGATAATCTGGTCCTCTTTGGTAAATACCCTCCGCGAACTACAATAAAATTCTTAGTAATCTTAGATACATTCGGGCCAGTAGATCGTTTATGAAATTCCCTTAAAACTATGGCGTTTTTAAATCGCTTTTAGGGCCATATTGAACGTGAATCAGTCAAAAATCTCGACTTAAAACCTGATTTATAGCTTGGATTCGAGAATTGGTAGTTAATCCTCTCAATTTTCTAAAACGGTATATTTAAATTGAATCCCAAGTCAAGATTTTTGACTAACAGCCAATTTCTCCATTGAAAGTACTTAACATAAAAGTTAAAAGTGACGTTCTGAAAGAAGTTTTCCTCAGTTACTTTGACTTTTACTCCCAATGAAGAAGTTTGCTGTGAAATGTCGCCTTTTGTAATGGCTTATGCCCGTTTCTATTAACCCTGAACACAGTAACGCCTAACTACGTAATGCCTAAGCAAAACCTTGGCCTATCTGCATCAGAGAGGTGTCTCCTAGTGTTAGTGAAAACGGGCATAAAGCTGCGTTTCCATCGAGGATTAGTAGCGATGAATACGATTGTTAGGACCAATAGGATCGCTTGATTTTAGGGTCAAGCTATTTGGTATTAAACTTATTATTTCTCGATATTGCTCTTTGGTGGAAACTCGGCCTAAGTATCTTCTTATCTGGCCCCAATGGTCGTTCCGTCTTGCATTGTCATTGTCCTATGATTAACGTCCATATTTGAAAATGATTTAGCGTTAAGTGATTTTATCATTTTATTGAAAAGTAAAGTAATTTCGTGCGATTCCATTATGATTTGTCAAACATTTAACACCACGTGCGTCCTAGTTCGTCATTATTTGTCAAATGTATGCAGTACGTGCGTTCTAGTTCGTCATTATTTGTCTAACGTCTAACAACACGTGCGTCCTAGTTCGTCATTATTTGTCAAATATCTGACACCATGTGCGTACAAGTTCGTCATTATTTGACAAATATCTAACACCACGTGCGTCCTAGTTCGTCATTATTTCTCACGATGCTGTACAAATTTGTTATTTAATTCGTATTATTATTGTAATGTAAAAAGAAACCATTTCGCGTAGGTTTACGAAACCTTGTTGTATGTTGAACAGTTGATTTATCGTCAATTATCATGTCAAGTACTATTTTATTTTTGTCATTATAAAAGGTCAATTGTTTTTTGTGTAAATAAAATGCTATATAAGTTTATTTCTCATGTCAAGTTATTTGGTCAATTTCAACAATTGAATGCCCATTTGTTGCTCACGGCGATTGTGGTTTTCAAAGGTTTTTTTACTCATTATAATGCTCAATATTTTGTGGTCATGATATTAGATGATTAAATTTCTTTTGGTTATAATTTATATCTTCTTATTTATTTTATATTTTTACTTATAAAAAATGCAAGGGAAATTATGAAATAAAATACAGAGAATGAACAATTACGTGATCTATATACTAAAAGTTTGATATTTTATCGATTCAGGTAGAACAAAACCAACTAAATAATGAACAGCTGTGTTTAAAAAATAGTTCTTATCAACGATTGTTTGGAAAACATCAAATTCATTGTTCAAATGCGATTATGAATTACGTAAAATATGTAGGAATTAAGAAATCCGAAATAGGTGTAATAAAAATATCAATTTAATATCATTTTGCTTGCCCCTTTTTTCTATGCCAATATACCTAATAATTAGACGAATTCATAGGAATGAACAACTTAGGCTCGATTCGACTAAACTGGAATAAGCAACGGATAGCAATTCTACGCATAAATCGTCTTTTGTTTGAAAGACTCTCGAGCTATGCAATCGAAAAACTGACGATTTATGCGGAGAATTATTAGTCTTTATTTATTCTAGTTTGGTGGAACCTGCCCTTAAAATGTTATTGTTACCACTAGTCTAAGTGCTATCGATTGTTTTAACGTTTAAGATGACCGTTCACGATTTTCGATCCATTTTTGGAGAGGATACGCTTTATTTTCTTGAAAAAAATGTTTATTTTTTTGTTGAAAATAAAGCTATGCTTTAGCCGGTTTTAACGAAAAATTTCGTACATCACACTTCCTACAGGTGCCGACAAACACCTAGAAACAAATGACGGATGCACAGAAGTCGATTTTATCATAGAAGTCGCACGTAATTTTACTTACTCTTTCCACGTCAGTATTTTTAAGATGTTTGCCGACACCTGTATCTGTGTCTCAGCCGTTCATACGTAAATGTATTAACGACGTTTTATTGGACAGGGGTTTAAATATACGAAAATCTTCGTGCGAAGCGACAGAGGTTAAGAGCGATTTTGTGTCAAATTTATCGTAAGACGTGAAGGGTCTTCTTGATAACTATTGTTTTATTATGAATTTATTTTTTGAGAAGATAGTTGTATTGAGGTTGTTGATTTGATTCTTGAAGTGGGTATTGTGAATGATGCATTCCAAACTTTGATCCGTTAAATAGCACTGTTCGTCATGCACCTCTTAATTGAATAGTGTAATCGAAAGAAATATATTTTTACAGGCATTCACTTAACGATAAGATAGTTGGTCGTACTGTTGTTTCCGTGAGTCCTATGTACTCTTGTAGGCACAATTTATATCAAAAGTGCATATCCACCGTCCAATGACAACCAATAAGGCGTGTCGTTGACGCTCTTTGGATTGTCCTACGTATACTTAATAAAAATGTAATATAAATAACTGATATTGTTAGAATTTTTTTAATTCTCATGCGGGGTTTCAAAGTCTTGCTAAGGTTAAAATTATTCTAATAATAGCAGTTCGGTGAATCTGCACTTTTGTTGTCTCTTTGTACCTACTCTCATATACGGAACATAGTAAGGCAATATTTACAAAAAAACAAGACCATTTTAATACATTTTAAGATGTCCCTTTATGAAAACGTAATTCTAAATGATACCTTAATGTAAACTAAAAAAAAAGAAAGTCACAAAGGGAGTAAATATATGTCAAACCGTTGCTCGATTGTTACCGTATAAGTTATTTAGTGAATTCGACAGATATTTGTATTTTATCATGTTTATACGATGGAAAGAAAAAAAATATCTCAATATAATATCATATATAGTTCATTTGTACAGTATAGAAGATATAGTAAGTAAACTAAACATACAATACATTTTTTTTCTTATATCCTACTTAGTAATACATTAGATAATAATACCCAGATATATGTTTGTTCTTTGCAGCATGACAAACAAGCCACGTAAGGTTGTTTTGTACGTTATGTTTTGCCAATTTTAATTGATTAATGTGTATATAAAAATAATTATAGTGTATATGTACCAGTATGGTTGTGTTAACCCCATTTTTTAAAATCGTAACAATGAATTTGGGCCTATTTTATTTACAGTGGAGTGGCGTTTTTGTCATGTGCAAAATATTAAAATAAATAGCTGATATTATTGATAGCGGCTAAGGCGGGTGACACGACAGACCTTACCTTTATTATTAGATGTAGATTCGGTTACTGATCAAAGAAGGTTTTTATACGTGTTGATTTAGTGAGACCAGCATTGGTAGCATACAAGCACGAAAAACGTTTTCTCAGTCGACAAAAACTTCCGTCTCTTTTTCTCGACGATTTTTTTTTGTCGATCGACGCAATGTTTCTTTTGTTCGTATGCTACCACTGTAGCTAGCTGATAATGTAACTCTGTTCTTAACAATTTTTTATTGAAATCAATGAAATTGTGGATATCACGGCATTTTTGCGATTACAGATCTACAGTTTGACAGTTACAGTCGCTTACAAATTGCATTGCAATTGAAACTAGCGGCTTTAACTGTGTAAAATATGACGTGATAGCAAAAAAATCAATCGAGATTTGTTAGCAATAGTATTACATAATCAGCTTGAAGTTAAGGGCTATTCTGTATTTATGATATCTAATGAATTTTGTTCTGTAACTTATATTTAGTGTATTTTATTCGCAAGACAGCTGTTTTCTTTAAATCAAGACCATTTACATATTTAAGATGGTCGTTAAAATTTAAGAAATATATAAAATCATTGGCTTATTGAGCGTTTGACCATTATCACTATTATACCATGAATTACCTACTATTAAGAAAAAAACTATTTTTTATTCATAAAAATCATGAAGACGTGAATAATTCGAAAAATTGTAATAACAGCTGATTTTCGGTTGAACATAACCATGAAAATGTTAGAAAAAAATATTTTATGACTATTTTTAAAACAATTGTTGTCAGTAAAGATGTACAGACAGAGATAGCCCTTAACCACTTTCTTAACTAATTTATCAAGAACTGTATAGAGATTGCTGTACCAAACCGTACAGTGAACAAAAACGGGGCCGCGCGTTTGTTTCTAACCTCTTCTATCTCGCAAGACTGTCAACTCACAGAACAATTTGTAAATAGGGTACGAAGTAGAAATTTAATGTTTATTTTAGTTCATTTTTGTTTTCGTTTGATCTTGTAAAATGATTGAGTGAAGGAGGAGTTACAGTGGAGAGATATGACAGTGCGATGGATGGGACAGTTTCGTCGTCTCACTGCTTTGTCTCATCGGTGTGATTGTGAGTAAATTATTTTCCTAACTGACCTCTTGTTGGGGGTATCGATGGTGTAGTTATTAAACTAACCCACATTACAGTGTTGGATATAATGTATCAGGAACAAATACAATCGAAACATAGACTAAACACGATGTAGACAGATCAAAGTATGGCATTAATTAATGTTTTAGGACTTATGTTTCTGATTCGATAGTTTTATATTTCTATATCGATTGCCTTTTGATTCTGAAACATTATTTCTATCCAACACACTGGTGGTAATTATTTTACTAACTTAACTACATCATTGGTGATACACGAGTGAGTGTGTTAGGAAAATAAATTCCGCATCATCACACTAGTGCGACAAAGTAGTGTGACGATAAGACTGTCCCCAATAGAGAAGGGGAAGCGAACGCGCGGTCATTGCGTGAAACAATGCTGCGATATTCCTTGTGCCCCTCGAAATATCAGTGCATTATAATATTGATTGAGTCAAGATGTATAGACGATGTGCGGTTAGAGTAATATGTTGTGTATAGATGCGTTTTACAAGTTCGAGTCGGGCTTGCCGGCCGGTTCGGACGAACGACGACTAGCTATGAATCCTGACATCGGCTCACGTTAATTAGCTTATAAAAAATATTTCATCAAAATATAAAATACACAAAAAAAATGGATATAAATTTCTCGACCAAGTACTGGTTGTTTTTAAATTATTAAAATGTAAAAAAAAATTAGATTATAAACAAAGTATAGGTACAATTTATTAATTATACTTTTCGTTTCGGCATTTCATGTAAGAGTGGTTGTTAGTTTGCGACTCCGTTATGATTTGTATAAATAAGCTAGCCCGGTCAAAATAGAGGGCGTTCGCGGAGACTACTCTTAACATAAAGCTATGCTGGAAGTTTCTATATATTTTGTGATTTCTTTTGCTCATGTCCTCTTCCATTGCTTTTTTGTTTATCATCTGTCCTAAGTGTATAGTATGATTTTGTTACGGCAGGGTAATGCAGAAATGTGAAGAGGTACTTTTTAATTTGATGATTTGTTTGAATGTTGATTTTATCCATTCGATGGATATTTGTATTGTTACGAAAGGATCCAGAGTTTGTTGTTTTTTTTTAATTAAGTCAATTTGAATATCGATTTTAATGAGGCAGCAAATTAGTTACCACAGAAACAATAGTCAAGCATGAGTCAGATATGTTGATTGTTGGCTCTCTTTGGCTTCACGGTACGACAGACGATCTATACTCTTGGCATTAGTATACTACAAGAAACGTGGAAATTGTATAGAAAGTTGGAATACGCACCTAGCGGACACAATGCGTAACTACAACTATCTATCAATTTACGCGGTTACGCAAACGTGATACTTAACGTTTGAACGAAATAATACTTTTGCTAAGAGTAGTGGGCTCATTGTATATTGTCGAGTAAGTAGTCAGTATTAGATCATGCAATATGAGTATCTTTGGTATACATGAGCTGAAGAGAGATTGTGAAGAGTATTGTTGTAAAAGGTACCTATTCAAAATCTGGATAAACAGACTAACAGGAATCGGATAGTGTTGCTGCATGCAATATGCATTTATGCCATCTTCACGTTTATTTGAATTATGGGATCAGTGCCAAACTTTCTCCTTCTTATTTAGCTCAAAACGATGCAATTGTTAGCATGCTTCAATAAACAGCTAAGTAATTGTTTAGTTAGTCTGCCATTTTGTGAATATTTTGTTTTGATAGTAATATGTAAATCTTTTATAATATATTTGTTTACAATAAATGACAACATTATAAATAAATGAAAATTGTATTTTCCATTTAAACTGATGAAAAATATATAAAAAAGAATAATATGCAAAGAATCCGATGTTTTATTTTACTTCCAGACCCAAATATGAAACCTTATCGAAGATAAAGGTATTATAATAGGTAGGTAGGCTTTGCTCGTCGATATTCCTCCGAAAGCTCGTCGATGTTCCTCCGAAAGGTTTTCTGACGAGCTCTAGCAATAGCGAAGTGCTGGACACCGAGGGGTTTAGTGGGTAAACCTCTGGCCGCCCACCATCTCATGCCAGCAGAGGGACCCCCAGACACCGGGCCGCTCACCCCCGGGAGCGGCCTGATGGTCTTAGGGGATTCCCCGCGAAAAAAAAAAGGTAGCTCTTCATTTCGAAGAGTTAACAATAGGTAACTATAATTTTTGTCTATTAAAGGCATAGCCTGAGCACATGCCTAGTGTTACAAATACTTAAATAAACAATAGCCTTATTAATAAACGTGGAATAAGGTCTTGAGTAAATTTTACCATTCTTTGTTTTTGTCTGTCAACTTTGAAAGTTCTTTTCACGGAAAAAGTCAAAGAAAAAAATAAGGCTATTACACTATTACTAGCTTTTAATAAACTTGGAGTAAGTGGAAATAGTGAGAACATGCTTTGTCTTTTTACATGACAAGTTGACAGACAGAAACAAAAAGTGGTAAAATTACTGCTTACCTTACTCCACGATTATTAATAAGTGACCAAGATAAAACAGATCATCTTCTTCTTCTTTTCTTCTTCTATTATATAAAAATCAATCCCTATTTCCCTTGGTCACGGCATCACACTTAAACTTTTACACATATTTCGATAATTCTTTTTTTGTTGTGTTTGCTATTGTCAGGAGAAGGTTCTTATGAAAGAAAAAATGCTAAGAACGCATTTTTGAACCAAATGTTAAACAGTGTAGAGTTGAAAATTCAATAGAAATTATTTAATAATTATTGAACAAACGAGAATGGAAGTCCGCTTTTGCCCATTATTAAAATCTGGCAGACACCGGCTTTACGCGCCATCTAGTAACGGCATATACACATAATATAAATGTAATAAACGATTCAATGTGCTACCTCAACCATTATGAAACACTACTATTAACATAGTATAGATGGCGGTACTGGCGTATACTTCAGCTACTTACTGCTAGATGTCGCCAGCAAATGCAATGAAGTTGTCTGCGGACTAAGAATTTGCGAGTATCTGTGATTTATTTCATCTATTTCATTCACTAGCGTTCATTTTATTCATTCATTTGTGAGAACCGAAAATACGGAAGTTTTTTGGTTACCAAATCGTTTGATAATTTTTGTATACCAAATGTTATAGAAATTCAATAACAGTGAAGCTACAAAGCGTTTCAAAATGATTAATTTCAAAGACACCAAGAATAAATCGCCTCTGAACACAAGATGGGCTCAAATGACGAAGCAGGAACAAATCATCGAGAGGAAGAAAATGGAGATCCAAGCCAAGTTAGAGGCTCAAAAACAAGCTGCAGCTTTGTCAGCACAGGCTAAGTTATCCAAGTAACTATTTTACTTCAATACTTTGCATATACTTAGCAATACATTAGGATTTACGTTACGACTATGGGGTTACATATACGTTACGACCATGACGGTGAGGTGCTTTGCAGCCTTCCCCTGAATCTACGAAACATATTATTACCGATCCTACGACTTTTGGGTACTTTTCTAAGGACTTAAAGGTTAAGTAATGGTATCAGACAGATCATGTGGTTGTAAAAACTGCATTTTCACTATAAACTCATCGCGTCTTAATTTTCGGCATTAGACCGATTTGTAAGGATTAGAAACGTCGAATCAGTAAAGTAAAATAACAAACTGTCTGGTTTACTGCAACCTTAGCGTTTCTAGCAGACAGAAATCTGTGATGCAATGATCAATGAGGTGATTAGCAGTAAATAGAATAGATGGTGAGGTGCTCAGTGGCTTAAAAATTTGTGCCATGAAAAATGAGACTTGCCTAGCGTCAGTAGTAGGCTAGTTAATAATTAATGGTACCTGCTTAGGTACAGTACTTCCCATGCTCTTTTGCCACCCGAAGACGATCACAAATTCTCGCTATTGTGATTATTGTCTGTAGATCAACAAAAAACGTTATCCCATAGGATTGTTTGTAAATAGTAGGTAGGTATGAGTGTATATTAAATTTGCAAACGAATTTCCAGTCCAACAACAAAAGAAGATGATGGTAAAACCAACATATTTTCCAACGACGGCAGCTTCATGAGTCAATTTAAGGCGTTACTCGAGAAACAGAAGCAGGATAATGAAGAGAAACAACAGAAAGAGAGGGAGAAAGTCAAAGAAGAGGTGAAAGAGAAAGAGAGCCAGGGTGAAGAGGTTTATGAAGAATATCAGGAGGAGAGAAGATCTAATAATAGAGGACAAAGGTTTGTAATTCTATTAATATCATAAGCTGGTTATAAAAAGTTCATTTTTAGAAAATATATACTTTTTAAGGCTGGAGCAGACCGGATGCGTAAACACACTGCTTGCATAATGTAGATGACGCGAGCAGTGTGTCCTGTCTTATACAGTTTCATACATAACAACTCAGTGGTATGTGCATGTCACGGAGGACAATAACCAATGGAGAGAGAATGGGCACGTTTTTGTTCTAAATCAAGATCACCAATTTACGGCGGGGAGAGAGGTACGCTTCGCCCCTGTGATTGGGTGACGAAGAAATGAATAAGTTGTTATTTAGTTGTCATTGACAACCAAATAACAACTTTTTCTCTAGGGATTCCAACAAGTAATTAAAATAAGTATTGATATCGATAATTTGTTTGACTCATGCCTTCTAATATTATAAATGCAAAAGTAACTCTGTCTGTTACACCATCATGTCTAAACCGCTGAACTGATTTTGATGAATTTTGGTTTACATATAGACAGGAAATTGGAGAGAAGGATAGGCTAGCTATGATCCCGATCCTGAATCCCGATCCTAAAATTACGGTGTGAAACCAAGCATGCGACCCAGTTTTTATTCTAAAAAATCGGCTATGCACCAATTCTACGCAGACGGAGTCGCAAGTAACAGCTAGTTAGTAATATAAGGATTTGTTTGCGATACAGGAAAATTAGGATTTGGGTTTGACTAAAACAATTGATTATTAAACTCAGAAGACTTTATTTAAAAAATATATTTACGTTTTATAATGGATTAGTTTTGTATATATTTTTTTATGTAATCTTTTGGATTTGTATTATTTTTTGTAATAAATGTCAGTCGAGTATCAATATTTTGTTTTGCTACACATGAAGCTAAATCAATTAAGTGATTAGTAGATTCTACGTCAAATTGGTGAAAGTTTATATCTGGAAATAAATTATATTCTACAAAAGATTTAAGAACCACCATAGTGAAGTAGACGATGTAGCCTGCTATGTATTCAACTACTTTTGTGCTGAATTCTGTGAAACAAAACTCTTTTTGTAATTCAACATTGAAATCGTCACTGGTTTCTGATACAGTATCTTGATCCTTGCATTGTGCTGTAATATTAATACGATCTAAGGGGGATGTACTTTGTAAAATGGAAATTTGATTAAGTGCTCCACAATTACCGGTTCCTGTATTCTTTATTTCCGCATAAGTCAATATTTTTGGGTTGTTGTTCGATCCAAAATTTGTCTCTATGTGTAGCTTTGATCCAATTTTCTTTCATCTCAACATCATCGTTAGGAAATCTGCAAATTTAAACGCATACAAAATACACTTTTTTCCAATATAAATAAAACCAGTTCTCATGATCGACATGACAAGCGTTAGATAATGCGCACTTGCAAAACATGTGGTGCCAGCAATGTGTTAAATATGCCGGAGCGTGTTAGGTACTCTTACATTGTTTACTGTTATGTATAAGTTTTATACTAGTATGCTACATATTTGCGAGGAAAGCCAAGTGCATAAAAGTTTAGGAAGAACTTAAACCTATATATCGATATAAACCGTCGCGATGTCGCGAACAGCACTATCGAAAAAAAAGATACAACTGTAATATGCAATTCAGTGTGCAAGAAAGAGATAGTAAATATTTGTTTATATTTTCATTATTTAATTGAAATTAAATAAATAGAGTAGAAAACCACTTACCTGTGAAATGTTATCCCATCATTTGTGTAACTTGACGTTGTTCTACACTTCCCACACCATTTAATTGCACAACTACACAACTAGGCATTATTTTTATTATTTTATTTGTTGTCAAAACGGGAGCGCGTGACGTTCGTACATCAGCCTACAATTTCTGCGACTGACCAAAATTTCGCAGGGTATGATTCATATATCATATGTTTGGCGCCCGCGGTAGCCCCCGCACGCTCTCTCCATTGGTTATTGTCCTCCGTGGTGCATGTCTACACATCCGGTCTGCTCCAGCCTTTAACACGGTCACAATAACTGTGCACCTGGCTTCATAGGCCTGATGTGTATCTACATATCTCTCAAATGCCGTCATTGCACATGTGAGTATGACGTTTGCACAGTTATTGTGTTAAAAATCATTCAATAAAAAATGTGATAGCCTCCCATGCAGCATCACTGAATGCAGTAGTAGTGTAGACAACCAACGAGTATGATATCTAGAAACAGTAAAAACTCTCCTAGAATAACCCTGCAGCAGTCTTAGTGGTCTAGTGCTGGCTTTTAAGAAGTCTGGTTTGGTTGGGATAAAGTTTAGGGTAAACAAACTCATTTAAATTGGGCAAAGTCCGGAAATGCCCAATAAAACTAAAATAGATGTGACCTTCTTTGTGATGCTCAGTAGGCTGCAGACATTGACCAGATAGACTATTAAGGAAACCCATGGCTAACTAAGCCATAGGTTTTCTTTATTGTAAAAGTACTGTTAATGGCCTACTGCACCTTATTCTGTTCTGGACACTACAGCACCACAATTAATAGCATGCATTAATGTTGCTTATGCTATAAAAATTTGATGTAAAAGGCTAATTATTATTACAATATAAGGACAGGCAATTAGTTAAAAAAAATGAGACAAAATCAACGCAAACCATAACACTGTGACAGCTTTGTGAGACGCCGAGATATTTTCCGTACATCATGTCATACATAGACAGGCCGTTCCATTTTTGCCTCCAGTTACAAAATTGTACAATGTAAAGTTTAACGATCTTAGTTATCCAGTAATATAGTATGCTAGTCCAGTAATAAAACACTTACTTATTTATTTCATCGAATTCCAATTACATTTAAATAATTACAATAAATCACTTAAACTAAACTTATAAATAAAAAACATCTTCGAGAGCGTCCCCCCGCGGCATCGTCCCCAAGACACAGGCGACATTTCCGCTCTGAATCGCTAAGCTGATCCTTTGGAAAAAATAGTATGAGCTTATAAATATTTCACATTTTCAGAGACAAGCAACGTCGTTGGAATGATAGAGGAGGTAGAAATCGCCAACAAAGTCCGATGCCGATGGCAATGCCACCAGTTGTCGACGACAGGATGCCACATGGGGATTTCCCTGAACATATCCCTGGCAACATGATCATACCACCACTTATGCAGCTACCAGTCAGACCTCCTGATGCCCAAGACTCGGACAATGAAAATGAGGAATGGCAAAGGAATGATTCCCCCGATTCAAGCCAAGATCAGACGTATCCGAGTTCAGGGCCCATGCCTCCTGGTCCTATGCCACCTGGGACTATGCCTCCAGGAATGATGGGGCCTGGTATGATGGGTCCACCAAACATGGGTCCAGGCCCACCAAACATGGGTCCGGGCCCACCGATGCCTGGGCACGGCCCCATGCCTCCAATGCCACCTCCATTTATGGGAGGTCCTAATAACTTTCCTATGCCTCCTAACTTTATGGGACCAAATGGCCCCGGAGGGCCTATGCCACCTAATATGCCTCCATTCTTTCGCCCACCTTTTCCAAATCCAGGTATAATATCTACTTTTTAATTTTGAGTAGCCAAACCATTAAGCTAGAGCACATTAAATAACATAATTTCAGCATTAAATAACATAAGATGTTTTTTTTCAGGTATGATGGGACCCAATGGGCCTCCACATCACATGGGTGGTCCAAATGGACCACCAAGCCTGATGGGCGGACCAAATGGACCACCAAACCTAATGGGCGGACCAAATGGACCACCAAGTTTAATGGGTGGACCAAATGGGCCACCAAATCATATGGTTGTGCCTAATGGACCACCAAATCTCATGGGTGGACCCAATGGACCACCAAATCTCATGGGTGGTCCCAATGGACCGCCAAATCCCATGATGGGGCCAAATGGTCCTATGAATCACATGATGGGACCAAATGGACCACCAAATTCTATGAATCCGAATGGTCCTCCGAATTCTATGATGGGTCCGAATAACTCTGGTCCCAATGGTCCGCCAAACCCAATGATGCGTCCAATGATGGGCCAGAACCCTAACATGATGGGGCCTGGGCCGAATCCGATGATGGGGGGAAATATGCCGCCAAGTAACGGGAATATGCCTTTTATGCCGCGTCCTCCGTTTGGTCCGAACGGGCCTCGTTTTGGGAACAGTAATGGGCCTCCATTTATGCCTTTACCTAATCAAATGCCTGATATGAAGATGGAAGCAGGGTTAATACCTCCCCCACCGCCTCATTTGAACCCAAAACTCAAGGATGGATCTGGACAATCATCGCAAGGTAAATATAAACAACACAGGGAAAGAAAAACTAACGCTGCAAAAAACGAAATAAGTTTTAACCTGTTTCGGCTTTTGCTCACTAGGTTTCTGATACCATACTATAAAAAAAATTAACCATCCTTTTGAGTTAAAAAAAAACTTTAGTAGACAGACACTCTAAAAAAGTTTACCTGTACTTTTCTTGAATATTTGTATGCAGAAGAAATTGAACTAATATTAATAATTAAACATGTTTATTGTTCATTTATTTAATGTGTTTTCAGAAATAAATATTTAGTATGATATCAGGAACCTATTAAAAGTTGCATTAACAAAGCAACTCGTAAAAAATGCTCCAACATATTTTACTGTGGTGGTTTTCATTAAAAAAAAATATTATTAAACCATTTACAAAGTTTTATTCGGTATTGTTAGAATTCGAAAGTAAATAGCTGCTCAAAAGTAGCTTTGCTAACTTCCAGTGTTTGACGTAAATTCTAAATCAATTTGTGAACCAAATTATGATATTCATAATGCCTTGTCCTGACTGAAAGATGAATCAACGCACAGTCTAAACCTAAGTAGAGCTGAAATTTGTAGTGTATGTTTTTTATGATGTAGTTAACTGATAAGAAAGGGGTTTTCGAAACAGGACTTACTCGGGGGAAAGCACGGGACACAGCTAGTACATTAATAAATCAAAATTTTACAATTGGGACAATGACAATGGTTCTACTGATAAGTATAATTGGAAAATGGACAATCTAGATGGTTCACTTAAGACTCTAGTTACATAATTTTTAACACCCTCGCTACGCTTGGGAGTTAACTCTAAAGTCCTTCGTACGCTCTTAATTCAATATGTCACTCTCTACATAAAACAAGGCTTTAGAACCTGGATGCATAAACTACTATAAGTCTCTACCTATGTATTACGTTAACGTATTTAATAGTAGTTTCTGCACCGAGGTACTAAAGCCCTGTCTTATGTAGAAGGCTTCATATGAAGGTTCACTCTCTTATTTTGTCATATAAAGTAACTTTGTAGAGCCATAGATGTGTCAAGTTTTGAAACCTCTTATGTGAACTCTAACAATACAAATAAAAAACTAAGTAAAACCAATTATTTGTTAAACATAAGGAAACGCCACACGATAGTATGTTGGGTACGGGTAACCGCTAACCGCCTACCCAGCATACATAATGCTGACTCGTGGTGTGTAGTTCTCGCAGATTCGCTCCCGCCGCCAGTCGTCGTGGCCGCTAACGAGGTGGCAACCAACGGCGACCAATGGGAAAATGTGCTGAAATCCATACACTCACAAGATCATTTGTGGTAATTCCACTGTAGTACACTACCAATTTATGGGATGAGGAAATGCGTTGTATTCCTTTTTTTTATTATTACACGCCTGCTATGTTGTTTGGATGAACACTGGGTCGGTTAGTTTCTTTGTTTGGAGAATAGAAGTAGAAGTGGCATTTGAATTGGAGTTTGCCGGTCTTCATGTCGCCAAGCCCCGCCTACCAAGCCCGCGCTAAACACAATTGAGTTGTTGTTTTGTTTATACTGCAAAAGCAATGATTTTAATGCTAAAGAGAATTTGAGAGCGTAGTTCTTAAATATGCGGCCACCCAAAATTGTTTTATTATTTAGTCCATGGTTGTTGATGGATCTAAAAATATCTCAATTTTAAAAATAAAATGGAATATCTTTTATTGTTCAAAAGATCTGTTTCTTTTAAGATTCATAACAATAAAACCTACGGGATATTAATATATATAGGATCTTTTTCACTCATAAGTTTGGGCTTCCGTAAAAAGTGTATTAAGTGGAATACTTACTTACATTTCTTCTTTTCGTGTAGTGGTGTGGCTCATCTCGAGTTTTTTAAGGTCACCCTAATACCTCTTAACTTGGCCTGACGACTGCTATCGGTGATATCAACCAAAATCAACTGATTAACGTGCCTTCTGAAGCACGGAGCAGCTCGAGAAAATTATTTTTGACCCAAATTATTAGTCAACCCATCCAAGTAATGACCTCGTCAGGCGAAAAGATTATATCCAGTGTTTATTGAAACTCACTAGCAAGGCTTATTTTTTGTTGACAATGTGGTGTAGTGAAACAAAGCAGTAAGTACAAAAAAACCCTAAAATATCACTGAAAAATGTTTCAAAAGACATATACACCTGTATTCACTACACCACACGTCAAAATCTCCAGGTTATAAGACCTTACCTTTGAGATTTTTCACAATACGCACAATTCTACACTGCAATTCCTTACAGGTTCTTGCACAATACTAACTCGGGCGAATACAAGGCGTTTAGGAACTTAGTACAGAAGCTTAGACAAGACAAGGACTTAAAGCCTGAAGTTAAAGATGAAGATAAATATGAACCTGAGTTCTCTTTAGAGGATGACGATAGTAACGATGAGAAACCACAGGTCAAGGATAATTCTAACAGGTAAAGTTAATTTTTCTTCTGTTTTCGCGATGTTGGATAGAAATTAAACTCAATTCTGAAGAAGAGACCTGTAAATGTCTCAAAACGTTGAGCAATGAAACAATTCTAAAAGAAATTAAATACCCCGCGATATAAACCTAAAAATGAGTTTAAATTCTAGGTAAAGTTGAAACATCTTACTATAATATCTTGTCTTACTATTTTACTAATATTATAATTGCGAAAGTAACTCTGTCTGTTATGCTTTTGTTATCATCCATTACGATGGCGTTAAACAAAATGGATAACAGTAACACTGTCTAGTGTTACTGTTATCCATTTTGTTTAACGCCATCTACCGGAACAGTTTACAATAGTTTTAAAACAGGGAGAAAGCATAATCGTTACTTTATCATCTCACGTGGGTTCCCGTGTGGCGCAGTGGTAGCGCACTCGCCCGGCAAGCGAGGTACACAGGTTCGAATCCTCTCATGGGAAATTTTTTGATGATGCATTTCTCCTTGTAAAATAATTCTAGTAAACGCATTAAAAACAAAAATAAAACATTGTTACAGCAATGCAAGCTTCAATTACAACTGGAATCAGTACAATAAGAGGGAACATGTGAGTTCGCAAAGCGATGACGATACGGACGTAAAGAGGGACAAGCGACGTCGTAAGAAAAAGTCTAGGTGGGGCGATGATCCGCCGCTACTTGATATCAAACCGCCCGGTGTGGTCGCGCCTTTACCGCCTGCTTTATTGTCAGGTAAGGTTTTTTTTTCTATATCTATACCAATATTATGAAGAGGAAAGATTTGTATTTCTGTGTGTGTTTGTTATGAATAAACTCAAAAACTACTGGACCGATTTCAAAAATTCTTTCACCATTAGAAAGCTACATTCACCCTGAGTAATACAGGCATTTGATCCCGATATTCCCACGGGATCGGGACTTACGCGGGTGAAACCGCGGAACGCAGCTAGTCTACTAATATGATAAAGGTGAAAGTTTGTGAGTGTGTGTTGTTAAAACCACTGAACCGATAATGATGACACTCAAAAGGTAATCGAAATCCTACTTGCTACTAATATTATAAACGCGAAGTTTGTATGTATGTATGTGATCTGTTACTCTTTCACGCAAAAACTACTGAACCGATTGCGATGAAACTTGGAATATGCATAGCTGCAGACCTAGAATAAAACATAGGCTACTTTTTATCCCGATTTTCCGGCGGGATCGGGACTTACGCGGGTGAAACCGCAGGGCGCAGCTAGTCTGTTATAAACATACATCATTCATTTCTGTACAGCTTTACAGTCTATTTTTAATTGAGATATAGATGATGATAAAATGTGTTATATAAAACACTTAATCGAAGTCGAAAAAAAATCGAAGACAAACTGTAAATAAATATTTTCATTTTAGTAACAGAGCTTTATTGATGGTAGTCTGTCATACATAATAGATGGTTTCTTCCTGTTATTTAGAAAAATATGTAATACTAGCCGGGTCCCGCAGTTTTACCCGCATAACTCCCGAATTCGTGGGAATTTTAAAAATTCGTAATCAACATTTAATATACGATTTTAAAATTACTAGTTGTTTTCACTACAAGCTCCGTTAAAAACAAATTTAATCATGGTAAATATACCCCGTTTGTAATCGACATTTAGTCTCTGCAATGCCTGAACTAGACGCATGTCAAATAGGGATTTCTTATACAATATACATGGTTTGTATACTTACTTATCTCCACGTGTCATGTATGCTATTATGAGAAATAAATAACTTATTAAATTTGATTACTGAACAGATTTCTACAGAGTTTTGTAATGTTATGAATTCCAGGCATAAAACTGTCAAAAATGGACGAGGAAGGCCTTAAATTGACAAACTTAAACCGAAATAATCATGCTCTAATGCAGTATGCGATGACTAACTACGGAACCACGAACCTGAGTCCGGAAGATTGGAAGAAATGCGAAGATAACTTCAAACTTAATCTACTGTACCAGGTAAATAAAACATAAGTAAATATTGCAGAACATATTCACAGAGCGCTATCTTGCCCCAATGTAGGTACATGCTTGTACAACCCCAATGTAGGTACAGTAGTAACATGCTTGACTGACATTCCGGGGTCGGTAAGCCGGTCGTCTACGCTCTTAAATAACTATAACTAATGTACGATTTTAAACTTACATGGTTGTTTTCGGAACACTTTACCAAGACCTAACTGTCCGTCCGTCATGTATTTATACATCATGTATTTATGTTGCCGCTATAACAACAAATACTAAACATACAATAAAAAAAAACATTACAATTAAAGAACAAACGTAATTTTACTGTGAAATGGTACGGAACCTTTCGGCCGGTTCTTTTTAATGTTGATTAAATATGTTTAAATTACGATCTCTCTTTCTAGGACATGTTGAAGAAAAGGCAAGAAGTTGAACGCCTCGCAGCCGCCGGGAAACACAAATATGAATACGACAGCGACGAGGACACATCTGAAGGGACTTGGGAACATAAGTATGTCGAGCTTTCAAATTTGAACATAGCAAACTAGGATTTGGACTGGTTATATGGTTTTTAGAGAAAAGAAAATAATATTTTGAGCATTTTCTCCGTAATAATTTAAAAACAATGTATATTTTTGCTTGACTAGCAGTTTCACACGCGTAAGTTCCGATCTCGCGGAATTTTCCAAAAACCCTTTCTTAGTGGATACTTACATACTGCAAAGAATACTCTCTCCAAATTTCATGTCTCTTGTAATCAGTGTTTTGTGCTCTGCGTTGATAATAATATATAGTTCAGTAAAATTTGATGTGTATAAAAATATAAGCCCGTTAATTTATCCCACTGTTGGGTAAGGGCCTCTTAGAGGGATTAGGCAGTAAGACGCCACAGGAGCCTACTCCAGATTGGTAAATATCGTATGTCTTCAGACATGGGCGTAGCGAGGTACGGGCAGGGGGGGGGGGGCAGCTGCCCCCCCCCCCCCCCCCCCTAGAAGAACGGTCGGTCACCAGTATAAGGCATAATAAACCACGCGGTCTGCAGCACACGATCTCTACCGAGTTTAAGGGCCCTATTCTGAAAAACTGAAAATCCATGTCGGGCGCATCGAAAATTGTTGATTATTTCATGACGGAATGTCGTAGAACTTTTTTTTGTGTACAGATTGTAGGCGGCATTGTTTCCGATATTTTAGTGCAGTTTCCATACAAATATGTCGAAACGTATTGAAGCCTATCGACATTTTAGCCAAATCAGACATTTTTTGTCTAAAATTTGGATAGGCTTTGCACCAATAATGTCACCTACAATCTGTACACAAAAAAAAGTTCTACGACATTCCGTCATGAAATAATCAACAATTTTCGATGAGCCCGACAGGGATTTTCAGTTTCAAGGTCGTTGGCATTGTACCTAATTCCTCTTAAAAGATTGGAAAACTAGGATCATAAAGCGTTGCAAAGGTCAATCAACTAAGCTAGTATTAGTTATGTTATGAAACAATGTTTAATTTGCGCAGATTATAAAATGAAGTTATATTCCGTTTTGTAAGTTAGATATTTTTTCATAAACTGAAAAAAATTAAAAACTACTTCCGGGTATAGTGTTCCCACGAGATATGAGGTTGGCGCATTTTTAAAGGACTTGCTTTAGAGAAAAGTTTGGAAAAGACAGATTCGAATTTTGAAAAGTCTTTTTTTTTGCTTTTGCCTCCGTTTGCTTATTTATTTACAAAAACGAGAAATCATATATGTTTTTTTTCGCTATATACAGGCTGTTCCGAGGAGGGGGTATTAAGCCGAAAGGGGTCTGTTCTAGAGGTCTAGGCGAACAACTTTTGTTCTACGACTTATGGAAATTCGAACTTTTTTTTCGAAAATTTAAAGGTTGTATCACTGAAAAAAAAACAGCTGTTTTTGTAAATAAAGGCAATTAATGTTACGATTGTAGTGGTCCAAACAAAATAAAAGGGTAGATTAAGGCCAATGACCTCAAACTCTAAAAAACAGCTGAGTCTTAGGAGATGTCGGTTTCCTCACGATGTTTTCCTTAACCGTTTATGTTATTAGCGTACGTCACTTTTTTTGTATGGATTACCATAAAGTTATAGCTCGGAGTAGCGATGTGGGCAATGACTCCTTCATTCATAGCAGTTATGTGTGAAAGTAGAATTTGCGAAGACTACAATAAAACTCCTAAATTGTTTAGGTTACGTTCTCGTGAAATGAACGCGACAGAGAAATGGGCGGACGAGTTGACGAAGCAAGCCGCCGGCAAACATCACATCGGTGACTTCTTACCGCCTGAGGAATTGAAAAAGTAAGTCGAATGCTATGGAACCTTTATTATGCTACTCCGTCTCACATTAAGAGATTTTTTTTGTAACTTGCTAGCCAAGTGGCCCGCTGCTGGGTTTGCTTCCCGCTCATGAGTTTCTTGTGTCTTTTTAACCCCCGACGGAAAAAGAGGGGTGTTATAAGTTTGACGTGTCTGTCTGTCTGTCTGTGGCATCTTAGCTCACTAACGGATGAACTGATTTCAATGTAGTTTTTTTTTGGATGCTAGGTGACTTTTGCGCGAGTGTTCTTAGCTTTTTCTCGTTGGAGGTCGCGTTCCGAACACGTTTTGAATCTAGTAATCTTGTGTAGAATAACGACGATTCAAAACGATCATGTAAATATTTTATTGAATAAACATTTTTTGGGTTTAGAAAAGTGGCCTGCTTCAAATAAATAAAATATAAATTTAGCAACTGGGCTTGTACTATAGGATATACTACTTGAGGTCTAAGCAATGGTTACCATTAGTACTGATCCCGACCTTAACGGTAGACACGACATCAGAAGGAAGATAGTTGTAAACAGCCACAGCGGTAACATTACCACAAACATGTTATCTTTCAGATTTATGGAAAAGTATTCAGCATTGAAGGGTGGAAAGGAACCGGATTTGAGTGACTACAAGGAATTTAAATTGAAGGAGGATAACGTTGGTAAGTTTTTTGTTGACTAAGAAACCCAAGAAATTAGAATTTGTTCGTTTTTAGGGTTCAAAGGGTAAAAACGGGACCCTATTACTGAGACTCCGCTGTCTGTCCGCTTGTCACCAGGCTGTATCTCTTAAACCGTAACAGCTAGACAGTGGAAACTTTGACAGATGATGTATTTCTGTAGCCGCTATAACAACCAATACTAAATCAAAAATTTAACGTGGGTTCCGATACTACAAACGTGATTTTTGACATAATAACGCAACGATACCGCTATTTATTTTTACCACTAGCGCCATCTAGTGATAGACTTGCGCCAATAGTAAAATTAATGTTCGCGTTGCGTTCACGGATTGTTTGGTCCAGTGTTGATTTTAGATAATCGTACGGAACCCTTCGTGCGCGAGTTCGACTCGCACTTGGCCGGTTTTATTTTCTCTATGGAACAAAGGTAAAATAAAAATATGCATTTCGCTTTCAGGTTTCAAGATGCTTCAGAAATTGGGATGGAATGAGGGGCAAGGACTTGGTGCTGAAGGTGGAGGAATTGTCGAACCCATTAACAAGTAAGAATTTAAAATTATTTTAGTAGAAACAGAATAGATTATTTAAAAACCTTAATCTATGTAGACAACTATACTTTAATATTCTATTTTTATTTTAAGTGCTTAAGCCTGCACTGGGCTTTTATAGAAATATTTAAATTAATAATACGTCGATCGTGCGTTGTGTTTTTGCAGAAGTATTATTCCCTAAAAATATTTCAACTTTACTGTATCTCAGAATCATAGATCAAAAATGTAAAAAAAAACTTGTACATTTATTTGAAAGTGACAGCTTTTTTTTTACTTACTTTTTCTTTGAAGTTGACAGTTCTTTGTTTACATTTTTGATCTAGGATTCTGAGACAGAGTAGGACTTAATTAGCCATTGAATTAACAGCCTACCCATTAGTCATTTACGGTCGAATAACTGATCTTAT
This sequence comes from Idaea biselata, assembly GCA_958496205.1. Lineage (NCBI taxonomy): Eukaryota > Metazoa > Arthropoda > Insecta > Lepidoptera > Geometridae > Idaea > Idaea biselata. The sequence goes on along the minus strand of OY292403.1, from coordinate 6,469,294 downwards.
AATTTGAGGGCTTATTAAACGCCAAGGCAAATTATTCAAATCTTAACTCTTAACGTAACGTTATCTTAACGTTAACTCCTAGAATTCTGGGTATATTTAAGCCGTTAATTGATCGTTTATAAGTAAGGGGGTTAATCTGTAACTTACGTGGGGAAGTCTTCTTCTTTTCGTATAATAGTATGACTCACCTAATATTAGAGTTTTCTGATCGCCCTAAGGCCTCTAACTTGACCTAACGACTGCTATCTGAGATAACAACCGGGACCAACTGCTTAACCTTAGATCTTAGGTATATATCTATAGCAGCTATATATTTATATACATGTTGTGTTATGAACAGAGCGAACCAGCCGGTAGCGAACCTCGGTCTTGGAGCTTCATCCTCCGACGTGGTGGCTCCTGAAGACGACGAGTTCGATGCGTATAGGAAGCGTATGATGCTGGCTTATAGATTCAGACCTAACCCGCTGGTAAGTCTTTGTTTTAAGAGGACAGTCTCCATTCTCTTTCTCCATACAAACGTAGTTTACATTTTCCTCCCTGGATTAAGACATTAGAGCAAATATGTTTATGCCATAAAACCTATATCTGTCATGACTATGCATCTACCTTTTTATTTTTTTTCATTTTCTAATTAGAATAATAATTTAAAAAAAAATCGAAAGGTAGACGCGACAGTTATAGTCATGACAGATATTTTTTTATTATTATTTTAATTAGAAAAAAAAAAAATGAAAAGGTAGATGCATTGTCATGACAGATATAGGTTTTATGGCATAAACATATTTGCTCTAATGTCTTTATCCAGGGAGGAAAATTTAAACTACGGCTACGTTTGTATGGAGAAAGAGGATGGAGACTATCCTCTTAAGAGGGTATTTATTATGCCATCTGCATAATAAATAACCTCTTAAGAGGATAGTTATAATGTTGTACATTGCTCACAGATATTAGGTCATTACATATGAAATTGGCGTTTTGTAAGGGAGGAACATAAGTCTTTTTTTTTTATAATAATATATTTATTTAATCAAAGTATGTACCATTGCTATCTATGCACTTTTGCCATCTCATAGGTAGTTCATTGATCCCTTTACTAAAAAAACCATTAGGACGAGAATCAATGAAATCTTTGAAGGCGCTTTGGACTGCCCCATCGGAGTTGAATTTTTTCCCTTGCAAGAAGTTATCCAAATTTCGAAAAAAAATGGTAATCTGTTGGAGCCAGGTCCGGGGAGTACGGTGGATGTCTTAGACATTCCAATTGAAGCTCCTCTAATTTGGCAGCCGTCTGTTGTGCAGTGTGTGGTCTAGCGTTGTCCTGAAGCAGCAGTGGCCTAGAGCGATTGACCAACCTCGGTTATTTAGCAGCTAGCTTTTCCATCATGGTTTGCAGTTGCTGACAATAGATATCTGCTGTAATCGTCTGGCCAGATTTAAGAAAGCTGTAGTGAACGACACCGGCACTAGTCCACCAAACGCTCACAAGTAACTTTTTTTGAATCAAATTTCGCTTGGGGCAGGATTTGGCTGGTTTGCCAGGATTCAGCCATTGCGATGAGCGTTTCCGATTATCGTACAGGATCCACTTTTCATCACAGGTAATGATCCGATTTAAAATCCCTTCATTATTGTGCCGGTTGAGTAATGTAACGCAGCAGTTGACGCGCGTTTGTCGGTTTGCTGCACTCAATTCATGAGGTACCCACCTTTCAAGCTTTTTCACCTTTCCAATTTGCTTCAAGTGGATTAAAACAGTTTTATCACTAACACCGCAGCCTGCAGCTAACTCGGACGTGGTTTGCGATGGATCTGCTTCCACAATAGCTTTCAATTCTTCATTAGCAACTTTAGTCTCCGGCCGTCCACGGGGCTTGTTCTGCAGGTCGAAATTTCCAGAACGAAAACGTTGGAACCAAAAACGCACTGTGTTTTCTTTTGCGACACCGCCGCCATACACATCATTAATCCTTCGAGCCGTTTCTGCAGCACTGGTACCACGGTGGAACTCGTACTCGTAAATAACGCGATATTTCAAGTTTTCCATTTTGTAAACTGCGTGACGCAAAGAAAAAACCAAACGAGGACAAAACAAATGAATTACGGTTTTCGAAATACAAATGTATGAATAAATAGCTGTATAAATTTGAAATTGGAATCCCTAACCAAAGAAGAGATATTTGAGATCAAAGTGGCCAGTACGACAAAACGCCAATTTCAAATGTAAGGACCTAATATAATGTTGTAATTAGGGCATGAATCCCGGGATCCCGGGATATCGTAATCCCGGGATCTCGGACGCAAAAGTTCGATATTATAATCCCGGGATTGAGTGATCCGATATCGAGATTTGAGCAATTTACTATTTGGGTATAAATTAAGGTTTTTAGCTATATTTTTCCTCATGGAATGATTGAATAGAACTATTAAAATTAAACCCAAATTAGTCTACCCCTGAGGAAGAGATCTGTAAAGATTTAGAAGCGTAGTGAATTGGTAAAATGTTTAAAACAATAAAAGTAACGTGATTCATTGCAATTTTTAAGACAATTATTTTTTATACAAGCTCGCATGCAATTTTTTTCTGCTAACATCATTTTAGTGGTGCGCCTAGAATTTGGCGCGAAAGTTTAGACATTTTCGGGTTTAGGGTATTTGTCCGCCATATTTCCAAAATGATGGGGTGGACGGCCCTCGGGGTAACTTATTTACGTAATGAAACCACTAGAGTCTTAAATATATTAAATATTTTAAATTTAACACATTTTTATTGTATTAAATTCGCCTTTTTAACGATATCTAAAATCTCAGTATCAATCCCGGGATCCCGGGATTGAGCTCTTAATATCGATATCGTCCCGAGATTGAAAACCTTCCGATATTGCATGCCCTAGTTGTAATGAAATGTTAACTAAAACTAAACTACCAACTTAATTCTTAAATGATATTGTTACAACTACTTCGCCAGTCTACACAATTATCACTAAACCAAAACATTTCAGGAATGACCACTTTTGGCCGTAATGGACTTAGTCAATAGATATTTTACCTTCAATTTAAAATGTTTCAAGAATTGGTCAAAACTTTTCAAAAATTGGTAATTCTATTGAATTATACATTTCAAGAATTTCTCAATTATAGTATTGTAAATTTTAAGAATTGGTCATTTATTGTATTATGAATTGCTAATGTATAGAATTGTACATTACATGAACCGATCAATTATATATGTAGACTATAGCATCATTTCGCTAATTGATAATAACCTTGTTTGTTTGTTTGTTTCAGAATAATCCAAGGAGACCTTACTACTAAATGTACCTATGAAATACATACTTAGAGGTATGCCCCGTTTATTATGTACGTGTATTGGTGGCTAATCATAGATGTGACAGTTTGTTTGTTTACATGTATTGTCAACCACACCACCGTAATAAAATTAATTCTATGAATATGACACAGCGCCTTCTAGACCCATGGTATAATCTTAGATTAAAACAAAAAAATAAAGATACGGTACCTAGTCTCGGAAAATGAGACGATAAAACTGCGTCTAGCTGACGCACTAGCCTCAGTCGTATGTCGAACACTGCGATTATCATTTTGACATCCATAAGAATGCCTTTTTGCTTATTTACAAAGCCTGAATCACAAATGTTTCTGAATACAAACATTTTATGAAAATGCATGTAGGTGTTTCTAGCTCATTTTTCGAATACGCAATGTTAGAATATACCGTATCTACTTATTTTTGTTTTCATCTAAGGGTATAATATGTAAAAATAAAAAGCTAAATAAAATAGACCCCCAGTCTAGTCCAGAGCCGTGTAGGCGAGGTGCACAGTTATTGTAAACCTGTCGAAAAGCAATATTGTTAAAATAATTGCTAAAATTATTTTTTTAGACCAGCTGTACTGTAATGTACGTATAAATCTCTAGTTTCGGAAAAATTTAGGATATTTTGAAAAAAGTTACTTATTTTAAGAGGATAGTCTCCATTCTCTTTCTCCATACAAACGTAGTTTAAATTTTCCTCCTTGGATAAAGACATAAGAGCAAATATGTTTATGCCATAAAACCTATATCTGTCATGCATGACAATGCATCTACCTTTTTATTTTTTTTTATTTTCCAATTAAATTAATAATAAAAAAACAATAAAATGAAAAAAATAAAAAAATCTTAAGAAGAAATAAGCGAAGAGACAGATGAAAACAAAGATTTTCTTTACACTATTTGGAGATTATTATCGAGTTTGATTTGATTATGATCGCGTCAGTACTTTTTGTCTGAAACATACATTACATACGCGCAAAATTTCCCATTTATGTTATTTGTACAGACGTAACCAATTGAGGATATTGGACTAAAAAAAATGTTTAGTTTGTAAAACTTATATTCAATGTAGCTAGTAGCTAGCTACCTATTTACAAAAGGGTTTATAAATTCCATTTTTTATGTGGCACTTAAGGGCGTATCCTATCAATTACTAGTGCTGTTTACCTTTGTGCCAGCTCCAGTATCCACAATTTGAAATTTTATATTTTATCACAAATATAAATATTGCACGTCGTTACACACAGCGCCAAACTAAGCACTAAGCTTGTACTATGGATCTTAGGCATAGGATTTTTTTTATACATATTGTACTTTTTTGGATAAGTTTTTTTTTTGGATAAGTTCTTCATAGAATTATGAAGAACGAAATAAAGTAGGTAGGTTAGTTACTCATTTGCATTGTTAACATAAAAAGTACTTTGAAAAAAGAAAAAAAAATCTAGTTGGAGCAATCATTTAATGTTTGTTTATAAGAATTATGGTGAACCTAGACGTGTCTTCCTCACATGTCCTTTAATTTTAGGTTTTTAGCATCTTACCTTTAGAAATGAGTTTTTAGACACGTTTTTAGTACCTAAGAAAAAAAAATGCACGTCACAATATTAAAGAGGATGATAGAAAAAAATAAAAACTATTTTAATGGACACAGTGCTGGTAGGATAAGCTCTTAAGAATTAGAAACCACTTGATATAATTTGTGAGTTACGAAATGAAATGTATGAAAAAAAACATACCTACCGCGACGTTTCGACTATGTTCCAGTCGTCTTGGTCGTGAGGAGACACGCTAACGCATGGAAGGCATATTGGTGTCTTATAGGGACCAGAGATTTTAATATTCGGTTTAAGTTCCAAAACTTGATGACTTTTTTAAGAGCGCGTTGGAGCGTACTTTTCGATACAACGAGGATGAAAAGACCTCTTTCCACCCCCTAACATTATCTAGTTCCGGTGTTTTTGTGTAATTTAAATTTCTATGAGATAATTTAAATTAACTAAATGGCTTAATAACCCTATATTTTTAGTTTTAAAATGAATGTCATTTTTTTTTCATATAAATAAAATAGTAAAATTAAACTTTTAATTACATTTAAAACAAAATGAAAAATTGGGGGGAAAAGGGCGTATTTCTTTGTGAGATATTTATTACAATAGTTACACACAAAAACACCAAACTCAGGTAATGTTAAGGGTTGGAAAAGAGGTTTTTCTTTTTGTATAGAGAGTTACGTCCCAAATACCCCCTTGAAGCTTGATAAAAAGGGTTGCCAGGACAGAACATCCAATTATTCCGTTTTTTTGAAGTACGAAATCCGTATTTTTAGTTCTATTAATGTAGTACTTACCGAATAGACATTAGGTTCCTTTACATAATTTTTATTTATAAGTTACTAGTATAATAATTGTGTTTTTAATGTTACTTTTTACTATAAGATAACTTCCATTTTATTGGTTTTAAAGTGTATTTGTTAATAAAAACTACGTATTATACCAGTTTCTAGTTTTATTTTGAGATTTGTTATTGAATTCTAGGTTTTCGTTTCTTTAAATATTTTGTTTAAAGCTATAAACCTAGATAAACAACGTGTAAATCCTAATTCTAAAATAAATAGATTTTTTTTACCTGGAACCTATGTTAAGGGGATAGTCTACTTACTCTTTTCTCCATACAAACTTTACACACGTGGTCGACTGTTTCCTTCCTGGATAAAGATATTAGAAAAAATATGTTTATGCCATAAGTCCTATATCAGCCATGACCATGCCCCTACGTTTTGATTTTTTATATTTTCTTAATTTTATTTCTATTCTAATTAGAAAACGAAAAAAAAGGGAAGGACATAGTCATGGCAGATATAAGGTTTATGGCAAAAACATATTTGCTCTAATGTCTTTATCCAGGGAGGAAACAGTCGACTACGTTTGTATGGAGAAAGAGTAGGCAGGGAGAATGTTCTCTTAATGTCTACTCTACAATTTGGATATTTAATAAATTTGAAAGTAGATCTTTTTACACTATTTCAGAATCTTAGATTAAAAATGTAAACAAAGAACTGTCAATATTAAAGAAACAGTAAATAAGCAGCTCTCACTTTCAAATAAATGTATGGGATTTTTGTTTAGATTTTAGATCCAAGTATCTGAACTAGGGTATAGGTAGGTAGGTACGTAATGTATAGTATTATATAGTTATTTAATAAAAGTAGGTAGGTACGTTTATTATATAAGTAACTATAATATCAAACGGTTTGTGACATTGAAGATTATGTTAATCAGGCGATAAAATCTGCTTACTAATTACGACCTACTAAAGGCTAAGAAGAACAAATATTGACACCAAAGTTCCTTGAATCTTAAGAAACAGGCCAAATTCAAAGTGATCTAATTGTCTATGAGTCAAACGAGTGCCACGTTAATGTATGAGCGTGCGTTGAGTTTATATTTAGATTGTTAAAAATTTCAAGACGCGGTCTTGTCGCATTTTCACTAACCAATCTAGGTTATTAAATGTGTGTAATAAGTTCTAAATTCGTGGTAAACATACTTGTTAAAGTTTTGTGTTGAAATTATAAACATTTTTCCGGTTTTAATCGTGTTTTTTTTATTATATTGAGTATTTTATCAACGTCCTACCTTTCGAGGTCTTTCCAGTTCTCCTAAGGGGTAGATACCATTGCGAAAACAGATGAAAAACTTTGTGTTGTTTTTTTTTAATGTGTGTCTCAAGTGACTTATGCTAGTGAGTTAAAATACTGCATATATCTTAGTAGATAGAGTTCAAAATTGTGTGTTAGAAATGGAAAGTGTAAAAGGCCATATAATTTACCAGGCTTATCGAATAATTTCGAGTACAAGTAGTAGTGAAGGTTCTACTTCATCATCTGATAATTCGGATTCTCCAATCAAAAGGTAAGATTTTTTTATTTACTAATTATTAACTTAAGGTTAATTCGCGTTGTAGGTTAGTTTATTCAGAGTGAACCATTCAAACGGGCCTTCAGGGGGATATCATAAACCGTATGAGATAGCGAAAAATGATAAAAGTGGTTGCGTCCCCGATTTTGACGAAAATACCATATTTAGATTTTTGAAAAATTCATTATCCTAGCCAGGAATTGAATCTTGTCATTTTTTTTTAAATAAAATTCACGCCCTTTATTATTGCACCTACCAATCCAAAGTGTTGCTGAAAAAGATCAAATCCTGGAAACTCTACCATCTAAAATGGGGGAATAAAAATGATAAATCACCATTCTTTTTCTTATTTACCCTATCGTGTGGGGTATCGTTAGATAACTCTTTTATAATCGTTGTGGGTTTTTACATACTTACTTAATACTATTTCTAATCATTTTAGGGTTCCGTTTTCGAAAAGTTAAGCTTTAAAGTGCTAGTTTTTAGCATATTGCAGTATGCCCATTTTATGGAAACTACGAAACTTGCCTGATTTTTATTATACTTAGGTACCTACCTACTTTCTCCAAACTAGTCCAAACCAAAAAAGTATAATGTTGAGGGGGTGGAAAAGAGGTTTTTCTTTCTACCCTCGTATAGAAAAGTAGGTAGGTATACGCTTTGACTTGGCCGTCAAAATTAATTCGTCCTCCTATCTGGGGGCACGGTAGTGCCCCCGCCAAGACGAGCCAGCGAAGCGTACGGGCACTACCTACCTTTTCTTGAAAGGTTTCGTCGGTATTTTGCACCCTCATAACTTGGGTTTGGAATATACCAGATGAATGTGATTCACGGGGTATAATGTCAATAGGGATACATTTTACATGAAAATGTTTTTGATGGGATTTCATGTCTTTTTGTAGTTTTAGTTTAAAATAAGGGAAGAGAAAGAAGGTAGGTACCTACCTAATCCAAAAACATTATCTCATAACTGTAGCTGTTTTCGGACCTGGCCTTACCATCCTATATTCTTGATAATGTCTAGATAGGTAGATGGCTTATCCGGTTTATCCCGTGACTAAACTTTTTTCCATTCCTCCATTTTTTGCATCTCCACAAATAGTTTCCCCGCGTGCTCCAACACGTGATTCTTGTTTACATTCACTGTAGAGTTGACATCTTACGTTGGAGAAAATATTCGTAGTAATTATTGTGGGTAGTTCGACTTCATTGACGCTTTTAGTAGGTACCTATGACGGATGAATGAAACTGAAATCGTGTTCGATTCATTAGTAAAGTACGTAATGAATAGGCAATTAATTAGGTAGGTAACCGGGTTTTACAAAATTAAATGAATGAATTGTAGAAAGTTGTAGTTTCTACCTAGGTAGAGCTATATTGCACTCATATTCTTGCCTGTTTATTTTTAGGGTTCCGTTACCCAAAGGGTAAAACGGGACACTATTACTGAGACTCCTCTGTCTGTCTGTCACCAGGCTGTATCTCATGAACCGTGATATCTAGACAGTTGACATTTTAACAGATGACGTATTTCTGTAGCAGCTATAACAACAAATAAAACAAATATTTTTAGGAGGGATACAACAAACGCGATTTTTTTTTTAGATAATGTTACCGAACCCTTCGTGCTGAAGTCTGACTCGCACTTGCCCTGTTTTGAGTTAGCCCGCGAATTTGTCCCACTGTCGGGCTAAAGTAAAGCCTCCTCAGATCCTTTGAGGAGTTAGTTAGGCAGTAAGACGCCACGGAAACCTACTCCGGATTGGCGAATATCTCATGCTTTTGAACCGTGATGGTGAGTCCTAGGATTCCAAAGGACATGTCGGTTTCCCCACGATGTTTTCCTTCTCCGTAAGAGCAATGTCTTAAAGAAAAAAAAATATGTGCGCTAAATAACATCGCTCTTTTTTATTAAATGGGAAATAAAGAATAATTCTTTGTTTAAAGATTCAACCGGTTAGTTCGTACGTCGGTGTCTCGCCATTGGGCATATTTGAGAAGTCGTCCATCACTCCGTGAAAGGGGGAGGTCGGTGTCTGATTCCGGACTCTGTACCATTGTTGATCATGGTAAGTTTCTATATTTAAACAAATACTGGACAAAAAATGGAGGACGTTGCAAACACCGCAATCTAACCCTAAGCTAAGTAACTATAGGCTTGTACTATGGGTACTAGAATACACCGGCGGGCATCGAACCCGACCTTTTGCGTCGCAGTCTGAGGTACACCCGACATAACATAATAATATTGTTTGTCAATCTTCTTTAGGTACTAATATAAAGAGGAAAGATTTGTATTTTTGTGTGTGTGGTTGTGTGTGCGTCTGTATGTTTGTTATGAATAAACTCAAAGATTACAGGACCGATTTCAAAAACTCTTTCACCATTAGAAAGCTACATTCACCCTGAGTAACATAGGCTACTTTTGATCCCGATATTTCCACGGGATCGGGACTTACGCGGGTGAAAACGCGGGACTCTGCTAGTATGAAATAAAATTAAAACAAGTTAAATTTTTCCGTTCTTAAATAACATATTCTGTATTTTTTACTCAACTAACATCCCTACTCGTAGACCCAGATATATCTTATTTGGACATCAAGACAACTCCACGCCCGCGGCGCCGCTCGTTCAAATCAAGCCACAAGACAGCTTCACGCCTCTATCTCAAATCAAATTCCGTACAAGAAGTACCCACATTCCAACTTACGTAAGTTTTTAAATCTATTATTATGGGGTTAACAAGACCTAAACTGAAAATCCCAGTCGAATTTATCAAAAATACTTGTGTACCTCATCATCATCATTTCAGCTGTAAGAAGTCCACTGCTGGACATAAGCCTCCCTCATAGATTTCCAGATGCTTCGGTCATAAGACTCATAAGTGGCCTGCATCCATCGTGAACCCGCGGCCTTAACTAAGTCGTCCGTCCATCTCGTTGGTGGACGTCCAACGCTGCGCTTTCCGATCCGCGGTCTCCATTCGAGAACTTTTCGGCCCCAACGACCATCTGTTCTCCGTGCTATATGTCCTGCCCACTGCCACTTCAAAGAGCTAATCCGTTTGGCTATGTCGGTGACCCCCCTTGTGTACCTACATACACAAGAACATTAAGAAGTTTTTTAACTGCACCAAAATGTAGAAACACTGTATTTGTAAATATTCAAAAACATTAGGCTAGAAATGAATCAACAATTTTTGATGAAAACGACAGGGATTTTCAGTGTAGGTCCTGTTTATCCCTTAAGTTAGTTATATTACAAATACCTCTAGCCCATAAAGGACCTTATTGATTATTGGCCAAGCTATAACTGCCTATCTCGAATTCGTCCGGGTTAAGCAACACTTGGCGCGGTCATTACTTGGATGGGTGACCGATAATTTGTGTGGCAAAAAATCGTTTTCTCGAGCTCCCCCGTGCTTCGGAAGGCACGTTAAAAGGTTGGTCTCCGTTGTTATCTCTGATAGCTGTCGTTAGGTCAAGTAAGAGGCTTTAGGGGGACCTGAATACTAACACTAGGTGAGCCACACCACTATACGAAAATAAGAAGAAGACCATGAGTTGATACGTAAATAAATATGAACCCTGTAACGTTAACAGTTTGGGTATGACCGCAACGCAAAATATCGGTTAATTAAAGATAAAAAATTTAAAACCCCCCGACTTAAAAAATCTTCTAAGTTAAAACAAAACTAAACTTTAAAAAGGTAAAAATAATAAGCCGAAAACAAAGTTCATGTCTCCGAGTAGGTATGTGGTACCTTACGTTCCCGCTTTGGGGGACGCGGGCATGTGTCACAGAAGTTGATGTTAACCTGCCCGTGCTTATTGTATCTAACGTTTCCGCGTCCCCCCGACGCGGGAAACGTAAGGAACCACATATCTTCTCGGAGACATGAACTTAGTTTTCGGCTTATAATTTTTACCTTTTTAATTAAAGTTTAGTTTTGTTTTAACTTGGAATTTTTTTTAAGTCGGGGGTTTTTTAAATTTTTAATTCAAAAAAATTATTTCACCTTTTTTGTAAGGGCGATTTTGATTATACATGCATATTGTTGTCACAGAAGTTACCTCCTTTTATTTGATACCCCACTCGGGTATATTAGAACCAATCGGGCTTTATTTCCGAGTTTGACCCTCCACTACATACAGGGTGCTCCGAGGAGAGGGTATTAAGCCGAAAGTAGGTTGTTTTAGAGGTCTAGGCGAACAACTTTTGTTCTACAAGTTTTGGAAATTCGAAGTAGTTTTCGAAAATTTTGAGTTTAAAGTTTGCATGAAAATCAGCTGTTTTTTAGAGTTTGAGGTCATTGGCCTTAAGGTACCCTTTTATTTAGTTTGGACCACTACAATCTAAACATTAATTGCCTTTTTTTTTACAAAAACAGCTGTTTTTTTTTAGTGATTAACTTTAAAATTTTCGAATTTCCAAAATTTCCAAAAGTCGTAGAATAAAAGTTGTTCGCCTAGACCTCTAGAACAACCCCCAATCGGCTTAATACCCCCTCGTCGAAACACCCTGTATACTTTGAACGTCTAAGCCGATTTTGATTAAACATGCATATTCTTGTCACAAAAGTTACGCTCTTTTATTTGATACCCCACTCGGGCATATTTAAAAACATTCGGTTTTTATTGCCGAGCTTCAACCCACATACCTATATTATGAACGGCTGAGCCGATTTTGATGACACATAGCTAAGAACACTTGCGCAAAAGTCACCTATTAACCAAAAAAAACTACATTGAAATCGGTTTATCCGTTCGTGAGCTACGATGCCACAGACAGACACACACACACAGAGAGACAGACAGACCAACACGTCAAACTTATAACACCCCTCTTTTTTCGTCGGGGGTTAAAAATGGACCTCTGTACACTTACGTGCAAATTAAGCAACCGTATTACATTATTTTGTCGTGTATCATATATTTGAGACGATAATGCATTACATATTCGATCTATCCTTAGATTTAACGATTTTCCTTTTTTTTAAGTAGGTATCTAGATCTACGCAGAAAATAATCGTAACGTTTAGTTCTTAGTAATTTATTTTAGGTATCTAAATAAATATATAGTATTCAAAAAGTATACCTATTATTATAATAATTTAACTAGTTCTTAGGGTTCCGTACCCAAATGGATAAAACGGGACCTTAATACTGAGACTCAACGCAACGATAACCACAACTATATCTTTTAAACATAACGATATAGCGATTTAATTCTATCACTAGCTCCATCTAGTGGTGCCAATCGTAAAAATAAATTCTTGACAACGTTACCTACGCACCGTTAGGTGCGTAGGTAACGTTGTCAAGAATTTTTTGTATAGAAAATTGTACGAACGCACCCTTCGTGAGCGAGTCTTACTCGCACTTAGTTAAGATACTCTAGGAATCTACGTAATACCAGTAATACGTAGATTCCTAGAGTATTCATTTAGTTTCTGATATTTCCGCGTGTTTTAAAACAAGTTTTTTAATGCCAACTATTATTGTGCAGTTACATAGAATGTGGATAAAATTAGCGTTCCTTTAATACCAACGTTTATTTTATACTGCATTTGTCCCGCGTTTGTTCCGAGTACCTCTTCACTCTTCTGTATGGACACCTTCAATCACAAATAACACACCATTCAAATTTCATGTCTCTGGGACCAGCGTTAGGCTGTGCGTTGATATATCTATAGATAATTCAGTCAATCAAACAATTAGACTTTGAATTTTATATGTGTAGATTGAATCGTTATTGATTCCAGTTATGTAGGTATTCATTATTTATCATTCCAGAAATAAACGTTGGTACCTACCTATGTCTTTGTTAAGATTTTTAGAATTATAATTATTTATTGCTCAAGACATTCTGGTAGAAATATTATCAAGGAAATATGCATTATCAAAACTCCTCATGTTTTTGGGTTCGAACCCGTGTCCCTTGCTTGCCGGGTGACTTTTCTAACCATTAATTTCTCTGTGGCTTAGTGGTCGAGCACACCACGCCGGGCAAGCAATGGATGGAACATTTTTGATGAGCAAGGCATTTTTACTTGATAATATTTGAAATAATAAGATTTTTTCTTTGATATCAAACTTAACTTATAAAAATAAAATAAATATTAGAAACTAAAATAAAATTAAAGACATTTTTCGGTTTGAATCGCATGGTTTTTATTACTTTTAGCATTGTTACAACGCTCAACGTTTCGAGACCTTTCCAGGTCTCTTCTTCAGGATAGACTGATTGCTAAAAGTAATAAAAACCACGCGATTCAAACCGAAAAATATCTTTAATTTCAATACAACATCGCGAAAACAGAAGAAGAATCTAAACTAAAATAAAAATAAAACTAACTAAAAAACTAAACTAAACCTAAAAATCAGAATAAAATAATTAAATTAAACATTTTTTTAATAATAATTAATTGATGCTGGCGATTTTTAAATTACATACTTACCTTAGTATTTTTACTTACTTGTAGTTAATTCAAAAAAGATTCTACAGTAAAACTAACTCTACAATCACGTTTATATTTTTAGGTAAGTATGCGTTTTGCGAAACAAATTAATTTAGATAATTTATTTACTTCAAGTGCTTCGGCTTAGATCTTGCAACGGAAGGCATAACAATCTATATTTATTACCTGTTTGGCTTATCAAGATCTCCTTGGCAATTGTATTAAAAGCCCAATAAGTACGAGGAGAAATCAAAATTTTCCGCCTTTTCTATACATTACAAATACAATCGATAAAGTGCGCAATGCACCACTGCGCATGTTTGCCCGGTAACTGCATGTTATTGTTCAATTTTGAACCTTATTTCAATGTAATAGAATCTGATATTTACTAACAAAACATTATAAACCCTAAATGAGAGCTCAACAGAACAACTCAGTATGCATGTGATATCTATTGTGAATACGGAAAATCTCCCAAAATAAAAATTCTAAAATCAAACTAAAATCATGCCTACTCACTTTGGCTGTCTAAATCAAAACTAATAACTAAATTATTTTTGTTAAAACCGTAAAAGCGTAGTTTTCCACTAACTAAATGATACTAATTTAATAAAAAGAGGCATTCAAAATTACGTGCTGATGCTAGTTAAGTTATTGTGAAAAGTAATTTGGTAATAGGATTCTTGGGTATGGAGTCGGTATGCGAATAGTGTATCGAAATCAGTTGAAAAATCTGAGTTGTTTATTTGATCAGATGTTTTTAACACAGCTTGTAAGTAACCGGTGAATACCGATTTTATAACACGATTACAGTGCATTAGTAAGGTTTATTATAACTTGACACTTTCTTAAATTTGGCTATGTATATATAATTTGTAAAATACAAAGACAGACGTTCACGAATTGCTTTAAAATTATTTCGGCCTGTCTTAGTTTCGTTGAGATCGAAACAGCTGTTTTGATTCCATATAAATGTTGTCTTGTAATCTTTCATAAAATTTTGACAATGTACAAGTAGAAAGTAAACTAAATCTAAAATTAAATGAACTAAAAATAATTACCATTAAAATTTCTAAATTTAAACGTCTTTGAAATAAGAAATTTAATTAAAAGTCGTATAAAATAAATTACTTAATATAAGTAATAAACTATTGTTTTCAGTAAACACGTTTAAAATAATAACAACTGAAGAAAAGAACCAGCTAATTTTTTTTAAAGATACTAACTAAGTAAAATGAATGCGGTTTCAGTTAGTAAATTCATTTATATTTTATTTTAATGTTGGAAAGTGTGAAAATAAAAAGTCATTAGTCGCCTGAGAAGAATATTTCGGTAAGTTTACTTAAAACTACGAGACAAAACTATGAAATAAACTAAGACTGCAATTACATAATATTAGACACATTTTAAAACGCAGAATCACGTCAGTTTTTCCATACCTAGAAGAACTAAAATAATTTAGACATTTTTTATTTTTGTTTTGTATTTTTGTTTTAAGAAAAATATACCTATTTATATTTTTCAAAGATTCTTTCGCATAGGAAAATTATAATAACGTTTTTTGAAGTCATGTATTCATTAGCAATTTTAGGTATTTTATTATTTTCAAATCAAATCAAATCAACAATAACCTGATAAAATCAAATTGTAGAGACATTAGGTATGTAGGTAATATTATTTGTCTAGAAATTACTTACTTATTATAAGGTAATTTTAAATTAATGTTATTTTTAAAGATAACGTAGAATTAAGCTCATTTTGAGCGTATACCTACGCACTGCGATTAAACGACTGCGTTTTTCCGTAGGTCTTAAACTGCAAAAAATGCAACACATAGCTTTCTATACGTGAGCTTGTAGCACATTAGCATTTTTTTAAATGACTGATTTTGCTTTTTGATACGCGGTTCTGCGTTTTCAGCTATTCGGAAACCGCTTGCGTTTAATCGCAGTGCGTTCTAAGTTTCGCAGTGCGTTCTAAGTATTTCCGTTGCTTATCGCGTTGCTTTTATTATGACTTAACTTTTATTTGAATTGTCTAACCATGAATAAGTAGGAGGTATTGTAAGTCATAGATACGTCGGGCTTTGAAAAAACGTTAAAAATAATAAAAGAAACGCGATTAGGACCGAAAAATGAGGTTTTTATATCAGAATCGCAAAAACCAAAGAAAAAGCAATGTTTTTCTTATTATTTAATTAAACATACCTACATATAAGAAGGTTTATTATTTACTCACATATTTATAAAAATACAACTTATCAAAATAAATCCAAGTAGAGACAACGAATAGATAAGCATTTGGCGCAAACAATAAGCACTGCCTTGCCATTCAGCGTGGTAATGTGGCCAGTATTTTGGGCTTGAATTTATGTTGAGCTCCGCTCTGTTTTTAAAAATATTTTAGTAAATAATAACCTAAAAAAAAGAATATTCTATTAAGCCTTAATATTTAGTAAAATACTAGTAAGTGTAGGTAAGTAATTTTTTGTTGCTTTACGCGAAACGCTCTTTTCTAGGTTTGGCATGTCCCGAGTGCAGAAAGTCGAATAATATTGAAGCTTAGTCCCTGCTTCCGGCTTTAGCCTTAAAATGCGAAGGTACTAACCAACCCTGTAATTTAGGACACCGCATGGGCATAGTTAGTTAGTTAGTAACTAACTAACCGCATGGGCATGCTAATTTATTAATGTAATATGCACTTATTGTTTTTGGCACTTTTTAGTTTATCTTGTTTTGCTACTTTCTGATAAGCATGTGTGCATTATTTTATTTCCATAATGATACTGATAAGTCAGAATGTATCTGCAATCTTATCAAAGTACATTTAATTTTTCAAATAAATTGTTTTAATAGTTTGTGATTTTGCATTCGAACTTTGAAAAACTGCGATGTTATTAAAAATCTCAAAGTATACAATTTGCCAATATAGCCTAGGTACCTTAAATTTTGGGAATATTAAACCCACAAACTGCGTGAAAGAAGCAACAAAGCAACTAAAATCGGCCAAGTATTATCACGAAAAATCAACGTTTTTTGAATGGGAGATTTTTCAGTAAGTAAATGAGTCCTGTTTTTAACGTTGGGTACGGAAACCTAATAAATCATTTTTAAAAACAATTTAATGTGAAATTATTGTACTATTTCATAATTTCTATTTACTTACCTATACCTTTGTAGATGACCTATATTTTATTTAGACTTTCAACGTCGAATGCAAGGGACAGACAAAGTGTCTTAAATAGTTCACTATATTTGGATATTCTGTCTGAAAAAAGAAACAGAAATAACTACCTACTCTATTTTAATACACCTACTATTGTAGTTAATTAATATGCGTAGGTAATTCACCGTAACGAATTTTTAAGGCACAAATGCGTAGATAATGAGATTGCACAATGCACAACTTCTAAATCTGCTATAAAAGTAAAATATAATACCGAAACTGATACTTTAGGATTACAGACCTACTTACACTCTACATAATAATACGTATACTTGAATGAATTTTAGTAAAAATGTAAAAAACAAAAAAACAGAAAAAGAAAAAATCTATTAGATCCTAATTTTTTGGCCGTAATTGCAAATAAATGAAAATAAATGTTTTCAATTGAAAACATTTATTTTCATTTCTGGGATACCTCCCTAGAACTATTTTATCTTACCCACATATTGTCTAAAACACAATTATAAGTACCTATCTATTAAATACTTCGTCCTGATTGACTGACTGATGCATCAATAACGCTGATAGTAGAGAGCTAAACTTTGGAGAGTGTGATCTTTTGGTATACCTACCTATATGATTTAGTAGGCATCTGATGAGAAAGGATTTTTTTCAAAATTCCCTCGGGATAGGGACTTACACGGGTGAAACCGTTAAAAATCGATACTTACCTTCGTTCGATCTCCCAAACTCTTCTTCTACGCTTGTTTACTCGTATATTCGCCGTCTAAGGAATAAATAAACCTACTCATTATTCCTTAGCCTAAACTTCTAACACTCAGATAAATCTTAATACAGAGTGGTTAACAGGTCGGCGGGTGGTGGTAGCCATATCGGTATTGAGGAAGCGAGTGACGGCAGCGACGCGGAGCGCCCGCGCAGGTCGCATCATCTCAGGGTTCCTACACCAGCTTTCGTGGGACAGTAAGTATCTCCAAAACAACTGATTTTTAAGTAGTTTTGACAAGTAGGTAGTTTTTTTTAAATGCTTGGCTTTATTTTGCACTCGACAGGACTTGAACCTGCAACCTTACAAAACCCTTATCCAATTGCACCACAGATGCTTGTTTAAATCCTTGCTTTATTGATTAGGTAGGTACCAACAAATGCTGCCCTGCAGTGGCAGCATACGAGCATGAGAAAATGATAATTTTATATCGGTTATACAAGCGTAATTGGGGAAATGTAGGTATAATAAGTTTTATAATAATAAATAGGTAAATTTTGTTTGTTGTATTGTAAATGATCACAAACTAAACTAAACTGCATTAAGAACTCTGCTTTAGCATGTATGTATATATATAAGTATAAGTATATTTTATAGGCCTAACAACACGCCTGTTCACAGCGTGATCAAAACAAATAAACAATTGATTAAATTTCATAGATTCAAGGCAAATCAAGGTACTTAGGTACTAATGCTTACATTAACAGAAAACAAGTTTTCTTATTTGCTTACATTCATTATCAAAATACAAATAGATGAGAATACATGTAAGATAACGTTTGGTTAATGTAGATAGAAGCACAATTTTCAGTTGTATTTTCTCGGTAACAGTTGTTTGTAGCCGCTACAAATAATTTGGTTAAAATTTACCATAATCCAGACTGGCATAATAAATTAAAGTTTGTTTTGGTCCAGATTCAGTGTTAAAATTAAAACTAACTGCTTAAAATTTTTAACCATTTAGAAATGAAATAAAATGTATTTCTCATTTTCTATGATTATAAAAGAAAACCACCTAAGTACATTTTTTTAAAAAACCTAAGTATAGACTAGACCGCCAATTGCTGGTGCTCTAACTAAATAAAAAAACATGAGGAAAATTTGGTTAAAAAATAGTGAAATATTTGATAAGTGATCTAAAATCTAAACAATGCAAAAGAAAGAGCAAAAGGATATGTCCGGTGCTAAAGCAATTCGATGGGCGATTAGAAGGGACAGCTTTCCTTTAGTAACAATAAAAAACGCCTTGTTGAAGAGAAGAAGTATTTTTAATGAAGAGTTAAAATTATCTTTGCGAAGAAGGTGAGTTATACCTCGTAAAAAAACTGTATCAAAATCACCTCATCCATTTGGAAGCTACCATCCCACAGACGGACATACACAGACACCTCAAACTTAAAATATCTCTCTTTTTTCCGTTTATGAGGCTCATTCATTTATTTTAGGAAATTTTTACCACAGTTTACCTAGTAGTTGGCGCCTTGTCGCTTCTGCTCTACTTATCACAAATTTATTTCGTCTGAATAGGTACCTACCTTCGCATGCAGATTTTAACCTGCGTGACCTTTGCCAAATAATTGATATCTCAATTCAAAAGTAATTGAGTCAATTCATATTACGTAGGTAGTTCATAATCATTTAAAATATAAAAACTCACATCACAATTCTCTTTTATTGTTTCTTTGCTATGCTAGATTGATTGATAACTTCTAAAAAGTTTCAAAACTTTTTACCGCTATTAAAGTTTAAAGGGAACCGACTGTTTTTTTTATCAAAAAGACTAATGGCAAAGGGTACTGAGTCCATACAGCCACATATCCGATTTTGGATTCGAGCCAAAAGTGTGTGTGGCACTTCTTCCAAAACACCAAAATGGTGCCAAAATATTAATCATTGTCTTTCACGGTGGTTTGCTTTGGCTATTGCAGCATTTGCAGCTGTAATTTTGGCCAACAGTTTTTAGTTTTATAACGTAGTATACTTCATTCACTCGCTACGAATGAATGAAATAAAGGACAATGTTCATAAAAAATATGACAAATAAGAAAATAGTGGCGTTTATCAAGACATGTGATGGATCATTCCGATCTTTGTTTAATAATTTATTAGATATATTTTGGCCTGAATTTTGTTTCATTCACATTGATACCTAAATGTTCACATTGATATCTAAATGATAAATATGACCAGTATGACATACGATTTAAGCTCCGTAAACAGCAAAACTGTTAACTTTATTGTCATGCTCGTATTTACGGATCAACTCATGAATCTGGACACTTCTAATTAGAATATCGCTCTGATTAGGTAGAAATTAATAAAAAAAAAAGTACCTAATCAATCAACCTACATAATCAATCAATTCTCATCCTAATAAATTGACCGTCATTAAAATTATTGAGGTAAGAGAAAGGTGTTTACTGTTTAGGCATCTTCTATGAAAATGAAATATTGAAATATTAAAATGAGTATGTACCTACTAAGGTACCCACATTTTATTGATATTAAACCAGGTACAATAAAAAAAATGTATATTTTTATTTTATCTATACTTACTTACCTTATTTACAATTTTATTAATAAAGCTATTTACTTACCAGAAATAAAATTTACAATAATTATGGATGGTACGTGGTATAATTTTAGGTCTTAAATCTACGATCGATAGATTGTCTTTCTACTTAGAAGAAACTTCTGCTTAGAATAACAATAAGAAATGATTCGTCATAATCGTGTATCAATAAATAATCAAATTAGGGATTACAAAATTTAGACTATAGTATAAGACAGTATGTTCATGCTCTTACTCTGTATATATGTTATAGGCAATGTGTATAATCCGGCATTGTATAGAATGCCTAGGCATTGTATACATTGCCTAAAACGTTCAGGCAATGTGTATAATACGATTCATTTCATACATTGCCTAGGTATTGTATAAAATGCCCGAAGCGCATCAGGCAATGTGTATAATGAACGACGGCAGCGGTCGCCAAAGCGCCTAATCCTATAAATAAAAAAATTATTAACATTTATTTCATATACAGAGCGATTTTTATACATCACGCCTTTTTTATTTACAGAATAAGGCGCTTTGGCGACCGCTGCCGCGGCACGCTCGCTTCGCTCGCTCGCCAAAGCGCTGCGTGTAATCATGTTCTAACATTAATCTAACCTAACCAAATCGGGGTGCTCCGTTTAGTTTTTCCGTGGTTTATAGTTAGATATCATCGGGATTTTAACTGTAAATATTTTAATATTAGATACCTATTCGAATACGTACCCCCCCCCCCCCCCAAACCCCCTGCTTATATATAAAAGCTTATTTTAAATGAAAACTGTTGGTTTTTTTTGTATCATGATCAAATTTCCATAATCAAGTGGTAAGAAATGAAAAAGAAAAACATGTTACATACATTACCTATGCGTCAACCGGCATTCTATACAATGCCTAGGTATTCCATACATTTCCTAGGTAAAGTGTAAAATAGTTTGAACATTCAATATCATTTCACACATTGCCTGGACGACCCCGGCATTCTATACAATACCTAGGAAATGTATAGAATGCCTGCATTATACACATTGCCTATAACATATACATTAGTACAAGGAAGCATAACAAGAGTTATTGTTCTTTTACCTGCTTTTATAATAAATTAGGTAATAAAAAAATCATAAAATAAGTATTACAGTTTTTTTTTTATTGATTTCCAGGAAGTAATACTTAAAATCTGTTTAGATTGCGCTTTACAGTGCGTCATCGATTCTGTAAATATTATTTTACAGCTTTTACGACTGTTTATGATTTTACTTTACAGCACACTTTTACTTATTTTTTATAATTAAGTATACCTACCTACCTACTGTGTTTTGAAATTATTTTTACAGTTTACTTGTTTAATTATAGACTACGATTTGACACATCTTTTCAAGAAACTATGTCAAATACAAGGAACCAAACGAGTATAGTCTGAAATTAAAATACGTAGGTACTACAGGTATTTACTTAAAAGAAATGTATGTGGTATATCGTATCCACAAATCACGATAACGCCGACGGCAAGACTTTTTCTAGTTATTTATTAATGCAGTTACGAAGCTGTCATAATATCTTTCACCTTGGAATAGCTACTTACATGATATATACCACCGATTCTACACCGCTAATATCCCGGTCATAGATTCCACATACGATGTAAAATACAGCCGTGAATTTTCATGTCACCCAAAACAGTCGTGCGTTAATATCGATGCTAAATCAATACACTTTAATACAGACACGCTTTGTAATGCAATAAACGGGCCCAAAGTTGCGATGACGACTGTCATTAACGAATCCCGCACCTCGAGACTTGTGTTCGTGACTTTTGAAGACCCCTGTTCCAGTCTCGAGTGAATAGCTAGGCTAAATATTCTAGATCAGAGTGCCACATCTTAGACTCTTTTGTCACATAAGAAATATATTGTTTTTGGTTTGGGTGTCTCCAAAACCATGGTCTCTTAGATGAAAAACACACAATTTATTCTTCCTTTCTATAATAATTATGTATGTCATTACAAAAAAAGTACTATTTTCATTGTCTAGCCACCATAACACAAGCTTAATAGCTACCTATATGATGTTCTTAGAATTTAGTTATATTTATTTATTTATTATCTCATCTATCAGAGATGAGATAATAAATAAATAAGCAACAGTCGGTGGACAATTTATAATTTGTGTAGCAGAAACTATATCATATTTAGATTCTTCTTCTGTTTTCGCGATGTTGTATTGAAATTAAAGACATTTTTCGGTTTGAATCGCGTGGTTATATCATATTTGGCATAAAATATTTCGGTTTAGGTATTTATTTCGGTTCTCGATTAGATAAGAAGAATTACCTACAATGTTTTGCTATCGCAAGTATTGTTTTGGGTTTATGGTTACCAGGGTGATAGTTCAAATCCCTAATATTGATTATGTATGATCTCCTTTTGCTTCTTGGAATTCCCTAATTCTGTTCCTGAAAAGCAGTTGCCGAGCATATTTTTTGTTAGGTAAGTTATAGTTATATGTCAGCAGGAATGTAACTGCCGGTACATTTTCTCTAAAATCGGTTTGTAAAGAACAATGGCAGGTCGCCAAACAACGTTTTTATCAATTTAAAACTTAGGCGTCTAGATATAAAAAAAATACTAGAAGAATCTACAGAAGTCCCAGAATACATAAAACTAACTAAAACACCTTAATCACCGAGGTTAAAAAGATAAGAGTATTTTAAAATAGCCTTCTCGGCCGTTGTCGCCATGTTGGATTAATGAGGAATTAAAAAAACAGTTGCGTGTTTTTTGATATTAGAAAATAAAATACATATGTGATTAAAATATAGACGTTACACGCAATTACAATAACAGCATTACATAATTAAGTTGTTTTGACATTAAGTTTCAGTATCTCGACAAATGGCATCTCGAGAGTCCGGGGCCAAAAAAGAAAAAAAAAAAGTTTCAGTCTAAATATGGTGCATCGGAAGTTAAAGTAATAGTAATAATAACTTATTTTTTTGTTTTAAAAACGTTAGTCCTTTTGAATAAACTAATAGTGTCAAAAACCACAAAAAAAATATTGAAATTCATTTGTTATACACTCATTTTTAGACGTTTTTGTTGGGTGATATCAAGACCGCCTATGTTCTTTGTGATTATAATGTAGGTAAATAAAGGTGGTATAGTCAGTTTGAATATAAAAATTAAATGATTATCACCTAGTTTCCTGTTCCTTTTAATTAACCGAAATTTGAATTTAATGAGTAGGTACTTCACTGACTAGTGACTACAAATGTTTTGTGTCCAGTCCAAAATGACCATTGTCCCTGGGCATTGTCCTTTCAGTTTTTGAGTACCTACGTCATCATTCGGTCAATCGGTTATTATTTAAATTAAAAACCTTTCGTAAACTAAGAATTGTGATTGATAATTATGTATCAAAGTTTTAACGTTCCATC
Source organism: Idaea biselata (assembly GCA_958496205.1). Taxonomy (NCBI): domain Eukaryota; kingdom Metazoa; phylum Arthropoda; class Insecta; order Lepidoptera; family Geometridae; genus Idaea; species Idaea biselata. Next base: position 6,445,639 of record OY292403.1, on the reverse strand, counting down.
AACGAGTATTCTGGACTTTATTGCGTAGGTGTAGCTTGTGAGCGGCAGCGGATGAGCCAGTTCGTCCGGCAGACACGCTCAGTCCTCATTTCAAGCGGCCCGCGTCGAAGCGACCTCCTTGCATATTCAGTTTGCGAACAACCGTTCGAGAGGTCGTGCATGTTTCCGAACGCAACCTCGAGTAAGCGTGAGGCGGAGCGATTGCCTTTTTGACAGATCTGTCAAACATCACTTTTATCCTCTGAAATAGTCTGTGGTAAAATCTCATCTCCTTTGGTTGAAGATTTTCCGCAGCCTCCTCAATTTTTTCTCCGAAATTTGGGGCAAAACAAAATACAATAATTAACTAATGTACCTATTATTTTATTGAAGTAAATAAGGACATTTTGCTTGTGTTGTGTCAGACTCTGGTATTTTTGCTCTGTTTACGTGCGTGATAAAATAACTTGACTTGTACTTTGTGTCGAAAATCACTGCAACATTGCAAATTATGTGCTTACATTCTTATGAGGCTAAAAGCGTTTAAAAATTATGGCCAGTGTGTAAACTTCATAAACAATGGCCACATAGATGAAGGGCACATATTCTACTGATGAAATTATGCTGTGTTTCGTTCAAGGATTTGGTGACAGTGAACGTGGTTATAACAAAAACTGTGAGATAACTGACTGCAATGTGCCTAATTTAGACGACTATAAGTACAAGAAACGTGGTAAACGCGTTAGCCTTAAATTTGAGGAGACTTCATCGAGCCAGGGCCTTGTGACTGGCAAGTCTTTAAAACTGACGTCTGGAACAAGATTGCCCGAAGTGAAGCGGAGTCTAAGCGACAGATTCTCAGTGGCTGGTGAACCAGCTGGCCGGAGACCAGCTAAAGGCTTCTTGACCATTAGGAAAACTTGGTAATTTATATTTATTTATTGGTAATTTATTATTAATTATTGGTAATTTATGTTTATTATTACTGAACAATCTTTGTTCAACAAGGACATTAAATGAATCCTCTTAATACCTGACACTATTAACCAATCTGTGTATCTGTGATCTGATCACATGATGTCCTGAACTACTTAGAAAATGTCAAATCTTATTTATTTATTTAGACATCTAGACAGACAGCTAGATTAGAATTTCCAAAATAAATCATTATATTGATTCAATTTTCAAGATTCAATCATTATATTGACCATCAAAAATGGTATTTAAATTAACTATAAGATACCTAGAATACACTATGCTTCTTTCTGTTAATAAATAAATTCTGTGAACATCACACAACACCATCTAGCCCCATGGTAATCTACTAAGCTTGTGTTACGGTGACTAGACAATGGATATAATACTTATATTTTTTTCCTTTCGTAATACCTACATACATATTATAGATAAGACACCCAGACCAGAAACCAATACTTATTAATTTTGATGCATAATGTAGATACTTGCTCCCTAATCGAACCCACAATCTTCTGCTGCATTGCAGTGGTGCACCGACACCCACAGAGGTGGTCAAATGAAAAGACATAATAAATTTTGACAATGCCATTATATTTAACTGCATTGTACCTATAACTCGTTCACTTTTGTATTCTTCTTGAATTACTGTTTAACCTTGGCCTTTTGCCACTATTGACATTTTACTGATTGTATTAAACCCCTTGATATTTTTCCCATTGAATTGTTTATGCTGACAAATATGACTTGACAGTTTCTTTTAAATAAACATTATTAAAAGCTTTCTAAGAAATGAACTGAAGGTTTTAAGTTCAGTCAATATTATTGAAATAAGTTATAGGTGGGCAAACATGCTGATTGTCCACTGCCAACTAAACTTAGTTTAGCTTTGCTTGCCTTTTTCCTATAAGTAAGCTTTGTTGTCATTGTTTATGGTGGACACACATCTATACTAATATTATAAAGATGTAACATTGGTTACATGTATGGTATGTATATTGGGGTAATCTCCGAAACCGTTTAACTGATTTTAAAAATTCTTTTACCAATAGAAAGCTACAATATTAGGGAGTTACATAGGCTACTTTCGATCCTGATATTCCCATGGGATCGGGACTTATGTGGGTGAATGTAGGATAAACTGGCTCAACTGTCCAACATTAATCTAACTGAAAATGCTATTCATGGTCTAAGAAAATCTCAATGGGCTGACCCGTTTGTTTCAATGAATAATTTCATCATTTTTGTGATATATTTTATTCAGGTACCTAAGTATCTAAAAATAACCATGAGATTAGTAAAATAACCATCGACAAAACTAAATTCTCTAAACATGTGAGCAATGAGATACAATATCAGAATTGATAAGATAATAGATTGATCGATGAATATTTATGGTCTTTGTTTACTGGCAACTGGCTCTTGTATTACAGGAAATTTAAGTTTTTCCATGTAATGAAAATCGGTCCTAAATCAATGCATCTGTGGCTACATTAAAAAATGCTAGAATCACACAGTTTCTCCTATTAACATATAAAAAAAGTATGCAACTGGAGACTCAGGCCTCAAAACAAGTAGGTACAATATTAAAGACATTTTTCGGTTTTAATCAATCCTGAACAAGGGACGGAGACCATACGTCTCAAACGTTGAGCGTTGAAACAATGTTAAAAGTAATAAACCCCACGCAATAAAACTGAAAAATTTCTTTAATTTCAATACAACATCACGAAAACAGAAGAAAAGTAGGTACAATATTAGTAGGTATCTTTGTATCTCAGTATCTTTGGATATCTATTAGAGATCAATCTAAGAGAGACAAATATAGAATAGCAGCTTCACAGGTATCAGTGCCACCTTCGTCTATCTATACAACTTCCCATTAGACTAACAATTATGCAATAAAAACCCAATATTTATTAAATTAGTAGTACAGTTAGAAGTTGGATAGTCAGAAACACATAAACAAAACACGTCCTACCCTACACACATCATCAAAACATCATACATCTAAAATGTCATAACTATGCCTAGCTTTTTTTTCCACTTTTTTTTTTATTTTAAGCATTTTTTGGAAGTTTCGCTACAGTTTTCAAAGTGCAAATTTATTTAAAAATACCAACAATCCCCTAGTGATTTTGATTAACTCAAATATCACGGAATTGTAATGATCTGCATTGCCGACTAGTCTGCAATTTTAGTCTGCTAGTCGGCAGAACCCCTAGTCGGCCCATCTCTACTTCCCATCAAGTCATCTTTAGTCTCTTTCACTCCTGTGACAAATCCAAATAATATTACAAAGGTGAAACCAATTGCGATGAAACTTGATGTATTCAGATAGCTAGAAATCGAGTGTAACATATACTTTTTATTCCCTCGATTTGGGACTTACATGCAAACCGCAGAAACTACTAGTTCAGAATCTGAATTCTCTTTAAAAATATTTCGTTCCGCTACTGCGACCTACATTAGTGATTTACAGTAAAATCTAATTTATATTCACTCGTTATTGTTCCTATTGCATAATTCATCTGTAATAATGATTAGCTGATGTCCTATGATGTCATCTTCCTGTCTATCAGGTGACCTAATTTAGCGCCGCATGGACGTATTGATAACACCACATATAGGTACTGCAGTGGCTTGCATAATATGGTTAAATATACCTTTTAACGGGACCTAAAATAATTGTAAAGTTTGGTTAAAATTGAATATTATATTTATTTCATTACATTGCACTAATTGCGGCTTGTTACTACCCACCGGTCTAAGTCGTAGCGCCAAGCGGACTTGTCCGTGTTCAGATACGTTGGCCGGTGCATCCACTAAGGAAGACGGGTCGGATCTTCTTCCAACTGCCGTCTTCCTTTTTCTAGATGAGCGTGTTACATCTTAGACCTTACTTACCATCAAGTGAGATAGTGGTCAAACGCTAATTTATCACGTGTAAAAAAATAATACAAATTAGGTAGGTACGTACACTAAAATTTAATTGAATTAAATTATACAATACATACACAGTCGCGGCATTGCTCCGCTGATTTGTGAATATTGAATACATAGGAAAACATTAAAAAAAATAACTATACACATACCCCCATATTTATAGACAAGTCGAGCAATTAGGCTATGTGAACTTGGCTTGGCTTGGGAACTTTACTTTGGCTTAGTAATGCATTTGTCTCGATCTTGTCAGTGGTTTTCAAAATCTGGGAAAATGTGACAGAGATTTTACTTAGCCAGAGTAATTACTCGATTTGTCTTTAAATACGGGGGTTAGTTAGGTATAAAGAACATACCATATGACAACATGAAAGCAGTTTTAAAGGCACTCAACCATAGGCGCGCGTTGGCCTACATTCATGAAGGGGCCTATTCTAATAGAGCTGGTATAAAGTGCTCTTATTAATGACTACTTCCGACCCGCCCGACCGTGCGACTGTTTCACTGTCTTGAGTTTATGAAACCGCTTGTTTTCATTTTCAGTCATCAATTTCGCGGTTTGAATAGATGGATAAATTTGTAAATAAACTGCAATTTTATGATATTTCACCAGCGTAAGTCCCGATCCCGTGAGAATTTCGGGATTAAAATTAGCCTTTGTTACTCAGGTTGAATGTAGCTTTCTAATGGTGAAAGAGTTTTTGAAATCGGCACAGTAGTTTTTGAGTTTATTCATTACAAACGTACACACACACACTCACACACAAATACATACATCTTTACTCTTTATATTAGTGTAGATGACTTGTAGGTACTTACTCGTAGTTACATTTATTTTACACTACTGTAGTTATACTAATTAATTATGTACCAACCAATTAAATGAAACAAAAAAAAAATATAACGTGCCTACCTAGTAGTAGGTACCTGGATAATAAACTGACTTTTAGTATTTCTTATGTTTAATTGCTCAAAGCATTCTAAGTACTAGAAATATTTTACAACTAGAAATGCTTGTTCAAAAATCTTTTTGATTACTTTTATTAATTAATTTATCGACCGTTTACATAAATATATCAAAGAGAAAAGATGATCGAAACTGAAACAAAAGATGATGGAAACATAAACAAAAGACAATTACCGGACTCCGGGCTCTAGAGAGAGATGACAATAAAATAAAAATAACAACAAAGATACCTATACTCCATTTCAGAAACTTAGATCAAAATGTAAACAAAGAACTGACAATTTGAAAGGAAAAGGCAAATAAAGAGCTGTCACTTTCAACTAAACGTATGGGATTTTTGTTTACATTTTTGATCTAAGTTTCTGAAATAGGGTATAGGTAGGTATGCCAACAAAAAATTATAACTTATATTTCCAATTTATTTCGATTGTCTATCGTGTTTCGATCGTCGTTTGTTACTCTTTCGATTCTCTTCTGTTATTGTTTTGATAACCCTTTTTATGTTTCCGTCGCGTACATTTTTCTGATCGTTAAAGAAAAGGATGTTGATCATATAAAATTTAACCGTCTTATATTAGTCATACAAGGAACATTCATTATACGTGACTTTTATTAACGAAGATCCTGTATTCATACCATTCAAGGCTACCGCTAATTCAATACCCGACCGAGTTGGAAATGGGTTAAACTCCTTAGGGAAATGTAAATTATTAGCGCTTCTGTAAATGGGTGGCTGTTCTTATATTCTGGAGTAAGTACTGTGTGTTTGCTAGTTGGCAAGATGCCAGACTTCACGATATGGTCATTGCTTACGACAACGTTCAAGTGAATAGTAGCTAAAGATCGCTCGTTAGGAAGTAGGGTAATGACGTCACCACCAATATGCTCTTTTTATTTGTTTTACTAGTTGTGTCTGGTGGTTTCATCCGCTTAGTCCCGGTCCTGTGGGAATTTGGTGGTTTTAGCTGGCCCTATAGGCTACCGAGAGAGGATGCAACTGGGAACATTGCTCAGTAGTCAGTACCCTATTGTGAATCTAGTGGCTCTATCAGCCGAACAATTCTGCAATAGGGCAAAAGAGGACCCAGTGGAGTTTTAGTGAGCCAGCCCTTGACCGCCTACCTACTGTCTCCGGCCAAGGTGATTTTTAGGGTCTCTGCATACGTATCGTTTCCCGTCCCGTCCGGCAAACGTTACGTATGCAGAGACCTTTAAGGTCATAGCACACTTACACGACTCCGCTCCCACCCGGCAAAAATAATATAATTCAAATATGGGCTTTAAAAATTGAGCTTTAGATATATTTTACATTGGCATCATAAATTAGCAGACAGCTCGCTTACAGCGAGCTTACCGCCGTCAGACTGCTCGGGAGTCGACTTCTCGCTGGCCGCACGTTGTAGCCGAGCGGTCTGCTAGCAGTAGCCGCGCGCGCCGTCGCGGAGTGTTGGCAACCGTACGATTTAAATCGTATTCGCGAAAAGCGAGAGCGGTAGGCGGGTGGACAGCTGGCCGTCTGCTAGCTGTCGCCGCGTGGACTGCTGGTTGCCTGCTAGCTGTCGCCGCGTAGACTGCGAGCAGTCGTCTTAGTTTTGGGCAGTGTTGGGTGGGAGCGGTGTTGGAGCAGAGTCGTTTAAGTGTGCCTTTATGTATGACCTTTACAAATCCCGTTCGCAGTTGCATTGCAACTCAGCAACTGACCCCTAATCTGTATTATACCTAAATAAATATTGCACGACTTTACACACAGCGCAATCTAGCCCCAAACTAAACACTAGGCTTTTACTATGGGTACCAGATAACAGATTTACTACATAGGTATCCATTTTTTCCTGACCCTGCTATTACCTGTTTCTATCCCTGCTAGATATATAGATAATATCTGTAGGGGATAATTCAGTTTCATAGACACTATGCAGTACATTGCTGCTTTGCAGTAATCAAATCACTGATGATTACCACGTTACGTCTAACGCATGCGTTGACGCATTTCGTTGCAAAATCTCGGACAAATAATACAGTGTATACTTTATTGCGGCCCCAAGCTGGTTGCTTGATCTGTTTGAACTGTTATGTCTTAAACGTTGTAAAGTTTTATCGGTACTAGAAGTCTAGCACTAACATAGGTATTTCGGAAACCTTATAGCCAATACATCAATTAACAAACTGGTTTCTATTGAGGTTAAGCTTCATTCATATGTCTTGGCGTCGTTGCAATGTTTGCTGTTACAATTGTAATTTCAGAAATCATTGTTTGTTTTACCTATTCATCTATTGCTTTCTTTTTTTTATGACTTGCTATTCATCTCATCTATGAAAGGCTGACTTACTGACTGATGGGTCAATGCACAGCCTAAACTGCTGACAGAGTAGAGAGCTGACCTTTGGAGAGTGGGTTTTACGAAATTTCCACGGGAGCGAGACTTACATACTTATATGCTACTCTTATTGATTGAAGACTATTTAAGAGCCTGATTACATTATTAAATCATTTTCTAAAGTGTAGTTACGTCTAGAATTATACAAGGTGGATAGGACGATACCACAATAAACAAAACCCTGGGTTTTTAAAATGTGTTTGAATTATTTGGAATTGTATAATTAATCCGAGAGCTGAAATTAAAAAAGTAAAATTTTCAAACAAACTAAATGTCCTAAACAATTAAAACCAATACGAACACCATTTGTAATTTGGGTTCACTAACCTGCCAACGTTCAACAGTGTAGTTACGTACGTACCGCGGCCGCCGCCCGCGCCGCCTGGGCGCGCGCTCTTTGGTACCTTACATCTTCACCACCGAAAGATCAACGGTTCGAGTAGGTGGGTATGTAATATCATAGTATGCAGGAATTAATTATAATCACAGTCACAAAAGGTAAGTAGGTATCTACTGGGGTTAAAATATTGAGTTTTTTGTATCCATTGGACAGCTTGTACAATAACCCGACTGTTGGTGGCGGTGGGACATAGGACAAACACGAGTATTCCCACTTCCCATACCGTTCACGATGCGTTTTAAGGAAATCACCGCATTTTTCAGTAAATTAATATAATGTACCCGTGGTAGCTATTCAGTAGACGTGTAACCAAATCGAGGTACATGATACCATACCTAGTTTGTTAGTCTCACATGAATGTGTCACAAAAATCACAATAACATTTAATTTAACGCACTAATTAAGTTATTTATTACGTAAACACAACAAACACATCAGCGCGCCGTCGCCGCGGCCGCGCCGTCGCGGGCGGCTTCACTGCAGCGCGTGCGACGCGATGTCACAGGTTGAAACCCGGCGTCCTACTGACCTACTTACTAGTACTAATTATCTTCGGACCTTGTATGTTGGAAAAGGATAGACATACTTTTCGGCGAAAGGATAGGTTCCGAACACTACACGATTTGTTTAATGAAACGATCGCCTTATTAATCGAACAAAACGAGAGCCCGGTAGGTGCGTGTAAGTACCAAAGGCTGCCGGTCGTTAACCCCTTGGTGATGTGTGGTATGAAAATACATCGTGTTACTAATTTCAAAAATGAAAAATAGTTACCTGTGCCGAAACTACTCGACCGATTTTGATGAAATTTGGTATTTAGACTGGGAACGTGTGTAGGTATGTCCAGTTAAAAAAAATGTGCTATTATCCTCTCCGCCTTGTATATCTAATAGCTATTTATCTATCAGAACATTAACGTCTGTTCAGTGTTATGTTATAATAATTTCGTTGTAAAATTATGCAAATGCCTGTAGCATTAATTTTCCATACAATAAACACTAATGTGAAAAATAGCTGTTTACGATTTTCATCGAATAAACCTGAGTTAAATATGAGTATTTTATCGTAGTGAATTATACTAAATGTGCTTTCAGATGTAGGTATAATTTTATAAGTTTTAAGCAATTTGTGGCGTTGTTAGTGGTAGTAATTAATGGGTTTTAAATGTTTGTCTAAAGGGGAAATTCTACCTACTCTTTTTTTCTATACAAACTTTACAAACGTAGTCGACTGTTTTCTCCTTGGATAAAGACATTATAGAAATTATGTTTAAATGACTATGGAGCCCCGGTTGGAGGCATTCGTGGAGCCAAAGCCAACATGTAGAGGCCCTTTTCAATAACAATTTTACTCGCATACTATGAAGACCAACCCGTCGATTATCCCTGTCTCCACTATAAAATACAGTCAAGAACAATCTCCGCTTCGGATAGAACTATTGAGAAATCTACTTGGGCTATGGTGATGTGATGGTAGTAGATCGGCTTACTATTATACGGACCTAGTTATTTATCTTCTATATCTATATTAATACTAGCTGACCCGGCAAACGTTGTTTTGCCTTATAAATTATAGATAGTAGCCGATTCTCAGACCTACTGAATACGTGTACAAAATCTCATAAAAATCGGTCAAGCCGTTTCGGAGGAGTACGGTAACTAACACTGTGACATGGAAATTTTATATATTAGATTATAAATATAAAGAAAGAGGTAACGTTGGTAACATTTATGTATGTATGTATTTTCCGGGCCTATTTCAAAAATACTTTCACCAATAGAAAGCTACATTATCGAGGAGTAGCATAGGCTACTTTTGATCCCGATATTCCCACGGGATCGGGACTTACGCGGGTAAAAAAAAAAAAAAAAAAGCCGAGGTATTATTTTATTACTGATTTTATTACTGTTATTACTGAGGTAACATAATTAAATTAAGTTTATTTTTTTTATGGATCGGTACTTTTTCCCCCAGCTTGTCTTTCGACATAGGCCTCCTCCAAAGATTTCCACTTATGTCTGTCCCTTGCAATTCTCGTCCACTCTGGTCCAGCAGTTCTCTTTAGGTCGTCTTCCCAGCGTTTTGATTGTCTCCCTTTGTTCCTTTTCCCATCTCTGGGGTACCATTCTGATATTATTCTTGTCCATTTATCGTTCCTCTCTCTTAACATATGACCTGTCCATTGCCATTTTAATGTTGTACATATTTTTCCTGCATCTTTAAATTTAGTTATTTTCTTAATATTTTCTAATCTTACCCTATCTTGTCTTTTAACCCCAATTACACTTCTCTCCATTCCGTTCTGACATACATTTATTTTTCTTATTTGTTTTTCGGTTAATGCCCATGTTTGGCATCCATATGTTAGACATGGCAAAATGCACGTATTATTTACCTTCCGTTTCTCTTTTATTGGCATGTCTTAATTCTTCATAATTTCACTTAACGACCAGTATCTTTTCCAAGTATTGGCTATCCTTCTATCGATTTCCTTTTGCATAGTATCACGTGGCGCTATCAACTGTCCGAGGTATATGTATTCTTCTACATAGTCTATTTCCTTCATGTTAACCCTGATGTTATAGGTTTGTGAACCGTTAGTCATATTTTTTGTTTTATTTGTGTTCATTGAAAGTCCTGCTTTCGCGCTTTCATCGGATAGTTGTTGTAGCATTTGCTCTAGCCTTTCCGGGCACTCAGAAAATAGAATCAGGTCGTCTGGAAAACGGAGGTGGTTTAAAGTTTCACCGTTTATATTGATTCCAGTTCTATCCCATTCCAGATTTCTAAATACCATCTCCAGAGTTGCAGAAAATAGTTTCGGTGAGACGGGGTCACCTTGCCGGACACCTCTCTCAATAGGAAACTCCTCTCCTGTTGCTTCTAGCCTGACTTGTGCTTTGCTGTTTGAGTAGATGTTTTTTAGTATTTGTATATACTTTCTTTGTATTCCTTGTATATGTAGTGCTTCCCAAATAGAATCATGTTCCAGACAGTCGAAAGCTTTATTGTAATCAACAAATCCCAGGTAATAGATTTTATTGTATTCTTTATATTTTTGTAAGACTTGTTTTAGTACATGTATATGGTCTGCAGTTGAATACTTGCTACGAAAGCCAGCCTGCTCTCTTGGTTGATTGAAATCAAGTGTTGGTGTTATTCGAGACAGAATTATTTTAGAAAAAACTTTATAAATATTTGACATTAGACTAATTGGTCTATAATTACTTATTTCACTCTTATCTCCCTTTTTATGCAGCAGTATTATTGTGGATGTAGTCCAATCGGCCGGGATACTTTCAGTTTCTATAATGTCATTGAATAAGTCTGTTAAAATGGGAGCAATCACCGGTGCAGTCTCTATTAGTATTTCATTTGTTATCTGATCGGTACCAGGAGTCTTACCTCTTTTTTGAGTATTAATCGCCCTTATTGTTTCTTCATCATCATCCGAGCGTTGTTCCCGGTTGCATCCCTCTCGAGAGCCCGGGGTCCGCTTTCCTACTTTTACGTCTCCACTTCGCACGATCTTCGGCATCCCGTGTAGTGAGGCCATTTGCACGCATATCCGATCTTACAACGTCAAGCCAGCACTTCTTGGGTCTTCCCAATCTGCCGCGGCCGGGCGGAGGCGCCATGGCAAGACATTTGTTTCCCACGTAACTAGCCGGTTTTCGTAGAACGTGGCCGTACCACCGTAAGCGGCATTCTTGCAGTTTGTCTGCAATGTCTCGGACATGGAGGCTGCCCCTGATGCGGGAGTTTCTGACGCGGTCTTTTCGCGTCACTCCACACATCCAGCGCAGCATCTTCATCTCCGTGACACGCAGCTCCTGCTTATGTCGCTCAAGCAATGGCCACGCCTCACTACCATACAAAAGGACAGGTCTAATGATCGTTTTATAGACCTGTCCCTTCAGTTTAACCGGCATTTTCGGGTCACAGATGACACCAGTTACCTCTCGCCACTTGGCCCAAGCTGCCGAAATGCGGGACTTGACGTCACAATCGATGTCGCCGGACTCGTGAAGCACAGATCCCAAGTACTTAAACTGGTCTGTCCGCTCGACCATGTGACCGTCAATGCAGACAGGTGTGGGATCTGTGGTATTGCTAGCCAAGTATTCGGTCTTCGCCACGTTGAGTTGCAAACCGCCGTTCTCAAGTGACTCTTTCCAAGCATTTACACGCCTTCCAAGCCGTCCCTTATCCGAGTCCGCTAGCGCAATATCATCAGCATACATGAGCATCCACGGGGGCTGCTCGTGTGCGTCTCGGATGACTACGGACAGTGCGTCCAGTATTACGCTAAACAGAAACGGACTTAGGACGGATCCTTGGTGGACTCCGACTGTAATGGGAAAAGATTTAGTGTCACCAACAGCAGCTCGCACCACTGAATCGGAATTTCGGTACATGTCCCGGATGGTTTCAATATAAGTTTCAGGCACCCCTTTGGACCGCAGCGCCCACCAGATCATCACGCGAGGAACACAGTCGAAGGCCTTCTGCAAGTCCAGGAACAGAAAATGCAGAGGCGTATTCTTCGTTCTGTATTTCTCCATAACGATCCTTAGGGCGAAAACAGGGTCCATGGTACCATGACCGGGGCGGAAACCATACTGGCCCTCCGAGACAGTGCACTCCTGCCGGATCCGAGAGTCAACTATACGCTCGTAGAGCTTCATGGTGTGGGACATGACCTTTATACCACGATAACTTCCACACTCCTGCACAGATCCCTTGCCCTTGAACACTGGAGTGATAACACTCAGTCTCCATTGGGCGGGGATTCTGCCGGTCTCGAGTATGCGGTTAAAAAGGTTGGTTAAGATGCCCACACCACGAGAACCCATAGCCTTCCATACTTCGATGGGGACTCCATCGGCGCCGACAGCTTTCCGATTCTTCATGCAGCGAAGAGCCTTGCGCACCTCCTCAGGCGTAATCAGTGGCACAAGTCCTAGATTCGGAGGGAGTTCCGGTGGCTGCACCTCTTTATACTGCTTATTGAGCAGTTCGTGGAAATAAGAGCGCCACCTCTCCTTCACCGCGAGGTCCTCGCATAGCAGGTTACCATTAGGATCTTTTACACAGCGGCACTTTGATATATCCTGTGCCGCTTTGATCCTAGAACGTGCCAACTTATAAATAAGCTTCTGCCCCTCAGACGTTTCCAACTTATCGTACAGTGGCTGTAAGTGGTCCCGTCTGGCTCTGGCTACTGCTCTCTTTGTGGCACGTTTGGCAGACCTGTACGCGTCGCGATCTTCAGGAGAGTTGGACGCTTGCCACTTTTTAAAGAGGGCTTTCTTCACCCTAGTCTCCCTCTGGACTGTGTCGTTCCACCACCAAGTTTCCTTGTCACACTTGCGTCCTCCCTTAGACATACCGAGGACCGACCGCGCCGAATCAGCGATAGACACCTGAATCCGGTCCCAGTGTTCCTGCACCGATTCGCCTTCAGCATTGGCACATTTGTCGCCGATTGCTGAGGCGAGCATCTGGGACTTGACTTCATCAAGCCTCCACCATCTGATTCGGCGCTGACATGGTTCCGGTCGTTTGTCTTTGGTCTTTACACAGAGATCCATGACAAGGATACGGTGTTGGGCAGTGAGACTCTCACCGGGTATGACTTTGCAGTTGGCCACGTTGCCGATGTGGTGTCTCCTAGTGATTAGAAAATCGATTTGGGTAGCGCGCCCCCCGCTCCTGTAGGTGATCAAGTGGTCGGGCTTCTTTTTGAAATAAGTGTTCACGAGTGCCAGGTCGGCAGTGGCACACGTACGCAGAATTTCTTCCCCTTCCGCATTCCGACTGCCATACCCGAAGCCTCCATGAACACGTTCAAATTCCACCCCCATCTCACCCACATGACCGTTCAGGTCACCACCCAAAACGATTCCCTGCGACAACGGGATTGCCCCAAGTACCTCGCCGAGTTTATCCCAAAACGACCTCTTATCAGCGTCGCTACAACTGACCTGTGGCGCGTAAGCACTTACTAGGTGAGTAGGAACCCCCCCAATAAGCACCTTCACGCACATAAGTCGGTCGCTAAAGCGATTCACCTCCAAGATATCGTCATGCAACCCCTCAGCGAGCACTACAGCCACCCCGTTCTCTCCACCAGGTGCACCCGTGTAGATCAGCTTGTAGCCATTCCCAATGAGCCGGGATCTGCTGCCTTTCCATCGAGTCTCCTGCAGGAACGCCACGGCCACCTTCCGCCTGGAAAGTACGTCGGCTAGCTCCCTCGCGCGTCCGGTTAGCGTGCCAATGTTCCACGTTGCGAAGCGGAGTTTCGGGGCTCGCGTCTTTAACCGTGCCCGCCCGTGGCACGGTAGCCCTAGTCCACTTGCCACAGGAGTCGGGCGAAACTCCTGCGCGCCGTTATGCGGCGGCGCCCTATCCCTGTGGCTATAAACTCTTTTACTACTTTCCATAAAGATTTGGCAAATTTCAACTTTCACGGGAGCGACTGCCGTCTGACCTCCCAACCCCGAAGGGAAAGTCTGCGCCAGAGCCTCGTCCGTTTTTCAGCAGGTGCACCGGCTAGCAGGTGAGGTTGGCTTGGGCCCAACGATCTTAGTGGGCCCCATACACACCCAGTGGGCCCCATACACACCCTTATTGTTTCTTGTAGTAGTATTTTTGGTTCTAGCTCATCCTCTGTTCCGATATTTTGGGTAGTCTTTATTTTGGGTTTCTTAATTTGGTATAAGTTTCTGTAATAATCTGTAGCTACTTTTATTATCTCATGTCTTTTGTTTGTATACTTTCCGTCTTGGTTCTTAGCTTGTAGCATCCAATCCTTTTTAATGTTTAATTCTTTTAATGCCTTTTTGATTCCACTAGTCTTCTCAATATGTATTTTCAATGTTTCTTGTCTTTTCATTTTCTTATCCTTCTTCATATTTTCATTAATCTTTTTGCTTATTGCAGATATTTCGGAGCGGTAGTCTTTATTTTTCTTTCTTTGTATTAGTTCTTTCCTTTCCTGTAGCAGCTGATATGTCTCATTAGAAATCATCTTTTTCTTCTCTGAGTTTATTTTCTTTGTTTCTGTTGCTAACAAGTTTATGAATTTGTCATATCTTGCCTGAATTGGTTGTGTACTTTCTTCTTCTTTCCTTATTATAGCTTTTAGGTTAGTGATGAGTTGGTCGCTGTTTCCGGTGCATACTATAGCTGCTTTCCTATCATGAAATTTCCTCTTATTCTTTATAGGTGCACCTGTTAGCTGGGCGCGTTAAAAATTTAAGTTGTGAATAACCGATGCGTCTTGGAAGTTCTTGGGTTTGTTGGTCATGACAAAGTCAATTTCATTTTTATACAGTCCACTTGGCGAGATCCATGTCCATTTCTTTGTTTCTTTTTTCTTATAAAAGCTATTGAGAATACTTAATTTATTTTCTAAAGCAAAAGTGATTAATCTGTTTCCATTTTTGGTTCTTTTACCATATCCGTATTTTCCCACTGTATGTTTCTCTCCATCGCTGTTACACTGTCCTATCTGACCATTGAAATCTCCCATTACGATAATGTTTTTATGTGCATTTTGAATAGTTGTCTGTAAGTCTTCGTAGAATTTTTCAACTTCCTTACCATCTTCTTTTTTGTTTGGTTCTATTGGTGAGTATGCTTGTATGATGGTCCATTTATCGCTTTTATGCAATGGTAATACAATGTTTAAAATAGCTATTCTCTCTGAAATCCCTTTTATTTCTTCGACTCTATGAGCAAGTCTTTTTTTAATTAGGAAGCCTACACCATATAGACCTGGTGTCTCACCTTTGTAGTGTAGAATGTAGTTCCCATAATCTTCAACTCCTTCCCCATATCTTCTCATTTCACTGATTCCTATTATGTCCCATTTTATGTCTTCTAATGCTAGTTCCAGTTCTTGTAGTTTTTCAGTAGTTCGTAGTGATCTTACATAAAGCAGCTATGTAGATATCTGACGTTTTATTAATATCTAGAGGGTCGTGGTCTTCTTCCCCCACGAGGACCAGTCGGCTTGGGGGAGTATCTTCAGTTTTATTTACTTTATTGTTTTGATTTTTTGTTGATTTCCGTTTCCGATCGCATATGTTTAATTGCTATTGTTTTTTCTCTGTTGTTATGTTTGAGAGGGAGTTAGACCGCTCCCTCATCTTATCAAATGCATTAATTCTGTTATTTTTAGATCCGATTAGTGTCTGCTGTTTTCTTGGCTGTAAAGCAGTTTGAGGAGAAGTAGAAACTTCTCTTTTTCTTTTATCTTTGGCGCTTGTGTTTTGTTTGACGACGAATTTATCGTATTTTATGTAGGCAAAATTTCCTTTTTTCCTTTCCTCCATGAGCTTAGGTTGTAATGCTTTTCTTTTTTCTATAACTTCCTTTGAATAGTCTTCTGTTATATATATTTCTTTAAGTTTCTTCTTGTTTTTCATTATTTCACTTCTTTTCCATCCACTGTTTAATCCAAGGAGCGTAGGCCTTGTTTCCCACCTTTATCTGATTTTCCAATGCGGTAAATCTTATTTACGTCATGGCATTCTATCGATATATCTAATTCGTCTAAAATATTTTTTTCAGTTTTTCAAATAGCTCCAATGTAGACTTTTCCTCTTCTAATAGCCCGTGAATTATTATATTGTTGCTTTTTTTCTCCCTTTCAAGATACTCCAATTTTTTCTCCAAGTTTTCAACTTTAAGTTTCAAATTTTTATTTTCTTCTACGATAGGTTTTAATTTCTCGTCCATTTTTTCCATTATTGCATTACTCAACTCTACGGTTTGCTTTTGCATTTCTATTTTCATTTGATCGAATAGTAATTGAAATTGGCCTTCCATGTTTTTTTTTTTTTGCGTGTGAAATTAATTATTAAACGTAATAATTAATTTGTATGTTGGCAACACTGAAGTGGCAGTTGACAGATAACACTGACAGTCAGTTGACAGTTTTGTGTTGGTAGTTGGTACTACTGTTGTTGTGGTCTATAATGTCTATGAATAACAATTCTAACCTCAAAGTTTCGCTGGTTCTTTTTCTTCAAGATTCTTCGTATAACCGAAGAATACGCGATGATTGTTATTAACTTTCTAACTCCACTTATTTCTTCGCTGGATGTGATTTACTTGTGAAAATTATGGCTATATTGTATTTATTTTCAAAATCTTTCCGGAGCGTCGACACTGTGATGTTTACGATACAAGGACCGGAACCGGAAAAAAAAAAAAAAAAAAAAAAAAAAAAATCTTACCATTAAAAGAAACTTAAGATGAAGATTTTAACTCAAGAACGGCTGAACAGATTTTGCTGAAAATTGACGTGGAGGTAGCTTAGAACCAGGAGATGGACCTATGACACTTTTTTTTTACATAAAACGTGGTATAACATTGCCTCTAAGGCGGAACAAAGTTCGCCGGGTCAGCTAGTTAATATTATAAATATTCATGTTTTATTATAATGCCTGGCTTGTTACATTAATTTGAATGGCCTATGCAATTATTAATAGCGATCAGTATATAATCAATAGCCATGTGCCATATTCCCATAGTAATTGATTGATTGAACCATAATTTTCTAATCGGAACTTCTACATTTGTGTGTGTGATTCGTCAGGTGGCTAACAACGGTTTTAATACTTAGTCTAAGACTACAGTCATATTCATAAACGACCCTATGAGTGACTTACGGTCAAATGCAGAAAGGCTACTCAAAATTTGAAGGCTACTTAAATAAGCATCCCTAGGGCGGCTTCGGCTAAATATTTATGCAAGCCGTCCCTAATATAAAAAAAATGAATTTGAATTAAGAAGCTCCTCAATTATTTAAGTAGCCTTTAAATGTTAAATGGTATTTCCGTATTCAGCCCATAATGCTTTGTCTTGCTCTTGTGAGTGATAATCAACGTCAGCGAAAATGTGACAAAAGCCGAGTCCACGCAAAGCGTCGTTTGAGAATACGGCTGCTAGACAATTAAAAAAATCTATTTATGGAATTTCTTCAAAAATCTTGTAAATGGAGTCACCATGATTGAGGTATTGGGGGTACTTCTTTGTAGTATCTGAAATGTTTTGTAATTCAAAAGTAAGTAATAAATAATATTGATTTTTTTTTCAAAAAACTTTCTTCGGTCTTTGAAAAATGCTTAATAACGCAATTTAAGGTCACCTGGGGGAAGAGCAAAAAATATCAAATTACCCGAAACTAACAAATATATATCGATAAAACAGACAAACAAATAAACTTACACACTCGCATAGGAAACACCCGAGAAACACTATCCACTTCTTGGCCAGTCGGATAACCATTTTATCCGACTGGCCAAGTAGTGGATATTGCCGCACTTACCCCAAAGCCGCTTTCCCCAGATGACCTTCTAATAACCGAAAAATGCGTTTAATTACATAGATACACTTACCGCACAAATCCTCCTACAGGCGAATAAGCCTTGTTGTTCAACGGTACCAAAATCGGTCGATCATCTAGACCTCGCGGCAATTTGATAAAGTATTTCACACTGCCCGGAATTAGGACTCCTGTGAGATAAAAATCTAATGAGCAGTTAAACAGAACGTTAAGAATTACGTTGATGTTAACATATTAATGCATGTAGTAATGATGTTGTGGCAACTGAGCAGTAGTAGGTAGGTGCATTTCACTAATATTGCTAAAGAGGATACCTATTTGTTCTCTATACAAACTTAGTTGAGTGTTAGGGCTATTTGTTACTCGTAGGATTAGGGCAAATATGTTTATGTTATAAAACCCATATCTGCCATTACCATATTCTTTATTAATTTTCTAATTATAATAATTTTAGATTCTTCTTCTGTTTTCGCGATGTTGTATTGAAATTAAAGACATTTTTCGGTTTATAATAATTTTGTGTATGGATTGTAGGTGATATTGTTTCCTTAATTTTAGTGTTGTTTCCATATACAGGGTGTTTGGTGGAGGGTTAGACAAACTTGGTGGGCGTGTAGGTTGACCTATTTGTAAAATACAATTTGAAGGAAAAGACCCTAACTCTTCACAATTTTTATTTATGATTATTTTTGTGATTTTTTATTTTTTTCCAAAATTTTACCTCTTTACCCTTACAACTTTTTTTTGGACATGTTTTCGCTTAAACTTTTTATTTGATTTTGGTCCCAGATGTATCTTTGATCTATCGAAGCCATTGTTAATCCAAAATAATGAGATAATAATTAGTTATGGGCTCTCAAAGTTAAGAAAATTAAAAAATGTTGTCCGAAAGGTCAACTAAAAATCATTCTAAAAAAAAAAACTAATAGTGATCGAGGAGTTCAAACACTCTTAAAAACTGCTCTTGACATCCCTTATTACAATGATGTATTCCATGTAGCATAAAAATCTACCAACTTGTCAAAAATAAGGCTTATAGGGAAAATGGAGTGAAAATTCAAAGGAAAAAATACACATTTTTTATTTTTTTGTATTACGAATTTTGTTCAAAAACATCTCCCCGGTTTCCAATACATAATGTACGCGACAGGTGGAGCCCATGAAATGGGGCCAAGTCATCCAATCCACGAGTTGGGGTACTCTCTCGTTGGGAACGCGTTGTCTATGAACTCTCTCACTGTGAGACCTGGCCAAACGTCGACGGAAAATCGCATTTGGTGCGATGCTTGCCTATGGACATATGGATTTTTGACCTGACACCCTCAACGGGGACAATTACTTGGAATTCTTGCAAAACGATCGCCCTGAAATGATGAGCGACGTGCTGATATTTCACGAAGATCGACCAGTAGTATTTCAAAATGTGGGATGTCCGTCACACTGTCGTCTCACAGTGAGAGAGTTCCTAGACAGAGCGTTCCCAACTAGAGAGTCCACAAACTCGTGAATTAGATGACTTGGCCCCCATTTCATAGGCTCCACCTGTCGCGCATATTATGTATTGGAAATCGGGGAGATGTTTTTGATCAAAATTCGTAATACAAAAAAATAAAAAATGTGTATTTTTTCCTTGGAATTTTCACTCCATTTTCCCTATAAGCCTTATTTTTGACAAGTTGGTAGATTTTTATGCTACATGGAATACACCATTGTAATAAGGGATGTCAAGAGCAGTTTTTAAGTGTATTTGAACTCCTCGATCACTATTAGTTTTTTTTAGAATGATTTTTAGTTGACCTTTCGGACAACATTTTTTAATTTTCTTAACTTTGAGAGCCCATAACTAATTATTTTCTCATTATTTTGGATTAACAATGGCTTCGATAGATCAAAGATACATCTGGGACCAAAATCAAATAAAAAGTTTAAGCGAAAACATGTCCAAAAAAAAGTTGTAAGGGTAAAGAGGTAAAATTTGGGACAAAATAAAAAATCACAAAAATAATCAAAAAAAAAAAGTTGTGAAGAGTTAGGGTCTTTTCCTTCAAATTGTATTTTACAAATAGGTCTACCTACACGCCCACCAAGTTTGTCTAACCCTCCACCAAACACCCTGTATACTACTGGACCAATTTCAAAAATTCTTCCACCAATGGAAAGCTACATTATCGAGGAGTAACATAGGCTATATTTCCACCTATCGGGGATCGGGGCTTACGCGGGTTATTACGCGGGAATCAGCTTGTAGTTAAATATAATAATAAGAGTCCACTCCTTGTAATTTATTGTGCTCCGATTGGGATTGAGTCAGGTCTGGCAGGCATTACTGGACATCGTCAAGTGTTTAAGAAGGGCTGATGGGCAAGCATTGTAGTATCGATGCAGCTCGATGTGTTTTCGATATAAAATTATGAAGACCACTGACTAACTCAATCCCAACCGGGGCTAAATAAATTTCGATGACTGGCCTCTTCAAGTCATACCATTAGCATTGTATCTATATCTGCGTAACAATGACTGCATATTGTTGTTCTGGACGTCGGATAGCATTACAACTGAGCATGGCTGAAAATTAGATTACACATTATAATCAAATCACTAACAAATGTTGAAATTAATCTAATTTTTTGGTATTGATCGCGTGGTGTTTATTATTTCCGTTATACGTCTCAGCAAATCGCGAAAAAAGAAAACGCGAAGTGCAGATAGTAGATAATATGTTACCTTATTTGTGACTACTTCCTGCTCATCTGGATTCCTACTACTTTCAAAAGAATCCGTCTCATTTTCACTTTCGCTTTCTTCTTTCAAACTTGTCACATCCTTCGTATGGACGGCTTCCAAAATGGCCGGTCCTATTGGATCTTCCGAAACTACTTCATGATTCAAAGGTATCATTCTCTAAAAGTTCAAAGAGGGATAAATTAGTAAAACGTGATAAAAGGTTTTCCTAGAAATTAAACTCATTTTTAGGTTTTAATCGCGTACCTTGCTATTATAAAATGTGTTTTAAGGCTAGGCCTGGTTTAAATCATGATTTAGGCATAGTAAATTATGGTTTAAACCAGTAGGGTTTGTTACTTGACGTCAATTCTGAAGAAGAGACCTGTAAAGGTCTCGAAACCTTGACCACTGAAACAATGCTAAAAGTAATAAACATCACGCGATTAAAACCGAAAAAGAGTTCAATTTCTATACAATATCGCGAAAATAGAAGAAAAATACAAGAATTTCCTTTTCACTAAACATTGTGGTCTAATTACACTGTCAACGCAGATTATCCTTGTAGTAACTGCTAAAATCAATATGTGAATTTCCATGATGACCACTTCAGTGACCTCCTCTCTATAAAATGGTTTAATCAAATTGTTAAAATGTTATGTAGGTTTAGGCAAAGTTTAATAACATCTCTTTGTTACTTTGAATTTGAGGTTCATGTTTAGAAACAAATTATAAATTATTGAAACAGTCGAGGTTCGTTTAGGAGGGGTTTAAAAACTATACTTTTGATAGTACAAATATTGATAGGACAGATATCTTTTATATAGAGATTGAAAAAATAGTCCTTATTTGAAGAAACATGAAATTTAGAAACTGTTTTTTTGTTTTCTGCTATTTCCAATGTGAAGAGATAAAGAAGAGATTCGAATTTTAGGATGTCGTAGTCAACAAGGAACCCTTATAGTTTCGTTATGTCCGTCTGCCCGTCTGTCTGTTTGTCCGCAGCTTATTATTTATAGATCGCTATCCTAGTTAGTTAGCCTTGGCCTCGAGGTCTTAATTAATTCCGTTATTGCTCCATGAACTCAGCTATTATTTAGACTTCTAGCGTATGCGAGTCTGATTCTCCATTATAAATTATCTTTGTTTTAATTTTACTTTTTAAATTACTGCTGAGATATAATCTAACGAATCATTATTGTATGAAGACCTTGGCTCCTACTGTTTTTATTAATAACTAGCTGCGCCCTGCGGTTTCACCCGTAAGTTCCGAACCCGCAGGATTTCCAGGAGTAAAAGTATCTTAGTTCTTCTACTGGTTCTAAGCTACGTCCCCACCAATTTTCACCCAAATCGGTTCAGTCGTTCTTGAGTTATAAATAGTATGAGTAACACGCCTTTCTTTTATATTAGAAGACTAGCCGTGTCCCAAGGTTTTACTCGATCCCGTTAGATTGTTCCATAAAATCTTTCTTAGCTGCAATCTATTTCGTAACAGTTATCTTAATGCTTAATTTTAACCCGATCCGTCTATTAGATTGAGCTGTGCGCTTATAGTTAGTTACGACGGACGAGTACCAATGTCATTTAAATTAACTCTAATTTTTTAGATTAACTCGTTAATGAAAACAATAAGTAAATATTGCAGTATATATTGCACGTACCTTATTTCTAGATTAAGTACATATTAACTCGTTAATAAATAAATATTCCAGGATATTCCACACAACGCCATCTACGCCTAAACTAGGCGTTTATTGGTCCTTCACGCAAAAACTACCGTACCGATTGCAAAAAAACTTAAGCCATAGATAGACGTGGAATAACACATAGGGCAACTTTTTATCCCTTTACCATATTCCCACGGGATCGGGACTTACACGGGTGTAAACGCGGAACGCAGCTAGTAAGGAATAAAGTCTGGCTCATTTTTCCGATGTGTGTCTGATAAAATTAACATGTCTGGTTTTTTTTCGTAAACACGAGAGTTTTGTAATAACGAACGGTAGACATACGGACGCCCAATTTCTCGTCAGTTATTTTTGTAGCAATAGATATAGGTAGGTACGCATATAAACTAAGCAGGTGTTTATTTGCCCTATTTTTTACCTGACTAGGATAAAATTTCCTTTGTAAAACAAAATCACTGTGAACTCGCATGATAAAATAGACATATTTTGCTCAAAATTATATTTTCAAGAGATTAATCATGTATGTTTTGAATGCATAAACTTAAATACTAACCTCCTTACTTATGAAGAATGACTAAGTTTATGTAACGTTTGTCTTTTACTGTGACATGAAGTTTCAAAGTTAACAGTGACAAACGTTACATAAACTTAGGCATCGTTTATAAGTAAGAGGTTTAATGTTTTGAACAATATTAATACTTACCCGACTACGGCAAAAGGAGGGTTATGATTTTGACCGCGTTGTATGTTTGTCTGTGTCCTCATAATGTCTAAACTACTAAGATAATTCAACAAATGCGGTATCTTTAGAATTTTCTAGATAAATTTATTGTGATGTAGCTTATAACCAGCGCGCTGGTTATAAGCTACATCACAATAAATTTATTAATTAGGTAGATTAATAATACCGAAAACTCTCACTTACATAAAATAATTACAGACACAGATAGACGTTTCACACCTTTGAACTTGTTTTCAAAAGACACACAACCTAATGAACACATCAATAGCAATACAGACAAGATATCCGCATGGCAGCTTAAATCCCTGCATGGAAGGCACCGCTCTGACCTGCTGCAACCTCATGTCGACATGAAGGCGTCGAACGCATGGCTGCAGCGGGGTGAGCTTTTCCCCGAGACTGAGGGTTTTATGCTTGCCATACAGGACCAAGTTATAGACACAAAAAATTACCAAAGATACATAGTTCGTAGACCTAATATCCAAGACTCGTGTAGGCGTTGTCACAGCTCTCCCGAAACAATACAGCATGTCACAGGTGCTTGTCGGGCCATTGTACAGACGGACTACAAGCATCGTCACGATCAGGTTGCAGCTATTATCCACCAACGCCTAGCGCATCAATGTAAATTTATCACAGAGAAGCTTCCTTACTATAAATACACGCCAGAAGCTGTCTTTGAAAATAATGCATATAAATTATATTGGGACAGAACAATAATAACAGACAAAACAGTATACCACAATAGACCAGACATTACCCTTTTGGATAAAAATAACAAAACCGTTTTTCTTATAGACATAGCCGTTTGCAATACACACAATTTAGCCACCACACATTCTGAAAAGATCGCTAAGTATACAGAGCTGTCAATTGAGATAAAAACTCAATGGCAAGTTAACCAAGTTAGAACCATACCCATAGTCATTTCAAGCACAGGCGTCATCCTGAAAACCCTCCATACAAGCCTCAGTACACTTCACATCGCACCATCAATATATCTACTCCTGTAAAAGGCGGTTATTCTTAACACTTGCCGCTTATCACGTAAATTTTTTAATTCCCCAGACTCTTTAAGAAGAGTCTTTCATCTGCACTTGGCTTCGGCCCATGCTCTTAAACCTCCCTTTGAGGAGAGAAACAAATTTGTTACACAATATAATAATACTAATAATAAATATTGCACGACGTTACACACAGCGCAATCTAGCCCCAAACTAAGCACTAGGATTGTACTATGGGTACTAGACAACGGATATACTACATATTATACTTTTTTTTGTAAATACATACATATGATACATAGAAAACACTGAATATCCCATGTCTTCGGACCGTGGTGAGTCCTAGGACATGTTGGTTTCCTCACGATGTTTTTCCTTCACCGTAAGAGCGATGTTATTAGCGCACATACCTTTTTCTTAAAGAAAAAGACATTGGTGCGCGGTCGGTCTGGATTCGAACCCACGACTCTCAGAATAAAAGCCGGGGTATCTACCACTAGACCAACACCGCTCAATAGATTCAATATGTACATTGATTGATTATTAATTAATCGTAAATATCTCGATTTTTCTTCTGTTTTCGCGATGTTGTTTTAAAATTAAAGACATTTTTCGGTTTTAATTGCGTGGTGTTTATAACTTTTAGCATTGTTTCAACGCTCAACGTATCGAGACCTTTACAGGTCCCTGTAGGATTCGAATCCTGAAGATCTTCATGGAAATTCGTTCGGATTAAAACCAAAAAAAATCTTTAATTAGTAAATATCTAAATATAAATCTAACTAACTTTTCGTCAAATACGCTATGCAACCAAAATATTTAACAAATTAATGTAATAAAATAACTAATAACGATATCTAATCTTTATAATATATCTTCACCCGTACGTTGTGATAAATCTTCTCCAAATTATTCAGCCTTGAACGAACTTCCGTGAAGATCTTGTTTACCGAGCCCTAGACTCTGTTGAAATTGTCGAAGGCACTCGAAGGTCGCCTATCATAATGGGGTCGTCAAGTTTTCTTAGGAAAACAGTCCTTTAGTCCTCCCGGATATTATTACGATGAAAAATTAAAGGAATTGATTCAAGGAATAAATGTTCTATACTTTTATATTTTAGGGTCTTAATCGCGTGATTTTTTACTTTTTAATTCTCTTACCTCGACGTTTCGACCATGTTACAACGGTCTTGGTCGCGAAGGGACACAGGAGTTGAGTTATGAGTTCCAATCGTGTTGGTTTAAAAAGTTTATTAAATCTTCTATACCCTTGTTTTTTTGTGGTTTTACAAGAAAGTAACCGGAGGGTGCGTTCCGAAACCACACATCTTAAGTTCTAATTTTAAGACGTTGTAATTTTATTATTGTAAGTACATTATGCTATTCATTACGAAGACATCTTAATAAATATAAAAGAAATGAGTACATATTGAGTATTCTGGGTACAAGGTATTAAGTTTTCAATGTAAACCTTTTTTTTATAAATAATATACAAGGAATCCCTGTTTAGAATTCGGTATCACAGTTTGGTTAGAAGCGCCATTTTATAACAAAGTGCGGTGCAATAAGAGTAACTGAGTGTGTTAAAAAATAAATTTATTTCATTCCCATACACCGCTAATCACAATAAACATCTACAACGTATACTATATAATTTTATCTTAACAACTAGATACACCTTTGCAACATAGTAGGTAACGGATGTTTTAATTGGTTTAATTGCTTCAAGGTCAAAATGTAATATAGTCATATTTCATTTCATTCATTTAATTAGGATGAACCATAATCTGTCATGCACTCTACAATCTACGAACAATTTCTCGAGCTATTTTGCGTGCTCCGGCGCAGCACGTTAGGAGGTTTTAAGAGGCATATGTAAGCTAAACTCAAAATCCATGTCGGGTTCATCAAAAATTGTTGATTATTTCATGACGGAATGTTTTTGTGCTTTTTTTAATGTAGGTATCCATGGATTGTTATTTGGGTGTAGGTGATATTGTTTCCTACATTTTAGTGCAGTTTCCAGACAAATATGTCGAAGGGTATTGAAACCTATGCACATTATACCCATAATAGTCATTTTTGGTCTAAAATGTGGATAGGATTTGAACCAAGAAAACTGATTTTAAGCCCTTTTGTTTTTGTTTTTCCCTTTTGTTATCTCTGAAAGCAGTCGTTAGGTCGAGTTTGAAGGCGTAGACCAATCTTAATACTCTAAACACTAGGTGAGCCCACACCACTAGGTGGCATGCATAAAAAAGACAATTTGTTGAACTAATACTATCTTAAATCGGAAAGTCTTAGTGTGTTGTAAATAGCGCAATCTAGGCCATAACCAAGCAACTAGGCTTGTAAAATAATGACAACCGATAGAATACGTAATAGGTAAGTATCTTTAGGGTCGCGATTGTAGGTTTTTTTAGGTACTCTTAGATAATTATTATAATATCAAAAAATCTTCTACGGCGGAAATAGATCCTGCTATATTTCGTAGCCCAGACTTCCTTCGTCCACCGCGTCCACCACTATAAACCATCTGTGTACGACACATATTATGCTGTAAACAATACATCATCTGCGATCACGAACTATAATAATAACTTATTAGTTATTATCAGTCGGAAATAATAAGCAATGATTCTTAGATCTCTATGAACAATTTATTAAACTTGCAGCGTTTGAGCTTAGTTTTGTCAGCATTTCTAGAATTATGTCGGGTACCCTACACAATCGTAGCTGGTATCATATTTACACAACTGTTTATATTCGCAGTTGTCATTAATTAGTATAACATCTAGCTAAATAATGGTTCTATGGTTTACGTCGCTTGACGTCATTTTTGCTAGTAGATTGACGTTATTTTGATTATGGTTAGAGTTAACTAAGTGTCTAACACTATCGAATTGTGAACGAATTCAAAACGAAGCGATCACGCAGCGAGATCGCCGTGAACCCGCGGCGAACACAATTGGCTGGAGCAGACCGGATGCGTATACATACGTAAACGTAAGCGTAGACGTGCACGTACCGCTGAGTTGTAATGTATGAAACTGTATGAGACAGGACACACTTCTTGCGTAATGTAGACGACGCGACGCAAGCAGTGTGTCCTGTCTTATACAGTTTCATACATTACAACTCAGCGGTACGTGCACGTCTACGCTTACGTCTACGTATACGCTTCCGGTCTGCCCCAGCCTTTATGGCCAAGATTAAAAATTCTATTGGCAACACTAAGCTTTTTGAAATGAAGACGTAATAGGTACTTAAGGGCCCTATTCTAAAAAACTGAAAATCCATGTCGGGCGCATCAAAAATTGTTGATTATTTCATGACGGAATGTCGTAGAACTTTTTTTTGTGTACAGATTGTAGGCGACATTGTTTCCGATATTTTAGTGCAGTTTCCATACAAATATGTCGAACCGTATTGAAGCCTATCGACATTTTAGCCAAATCAGACATTTTTTGTCTAAAATTTGGATAGGCTTTGCACCAATAGGAGGTTCTTGTCTTAAAACTACACCAAAATGTAGGAAACAATGTCACCTACAATCTGTGCACAAAAAAAAGTTCTACGACATTCCGTCACGAAATAATCAACAATTTTCGATGAGCACGACAGGGATTTTCAGTTTCAAGGTCGTTGGCGTATATACTCCTCTTAAGCAAGGTACACAATTTTCCTTTAATCTTTTATTTTCAAGACTCTAATTAAACTTCTGAATTCCTTGCTTAAGTCCTTATTTGTTGGAGTGTAATTTATTTGTCGTAGTCTATTTCGGGTTTAGATTTAGATCAACCCGAAATAGAGAAAGCTTCTGAATATCAAGTATGTATTTTCTAACCAGTCTTGATTTTAATTAAACCTTGTACTAACCAACAAGTTCTGATTTGTTCTTTGAAGTTATTTATGATGACTAAATAAGTTATGACTTTATTAAATTATATTTATTCGCAGGTTCGCATTCTGCAGGAGGTTGCAGACCGCCCTAAGCCCTCTAACTTGACCTAACGACTGCTATCAGAGATAACAACCGAAACCAACGGCGTGAACGTGCTTAAATTTTTTGACTTAAAGATAAATTCACAGAAAGATGGAATAATTTGGCACTTATTAAATAGGCTGGTTTTTGTTTACAGGTCAACCGGTAATTTCGCGGCGGGTGCGGCGGGGGGCGGGAGCGGGGTGCCTCGCTCCGCGCCTGCCACCCCGCTGCAGTTGGAGCCACAGCCTCGACCATCGAAACATGATAAGTGAGTACAAACTTACTGTTACTGCTTTCAGTGTCCTTTGCCGCAAACTGATTGCTAGCGAGTTACCTTGGAAGCTGGGCTGATAATATGTATTAATGTGACACGCCTACAATGATTAATTGTTTTTAGGGTTCCGTACCCAAAGGGTAAAAACAGAACCCTATTACTGAGACTTCGCTGTCTTTCCGTCTGTCTGTCCGTCTGTCCGTGTGTCACCAGGCTAAGGTTACGTAACGTTTGTCTCTGTCAGCTAACTTTGAAACTTCATGGCACAGTAGACAAACGTTACATAAAGTTAGTCATAGTTATAATTTATAAGTAAGGGGTTAAGCCTCGTACGAGTACTTATAACAACTTTGCACAAGAAATGGCGGTCTAGGTATATAAATTCGTAACATAATTCAATTTAAACTAAAATTCGCTCTCATCTGACCGATGTTTCCAATTGTATTCCTCTCGAGACCCTGGCCTCCCGAGAGGTATACAATCGGAAACTGCTAAAACCCTAACTTTATGTAACGTTTGTCTTTTACAGTGACATGAAGTTACCTATCTGCACTATCTGCATACCAAGTTACATCGCAATCTGCTCAGTAGTTTTTACGTGTTTGAAACACAAACATCTAAATAAACAAACAAACAACCTTCGCATTCATAACATTAGTGTGACGATGATTTTATATGCTTTTTAACATCTGGAAAATATGTGTGTTCTCCTTTAGGTATTCACCTAATACCTAGTCGACGTTATATCACTAGATGACTAGGCACCTAAGCCTTTAATCGATTATATAAATAATATATTGACGATCATTTTTGAAAATCCGAATTACGAGTAGGTATTGTACCTACTTTCAGTCATAAATATTATTTACTTCTAAAATTTAGCGATGTTTTCCTGTTTGGTTTGAACCACGGATATTGTTTGAACTCTATTGTTTCAAAACTGGGCACGTATTCTATAACTAAATCGACTCAACATCGCTTTAGCATCGTTAGATTTTTCCCAAAAACGGTTTGTAACAATTTTGTAAATTTTGCAGTTTCGCTAATGCTTTTGAAGTGTTGGAAGAAACTCCTTATTCGTTTAAGTATAATCTATTTCTCGTATTCTATATCGGGTTTTTAATAACCGAAATTTATTTTCTAAGCAGTCTTGATTTTAATTAAACCTTGTAGGTACTTAACTTGCCAACAGGTTCTAAATAGTTACATTTTCCCGGGTCTTAATCGAGTATTATTATTTCTTACCTCGACGTTTCAACCATGTTACACTGCTCTTGGTTGCGAGGGGACTGACACTATGTAACTATGCTAACAAATCGTGTGAATTTAAAAAGTTTATAGATTCTCAATTTCTCTTTAAATTTATTTAAATATGATGATGCCTAAATAAGTTATGATTTTATTGCTTATAACTTGCAGAATTACCAACAATTCTGAACCGTTTTCGAGCACAATCAAACGATGCAGACGCGATGTAATGCGATAGAATAAGGGCCCTGTTGGAGTAGGATTGTGGGCGTTTCGAACGTTGACAAAAACTTATTATTTATTATTATTACCTATTCATATTAAATATTATTTGTACGGAATACGTTTGTGGTTATCGAACTTTATTATCTTTGCGATGATTACGCGATTATATTACTTACCTAGTTAATATTTTCGACAAGGGGTTCGTTCAGTATTGTTTACGCTGTGAAATACTCTGAACGTTTTTCAAATTATAAACCTACATACTCTACCTCCCATTTTCAGTGTGAATTACCTTTATTAAAAATAACAACTTAACTTAACTTAAATAACAATATAATGTGAATTAGGAAGTGATTGAAAACAAGACTTTTTGATTTGAAGCGAAGATGTCTCGCAAAAATGAGAAAGAAAAGGAGGGTCTTGGAGATTCTACTAAAAAGAACTTCAAAAGTTACTTAAGATCCGATTCAGTCAGGTAATTACATTTTGATTGTAATAGGTTTTAGCATTGATGTGTCGTATAAAACAAGTAGTTTTAGAAGCGCCTTCTTTGATTTTTCATGGCTACAAAAAGTGAGGGTATATTATATTAAGTTTGGTAGCAAAAGCGAGATGTTCTTATGTCACTTTAAAATAAATATTGCACGACGTTACACACTGCGCAATCTAGCCCCAAACTAAGCTCTAGGCTTGTACTATGGGTGCTAGACAACGGATATACTACATATTATACTTTTTTTTTTGTAAATACATACATATGATACATAGAAAACACCCAAAAAGTGAGAGTGAAAAAGACAGTTATCATATTTTTTCTCCATTACGCCCCTCGGTTTCACTCGCGTAAGTCCCGTTCCCGCAAAAATATAGGGATAAAAAGTAGCCTACGTGTTAATACAGATCTTAAGCTATCTATATTCCAAGATTCGTCGTAATCGGTTCAGTAGTTTTTGCGTGAAGGAGTAACAAAGTAACATACCTACATTGTATATACATACTTGTAAACATTCGCGTTTATAATATTAAATAGGAAATAGGATGTAAGGAGGATGTAATAGGATATTAAAGAACAAGGCGTTTCTATAGTTGCATTTCTCTGTGTATCAGTGATAAAATAATTTCTGGTTTTATTTATCTATTGATTAGTTTTTCGTGATCGTTAAAATTTATCTATCATTTATTATGTAATGTAAATCAATATCACCTTTTCAAAACATTTTTGTCGATTTTTAAAAGGTACAGGTAATATTGAAATGGGTTGCGTTTAGTTTGTCTTATCTGACACGCGAAAAAAACCCATACTAATAGATAACCTAATCCTTTTTTTGGTTCGATTAAAAACCACAATTGGATACTACCAAGTTTTAGCTTCAAGCTACAAGAAAATCTAACCTTGATTTTTATACACTAACCCCCTTACTTATAACGATGACAAAGTTTATGTAACGTTTGTCTCTGTCTGTTAACTTTGAAAATTCATGCCACGGTAAAAGACAAACGTTACATAAAATTAGTCATCGTCTTTAAATAAGGGGGCAAATAGGGATCCATGGATCTCAATATCAAAGGTGACACAGAGCCAGACGGCGAGCGAGGGATCATATAGAATTCTTTTTGAATTACGGATCCCTAAAATGTGTGCAAAAACTTCACCTAATCTTACGTAGGCGGATGTTCCAGTTTCTTAGAAAATCATGTACATACCTGTGCTAGATTTAAACTTGGGATTTTCCTGGTCACATTAGAATTCGTCACACTGAACAATTGATTACTTTTGTCGTTGTTAATTTTTTTGTTTGATCCGCTCTTTTAATCTGAAATTATTTTCTTTTTGTAAAAGAACGCTTAAATTCTGGCCTGCAGTTAACAACCCGCATCTAATAATTTAACATGTTATAGGCAAATATTATTAAAAACTATTATCATGTTTAAATTTGTTTTTTACGGAGCTAGATATTTCTCCAGTAACATCTGGCTTGTTCACTAGACAACAAGCCTGTGTGTAAGTCTCGATCCCGCGGAAACATCTGGATAAAAAGTAGCCTATATGCTAAACCAGATCTCTAGCTATCTACATACCAAGTTTCATCGCAATCGGTTCATTAGTTTTTGCGTAATCAAACATTCTCGTTTACAAAAATTGATTTTTTTTTTCTTCCTTTTGTTCTAACATAGCATTCAATGCCCTACTGATTTTACTTGTTAACATCTATGTTAACTCGAGTTTCGGGGAAACTCTAATAACAGTGCACAACGATAAATATCAGCGTGGTAGATGTGATTTGGTAAATCATAAATACCTACCTATCTACCTACCTTCAAGGACCTTAGTACCTACCTACTTACGTACTTACATGTACTACAATCGTGCTTTAGGCCTGTCCCTAGGCTAATATTCCTTTAGTAATCGCGTTTTAAACTCACAAAAATAACATTTTATGAGGACAGTTTGTATGGAGAAAAGAGTAGGTAGACTGTCCCCTTTTTCATTGTGTTTTTTTCTTCAAACCTTGAGTTCCGGGCTTCTAGCGAACTATGGGCTCCTGAGAGGGATGCAACTGGAAACATAGTTCAATTGAGATGAGATCATACCTAATAAAGGACATATGTATAAATAACTAATATACTAGGCACTAAAATAAACCCATCACATATTTGCGTTTGTAGTTAGACATAGACGTGTTAGGTATCTTTTGGGAAAAACAAATAGTGTTTATGTGATCGGTGACTAAGCTGAGATAATATTTAGCACATGGCGAGGATTTAGAATTGTGAGCTGATTGAAATAGTAAAGCTTGTAGCCTACTCATTATACTACTCATAATTATGACTAATTGTATCAGTTATTATCAATCTTAAGATTAGATATTGTATAGCATCGTAGTAAATTAAGACTAATTTAAAATAATGAAATGACTCATATTAATTAATAAGTGATTACGTTTAAAATGGTCGAATAAATGTCATTTCAATCCTACGCTGATATTATAATAATAGTCGATTAAAATTTTAAATTTACCCGAATTTACATTATAGACTGCGCCCCACGGATTTACCCGCGTAAGTTCCGATCCCGCGGGAATATCGGGTTTTAGTGTTCAGGCTCAGCCTAGTGTGGTGGATCAGATAAATTGTTTACTTGGACTGTACACTTTTTGGTAAATAAATTATTATTTTTTTATTTTTATTTATGTGTTATTCGAGGTCTCCAGCTATCTTAGCACAGAAAACATAATAAGTACAAGTCCCGTGACTGCTACACAACCTACTGCAAAAAGATTTGGCAATAAAACCGCCTGACAATAACCCTCCTTATTATTAACAACAACGTATTGTTTGTTAATAACATTCATAGATAAAGCTTCATAAATTGCACTTAGGGTGCGGTGCTAAGATGCTCTTACGGTTAAGGAAAATATCGTTTGGATATCGACTTGTCATAGGACTCACGACAGTCCGAAATCCACCAATGTCATGGGACAGTCGCCAATCCGGAGTAGGCTCCCTTGACCTCAAACAGCCTAACCCCTCAAAGACGAGGCTAACATTATTATAGATCGTTTAAAAGGACAAAGTAGTTCAGGATATAGCTGATTACTATTACTACTAACTTCCCTTCGTGCAATAGTGTCACGTGTGACTGTTGGCAGTGTTTGTGGTGAACCCATTTGTCCAATCAGATAACATTACTGTTCCCGATTTGCCCTCTAACCAACGGGATAGGTACCGTTAGTAACACAGACGCAGACTTATCTGAGCCGAACGAGTCGAATAAAAAGAATTTTAAATTTCTCAACACCAATACGTAATCCGATGAATCATCGTATAGTTGCATGTACCTATCAAGTCGTCCGAATCTAAAAGATCTCCAGATTCTATCGATTAGTCCAGGGTTTCCCAAAGTGGGCGATAACGCCCCCTTGTGGGCGCTGCTGGCCTAAAGGGGGGTAAGAGACCCAGAAAAAAAAAATTCTCAAAGTGGGCAGTAGACACAATAAGTTTGGGAACCCTTGGATTAGTCGGTTTAGTCGATCGTCGGATTAGTGTGCGTTTATCTTAAAAGGGTGCGTTTCCATCAAAGACATGGGAGGAAGCGCAGCTAGGGAGATGCTAAGAACCAGTAGAATCGCTAATGTTATCGTGAACATTTTATTAAGTGTTTTTGGTAGGTATATAGCAGAGTCTCAAGGTTTCTCCCGCGTAAGTCCCGATCCTGTGGGAATATCTGGATCAAAAGTAGCCTATGTTACTCCTCGATAATGTAGCTTTCTATTGGTGAAAGAATTTTTGGAATCGGTTCAGTGGTTTCAGAGATTACATTTTTTAAACCTACATAATTTTATTATATAGTACAGTTTGATCAGTCAGTAAGTCAGAACTATGATTTTTATATGTAAAGATAGTACCTACTTACCTAGATTAAAAATGTGGCTGTAAAATATTGAAAAGTGATAATGGCTATTGAGTGTCGGAGACGATTGATACAACTTTTATTATATTTAGAATTACTTACAGAAACTGTTTGATGTAAACCATGAAAATAAAGTACCTACTTATAAATAACTCATAAAATAATGCTAGAGTAAATTGCCATGCCATAAATAAAGGCAATTAAACAGTACATTAAAAGCCATTATGAATAACTAGTCACCTCGTCCCGGCTTCAAACGGCTCACTTTCATCTAATTCCGACCGGTTCCGGTTCCGGTAATTCCGGTTGGTGACGACCTCTGTGGCGCGTCGTGCGAAAGCGCGACTGCAATGCAGGAGATTGCAGTCGCGCTTTCGCACGACGCGCCACAGAGGTTGCGGGTTCGATTCCCGCCGGGTGCAAGTATTTATGCTTATAAAATAAATATTTGTGTCTGGTCTGGGTGTCCTTCTATGTATAATATGTATGTATTTACAAAAGAAAAATAAATATAAGTATTATATCCGTGGTCTAGTCACCGTAACACAAGCTTAGTCGCTTACCACGGGGCTAGATGGCGCTGTGTGTTGTTCACAGAATTTATTTATTTAATTAAGATGATTT
Source organism: Idaea biselata (assembly GCA_958496205.1). Lineage (NCBI taxonomy): Eukaryota > Metazoa > Arthropoda > Insecta > Lepidoptera > Geometridae > Idaea > Idaea biselata. The sequence continues at coordinate 6,410,707 of OY292403.1, read as the reverse complement.
ATATAAACGGAAGCAACTTTGAGCCAATGTATTTTTGGCTCTGTAGTAGGTACCTAGGACACTATAAGTTGGAGTAAGCACCTAAAACACCTTCCCAGCCTAGTCAACCATGCTTTCCTCACGATGTTTTTCTCAACCGTAAGAGCGATGAGTATCCCACATATTTTTCTTAAAAAAAAAAATGATAGGTGGGCCGTCGGCCGGGATTCGAAACCATGACCCTCGGAATTCGGAAGTCGGGGTTCGGTTTTTCGGAATTCGGAAATCTACCACTAGACCAACAACGCTTGTAAAAAAACTAAATAAATGAATATTGCACGACGCGGACGTTACACACAGCGAAATCTAGCCCAAACTAAGCACTAGGCTTGTACTATGCGTAATAGACATCGGTTATACTACATTACTATACACAATTATTTTTTGTAAATACATACTTAGAAAACACTCAGACCAGAAACAAATAATTTTTAATTATTAATTTTTCGGCGAGAATCGAACCCGCAACCGTTGGCCCTTCGCCCGACGCGCCATAGAGGCCGTCAAAAAAAACTATTTATAGATTTAAACGTGTGGTTAAACTAGGTAGTTAAAAGTAGTCGCGACAAGAAATAGCCAATAAATCTACAAGAAGTATCAAGGTCGCCATCAACACATTATGTAATGTTGACCAACCTGACCAACTCATTAATAATATACCAACCAACAAGTTATTGGACCAGAACCGAGTAACCGACGCATATTTTTATTTAATCTGCTAGTGAAGAGCGATTTAAGAACGGAATATTTATTATATTTATTGTGTTTTGATTTTTATTCTTCTCGATATTGTATCAACTAACACGACCGAGTTGCCATCTATTTAAAGGACGTAGAAGGGAATATTACATGTTGGTTTTTAATTTCAGACTACGCTCTGACGCTTTGGTTCTTTGTATTTGACGTTTTTTCTTCAGGAAGATGTGTCAAATCATAGTCTACAATTTAAAAACAAAGTACTTAAACAGGATAGTTGTAGTAGTATTTTCGCTGCAACTATCCCGTTCGATACTTCGATACCATGTCAGTTCCAAACATTGAAATATTATTTTAAACTTACATGTTTGTTTTCACTACAAATATTATTAAATAACGCGGTATTTACCATGTTTTAATTTGTTGCTAACGGAGCTCGATATTTCGCCAGTAATTTCAACTGGCTTGTTCACGAAGACTCCGAAGATTGGCTTGTTCTTTGTGAACAAGCCATGATGTAAGCCAATATTATGATGTACTAGTTCTAGAGGTGATGTCTCCAACATTTTTCAAGTTCCATTTATGCGAAATAATTATTGAAAAAGCCGCTGCAGCGCTAACTTGTTACGTCTATCGTAAAAATGAAATGATTAACGCTGCGGCCGCTAATATTAAGTCGATGAATGATGATTAAAACATCAAAAGCATCATTGAGTTTGTGATTTATAACGGTACCGCAGTGGTTGTTTACAACTGTCATACCGGATGTCATATCTACTGTTAAGGTTGAGATCAATGGTTTCAAATCATTTATTAACCTGCTTGTGCTCACTGATGGATGACCCTTAAAAAAATTTGTTTTGACTGCTTACTAATAAGTAATATTGTTCTATTTGACTGTTCAATGACCTGTTTCATTCGCGAGAGCAAATTTCCACAAGCAAAAGACATTGGAAATGTTAATAATCATACTAAAGGTAAACCTTTAAGACTTGAAATCACGTACCATCGTACCTCGAGACTGAGTTAGAGCAATTATATCTTGTAAAGTAAACCTGTTTTATAAGATCTTTATTTAGCACTGAGTAATATAAATTAAACTTAACTCAAATCTACGTAATTCGACGTGAGGAAACTGACATGCCATAGATAGAACTCGGAATTTAGGACGCTTTGATGGTTGGCATTGATATGACATACTTCCAGAATTAGAAAAGGCAGATATTGACATGACTCCGTGACGTCTTAAACCCTATGTTCCGTTTGTTTAAAACAGATGCTCTGAGACACAATTTACACCAAAACGTCTGTAAAGCTGGGCTTCCACGGCCCGTGTTAACACAGCCCAGACCGCGCCAGACCAGACCGACAGGCCGTGGGAACCGTCGCGTCCGATGAAGGCTGTCGTCGCGCAAGACGAAATCAGTCGCACAGGCCTCGACAGGCGCGGCCTGGCCTAACCTGTGATAAAACGGGCCGTGGGAACTGAGCTCCAGCCGTCGTTAAATGTATTTCATATAAACAGAAACGCCCATAACAAATAAACAAGGAAAGACAGGGTGTTATTCAAATCGATTAACCACTTAGGAACTAGGTATCTATCTACCATCATTGTTTGCATTTGCCCATTCTATTGTTCTCCCTGACCGTAGTTTCTGTTTATAAACAGGCATTTTACTTCACACCAAATACGAGGCCCTACTGATTCAATGTAACAGTAATTCGACATTAATTATACAGGCCAAGGGGGTTGTATGAGGTGATATTGTCTGCCAATCAGAATGGCCTTTCTCTCAGCCTATACCTACGTCAAAAACATTCGACAGAGCGTTCTTATTGATGTTAGCTTTCTGTTTGTTTCGGTGAAGCACAACACAAGGTCATTGTACTAGATTCTCTAATTCTTGCGCTCTGTTTACGGATGCTTAACGTGATCGGAAAACTACGTTAACCATATACATATGTTATTTCATTAAACGCCTACGTGTGCTTGATAGATAAGTTATCATTGCGATAAATTACCGTCCGCTCGATACACAATCGATACTACAATAACTAATAGGAAGATACGTTTGTGTGATGCTTGGCTGCAACAGTTATTCTCGCGAACGCGGACAGACAACTGCGTGTCTTATAGCTGTGCAATTTGTGGTTAACGATCGCAAATAAAATCAACGATATTCATTTTACACTCCAATGTAAATCGTGTAATCTAAGCAGTTAAAATAGTGATTCCTAAGCGCTCGTATTTTTAAAATGGCATAACAACATGTGTAAATGGTACCGGTAAATGAGTGACATCACGTGCGATTGTTTTGTTTCAAATTGGTCGTATAATAAATTCATTCAGCTGTACTGTACCTACTGTGGAATTGCACAGTATCGCATAGTAATAGAAACAGAGTACTGTATTGCTATCTCGGCCGGTTTCAACTGTCCTCTTTTGCTTAAATGAGCAATTTCCATTGACCCTGCATTGTTAGCATGCAACCGTGATCATGTGTGCCATCATAAATCGCGTTAGGTACATTATATCTTGATATACAAAGTGTTTACTTTACATATTGATGATAACCGCGTGCCACATTCCTGATTGGTAGATACTTTGTAAAATTTCGGTGTCAACGAAACTCTTTATCTAATCGTGTTCGGAGGGTCAGAAACGTTGTCTTAACTGTTTCTCAAGTTATACTTTCAGTTATGCACTGGCTTTAGTTTCGTTGGCACCAATTAGATTTTGATATCAATTGTAATTTATCAAAGAGTGGTCATTCTGAATTAATCTTATCTTAGTCAGTGATTATTCTGATTATGACCACAAAGCGGACTTCAGAAATGAGTGGTACTTTTCTCTTTGGCTATGAAGGGTGTGTACGAATAAGAAATATCGGTTATTCTGTGACAATGAACTAGTTAATATACTGAAATTCTCTTTGTGTAATATATAATAATGTGACATGATGGTAGATAACGCATCTTTCGAATACTCTGACGAATCGAGCGGTGGAAGTCCTACTCAGAAACGAAGGTAAGAACATAATTATTGATCCCATTTAAAAATAAGAGGGTAGATATCTCTTGAGCACTTCGAAGCACAGTTTCGTCACGCGCTTGTTATCGTAAAGTGTCACTCACTAAAACTAAGATGTAAAATATAATATAAGGGGGCAAAAAGGGGGGTTAATTTTTAAGTGTGACCTAAAATGATACCCAATTGTTAACAAAATTAAAATTTGACTGACTGACAGACAAGGAATAGCCTAAATTTAATTAGACTGACTGACAGACGAGGCATAGCCGAAATCTAACAATATGCGTTCATGTTTCTGTTACGATTACTTAAAGTAAGTACAAATTAAATGTACATACTGTGCGTATGTACATTTAATTAATTATTCATTTTATATGGATTTTGAAAATATTCAGTTGCATATTCATCTTCTCTGATGTGACTTTATTGTCTATCTACCTTCTTCAGGTAAGTATATAGGTACGTAATCTTACCTAATCGATGAATATCTATCTAGTGATATGTTTTTTACTAGGTAATCCTAAAACACTTTTATGAAGTAAAGTTTCCACAAGATTTGGTGAAATCTATGCTAAAATTGAGGGAGCAGTAAGGGAGAATATTTAATCATTTCCTGTATGTAGGTAGGTAATGAAATTGGTCCCACCCGCTCGCCCCGTCGCCATTGGTACAGTAGCTGGCGCCAAGTTTATCTGCCTTCAACGGCGCCTGTAACTTAACTACTGGTAACCCATTTCAGTTTGCGGTGGTGTTATTTGGGTAGTGTCAATTTAGGCGCGAGGCAGCTCTTCTTAAAGTGAACCGAATACTAATGTTAGTGCAACGGTCCCCGCTGATTTAGGTGAACAGGTGAGTAAATGGGGAAGCTCTATCATAAGCATGATATACCTAGATTAGTATCACAGATGCTAACCTGCTACTCGCCCCAGCAGCGGGTTTGATGTGTATATCCCACTTAAAATGTAGGTTACTATGTTAGGGCCTCCGCGCACTAGGCCCCGCCTGGCTGCGGCAGCCAGAATTCAGCTGGGATTTCGTGGCTGCCTAGTGCACGGGCACCCATACAACGTCATATGTTTTACTGGCTGCCGCAGCCAGGCTGCCTAGTTACCTTATTGTCAATATTGTCATCGATTTTAGGGACGTGTCATAGTCATAACTTCATAGCCAAATCGTGTATCAACATCTGACTTCGGCGTAAATAGGTTAATGTTACCATAACAGACGTTCCATGTAAATAAATGGTAATTATTTGTGAATGATGTCAAAACGGTACGAGACGGGATACGTACGGTTAGACGTATCCCGTCTCGTATCGTTCCAAGCAAATGGAATACGGTCAACGCATAATAAATATTAAAATTCAATAACTTACGTTGAATCTACGTCATCCCATCTTTTATGTATTAAGGTCGATCTGATCCTGTATCTTATAGCGTCGGTATAAGGTATCATATCCGATATCGTTTTCTGGATGTTTTTGCTTAGCAGTCCCAATTTCGTATGGATGCGTGTAACTTAGGAACAACAACGTTTCTCTCCAGTAGTTGTGTCCAAGTTCTAGGTTTGAGCACTGGTTTAAGTGGTCTCTTGTCAGGATATGGGGGTGTTTTTTCTTAAAAAGTACGTACCCACTTATCTGTACTAATATTAAACGCTGAAGAGTTTGTTTGTTTGAACGCGCTAATCTCAGGACCGACCGGTCCGATTTGAAAAATCCTTTCAGTGTTGCATAGTTCATTTATTGAGGAAGGCCATAATTATTATATTTAAAAAAATTAGGCGGACGAAGTCGCGGGCACTGCTAAACGTGTTTAAATAGATTGGTACCGACTACCGACCGGGTCAACGCTTGTATTATAGATTGTACTAATTACATTTTAATGATGTTCATTGTCATTGTTTGAGGTAACTAAAGTCAAATTAATTAATCCCTTTGAGACAATAATACTACTGTCGTAGCCATGAACAGAAAACTTAAGAGGATAGTCTCCATGCTCTTTCTCCATACAAACGTAGTTTAAATTTTCCTCCCTGGATAAAGACATTAGAGCAAATATGTTTATGCCATAAGACCTATATCTGTCATGACAATGCATCTACCTTTTTATTTTTTTTAATTTCCTAATTAAAATAATAATAAAAAATAAAAATAATAATAAAATAAAGATATTCTTTATCCAGGGAGGAAAATTTAAACTCATTTGTATGGAGAAAGAGAATGGAGACTATCCTCTTAAAAATATAACAAATATTAAAAATTGTTTTTTACTGAGCTTCATCTTCCTGGAAAATTTCAATACTTAAATACCTACCGAACGTTCCTAAACAAAAAACCTAAACCCAACCTATTAAACTTATTTGCGTTCGTTCTAAGTTCATTACCTACGTTAATACTTGACTTTACTGCAATGGACATTCTGAAACTACATAAATATTAGTTTCCATATTGAAATATGTGATTCCTAACATGTTTTTGATTAACGTTTAACCCCCTTACCGATAAACGATGACTAACTTTATGTAACGTTTGTCTTTTACTGTGACATGCAGTTTCAAAGTTGACAGTGACAAACGTTACATAAACTTAGTCATCGTTTATAAGTAAGGGTTATAGATATTTTTGTTTTAGGAAATCACATTGTAGTAATTATCGCAATCAAATATATTATTTATTCTTGCTGTTTATTTTATAGGTTAAATAAATTAAATATTTTAAGAGCTGATTTGTTCATCTTAAATTAATTTAATTTAAGATAAAACCTTCTAAATATGAATGATTAGGTAGGTACCTATGTACAAGAGAAAATTCTGAAACTACATATATTTCCTTTAGGAAACTTTTTTATCTTTTACAACCCAGGTGTTCAGCTTACGTGAATTTTTATCTTATCTTTTGACGTGATATTTGATCTTTATTTACTAAAGACATGAAAGATATGATAGGTTACCAATATCTAGTTTGTTCGATACTCTATTGGTTCGATAAAAATATTAGTCACTTAGTTTTTTGTGAAATTCCGACGATGGTTGGGTTTAGTTGCTGTGCTAAATTCTACAATAATATGACTTTAGTTTTTTAGTATTATCTAGTGTATTTAGTTTAAGGTTTTTGTGTTAAGTTTAATGAAGTTTAAAAATCTATTTACAATGTGTATGTGCCCTCGTAGGTAAGTCCTTCTTATTCTTGATTGTTTTTAATTGAATTTCGTAATGTGTGCTTAAACCTAATAAAACTTAATTGTCAATATGGGTTCCATTCTTAACTTTCGAGGTAGGGTTACCCAATACGTTTGTATGATCAATGACTAGTAAATATTATTATTATTAGGTAGCCTATTATTGAACTTAACATATAAACATTGACTACTTTTTAGGGTTCCGTACCCAAAGGGTAAACATGGGATCCTTTTCCTAAACCACTGTCCGTCTGTCTGTCTGTACTGTCTGTCTCATGAACCGTGATAGCTAGACAGTTAACATATTCACTGATGACGTATTTCTGTTGCCGCTACTATAATAATAACAAATACTTAAATAAAACATAATAAAATAAATATTTCTGTGGGGCTTCCATATTTTGTAATAATGTTATCCGTACCATTTCGAGTTCTGTAGGGTTCCCACTCATAGTGCGCGAGTCCGACTCGCACTTGGCCGGTTTTTATTTAAATTACAAAGAATTCATTTCTTGGTATAGATTAGGTACCTTCAACCTACTCACTTACTACAAAATTCAAGGAAATTTGTTAATGTTTCTTAAAAAGCAAATTATACATGAAATGAGTAAGTAAGTACCTATAAGTAATGCTATGCGTTTTGTAACATCGGCACAGTTAAATTCGCAATTGATTACTAATCGACTGTGAACTCATTAACATTCCCTACTTTTGAACGATGATAATTAACTAATCTTTCTTACAATACTTAACTTTAAAATTACTCGACATTTCATTAGAATTTTAGTCTATTTTGTTACGTCTTCCGATCAACTAGCAGTTTGGTAAATATTTTTATTCGTGTTTTTTATATAAGGAGTTTTGTGAAAAAAAAATCTAGTGTTTTTGTAAAAAGTTTTAGTTAACTTTTTAAAATTTAAAGTTTAGTGAAGTTTTCAGTAAAACAACTGGAAAAAAATCCAATTTTCGAATATCCATAAATCGTGGAACAAAAACTGTTCACCTAGACGTCTAGAACAACCGCCTTTCGGTTTAATATTGCCTCCTCTGAACACCCTGTATCGTTCTCAGATGTTATTTTAGATCTTCGATACCAATAAAATATAGTTATTTATTTTGTAATATCTTCCTGCGCAATTTTCTAGTATAAACAGCGTTTTTTTATAAATATTCCACATGTATTTATTTTGAGATTGTGTTTTACGCAATAACCTTTACCATACCTACTTATTGTGATGTCTTCTGTGTTTTGATTACTTTGAATTTATATAAATAACGCTAATTTGTTGCGTCGCTTTGTCACATTGATGCGTTTTTCGTTAAAATCTTTTGTGGATTATAGCTTCTTTAATTACAAAATTTGTCTATTTTGACTCAGTGCAATTAGTGATCAATGTTTTTCCTTGTGGCAAAGGATTTTAGGACCTTTCCAATAAAGTTAATTTTTAATAAGGCACTTGAAAGCTTTCTATATCCGCGGCCAAGATGGCTAATTCTCTAAGAAAAAAACTACTAGATCCGCTGTAAACTCCAAAAACTATGTTGAATGGAACCCTGGTCGCTGCTCTAAAGATAAATGCCGCGCGCCCGTGTACACAGTTATTTTGTTCATAGGCACCATATATTTTATCGTCACAGCGCCTTCTCTGATCGTCTAGGGCACTTTCAATGTCAGCGGTCTAAACCTTAAATTTAAGCTTTTAAGCACAGGTTTACAAATAAATGATGTGATTAACTAAATAGAGATAATTCTTAATTACAGACAAGTTATCAAGCCGTTGTCGGGATCGGCTCCATCAGTCCGGTCTGGCGGCAACACGAATGACACAGCCGAAGGGAAACCACCGAGCAAGTCTAGACAAAAGAAGTTTCAGAGGCATTTCCCACAAGTCGGACCAGAAGAGAAAGTACTCAATTGTAAGTTATTTTATAGCCAGACTATTTTCACACAGTCTATACCTAACTAATATAAGACATAATATAAGAAACAATCGAGCCAGATGATTCATTTGAGTAACGTTTAGGATTGCCGTGTAGCCCCGGCATAGAATAGCGGTACCCCATCTCTTCCCGTGGGTGTCGTAAAAGGCGACTAAGGGTTCTAAGAAAGACTAAACCTACTTAACCCTAATCCTTAATATCACAATATCACACAATATTTATATTTATTTTTCTTATTACTTTAATTTAACACAACATCTTTTCGTCCAACGTTGGCACTGCAAGACAAAAATAAACCATACTTATGAACTGGGTCAGGGACGCACCAAAAGAGTTGTATTATAGTGTGATACAGTATTTAATTACCTCCGGGCTTGCTCCATTGTTTCACCCCGCTTTAGTATAATAAATAAAGCCTTATTTTTCGGTTTGTTTAGCATTTTTTCAAACGGGGGACGTTAAGTCCTCACTGCGACGTCGGCACTGTTAAGCCCTCGAAACGTCACGCGTTTGAAAATGCTAAACATAATTAAAGCAACGCGATTGATACCGAAAAGTGAGTATAATTTCATAGAAGAAAAATATATACTTATACCTAACTAGCTGCGCCCCGCGGTTTCCGCGTAAGTCCCGATATCTTGTGTCCTGCTCTGGTTCTAAGCTACCTGCCCACTACTGTTCAGCCAAATCGGTTCAGCCGTTCTTGGGTTATAAATAGTGTAACCAACACTACTTTCTTTTATATACACGGTGTTCCGAGAAGGGGGTATTAAGCCAAAAGTCGTAGAAAAAAAGTTGTTCGCCTAGACCTCTAGCACAAACCCCTTTCGCCTTAATACCCCCTCGTCGGAACAACCCGTATAAGATGTACAAAAAGAAGTACAAACAATTAGATTAAGGAATGGAAAATCAAAGTTTATTCATGTCAAAAAACAAATTATGTACTTACAATAAAATATTTTTTTTATTTAAGTAGGCTTAATTAATTTAATCGTTGGTCTTAAATTAATATATTATTATCAGTTTATTAAAAACCGTCGTAAAAAATGAGCATGTATGATAAAATAAAAGAAAAAAAGAGGCTAAACTATAGAACCGTGAAATGAAACCTAAATCCTATTTTTTTACCTATAAAAAAGTCATAAGTAATCAAAATAGCTTATTATTATAAATTACAGATTACTCGTGCGCATTAGTGGGTGATCTCCTCTTACAAGGCCATCTCTACATAACGAAGAATTACTTCGCTTTCTACTCGAACGTGTTCGGATATGTGACCAAGGTAAGCCATACTTATGCCATTTTACTAGTTATATCCAATCCATGCAACAAACATGCATATCCTAGTATGCTCCTCTAGCCCTAAGAGTCCGTTCACACAGACCGGCTCGGAGAGGAGAGCAGATTTTTTATCACGTTTTAAACAGAGTTTTGAGTTATTGTAATAAGGTTTATTTTTTTTCTATTAATTTTTGTATGTAGCTCAAGGCTATTTTATTTAGAAAATTTATTTTTAAGGAAAAATAGCATTCAAAAATTTTTCCCTCCCTCATTCTTCCATCCCTCATTCTTTCATTCTTGCCTCGCCGCAAGTGAAAATTTTTGAATGCTATTTTTCCTTAAAAATAAATTTTCAAAGATTTATTTTTACAAGTCACTTCTTGATTCTTCTTCAGGATTGCTCTCAAGTAGAGATGGGCCGAATAGTCGCCGACTAGTCGGGAAAGCCGACTAGTCGGCAGGTGCCGACTAGTCGGCAAATTATGCCGACTAGTCGTCAACTAACAATTATACAATAAAACCAATATTTATTTAATTAGTAGTACAGTTTAGAAGGTAGGTAGTCAGAAAAACGTAAACAAAACACGTCATAGCTAACATACATCATCTAAACATCTAAAGTGTCATAACTATGCCTCAGCTCCATTTTTTTTCCAACTTTTATTTTTATTTCATCCATTTTTGGGAAGTTTCGCTGTAGCTTTCGAAGTGCAAACATATCCAAAAATAGCAACAATCGCCGAGTGATCACGATTAACCCAAATATCTCGGAATTATAATGATCTGCATTGCCGACTAGTCGCCCGACTAGTCGGCAATTTTGGAACCGACTAGTCGGCTAGTCTGCTAGTCGGCAGAACCCCTAGTCGGCCCATCTCTACTCTCAAGCAATCTCAATAATAAAAGAAGTGACATGTAAAAATAACTCAAAACTCTGTTTTAAACGTGATAAAAAAATCTGCTCTCCTCTCCGAGCCGGTCTGTGTGAACGGACCCTAATAGTTGCACGTTGACCTGACTTGATGTTAGCTAATGAAAACGTCAAACACCTTACAATTATTATTTAATTATTTATTTTGAAGTTTCTTTTCTCCTGACTAACGCCCTACCTTCTTTCATCTTTCTTCACTTCTCATTCATCCAAAGGTTGCCTGGAAGAGATCGCTTTAAGCGATAAGGCCGCCCATTAGACCTCCGGTGTGTCTAGCTTTTTTTGCGTAAAGGAGCAACAAAGGTTTTTAACGGATTGATTAATAGTAGGTATGTGGTCTTATAAACACCATAATAAAATTACCTAATGCTCTTTTGATTATTATTTTACCAATATACTTCCTTGATAAAGTATTATCCTTATTCGTAAATACTAAAATAGGTTATGTAGTGGATACAGCATACATAGCGTGCAAATTACATATTAAATTGTTTTTATTGACCTGTAGGTACTATAAACACAAATATTATTTGATACTTAAGATTATAAAAGAAGTTTTGGCGGGAACGTGGAGACAACATAGCGCGCTCCAATTTTGTTTACGTGAAACTATGTTGTAAACCGGGTTAAATTGTGTAATTTTGGGTGGAATCTTATTCAATTTAGTTCCGTGAATGTGCACAAGTGTAGTGAAAACAAAATTGAGTGTTAAACATGGACTTTCTTCGTCTCTCCTGTCAAAGCTCCGTGAAGGTTATGGTTAAGTTGCCACCGCTTTGCCATAGCTCCCGACTTGAACCTTTGAGGCCGATCGGGCCAATACTTGATAATGGCAAGATGTACAAGATGTACGACGCCAAAGCTTAAAGAAGAAGAAGAAGAAAATTATAAAAACACAATTTCAATGAAATACATAGTAATATTTGCTAGGTCAATACCTAGCACATATTACTATCTGTTGATGTACCAATGGTACCTACGTCAATCATTTAAGTTTACAATTTGTATAATAAAAGGAAAAATCAACACACAAAACTAGTCGTTTTTGTTCATACGACGGTTACAGCGATAAAAACGATACCTACACATTTTTTTCCTAATAAACTTGTAGGTATTTTTTTTATAAATTATATAATTCGGCTTGGTCGTCTTAACTACTTATTTTGGCCTTCTCCCCATATATATTTTCATTCAAAGTAGTAATAACCGAAAACTGAAACACTACTAAAAAATGTAAGCCGTCACAGGCGTCTGACAGAGGTGAAACATCGACTCGCTACGTATAGTACATATAGCATGGCGAGGCATCGCCACGGCCTGAATCGCTATGACAAATTTTAGGTTTACCCTCGCCTATAGATGTTTCACATCAGAAATCAGAGTTCAAATTCAAAAATTCGGGTAAAAAAACGTACCTATATCGGCTTATATCCTTTCCAAGGTCCCATTTATATCTCTACCAAAAAAATTAAAACTGTAACGGGACGCCTGGCAGATGTGAAACATCGACTCGCTACGTATAGTACCTACATATTATATTCCATCATAGCGTGGCGAGGCGTTGCCACGGCCTGTATCGCCACGCCAACTTTTAAGTGTTTCACGTCAAAATCAGTTCAGCGGTTTAAGCGTGAAAGCGCCACACAGACAGAGTAACTTTCGCATTTATATTATAAGTAAGGGTGATCTTAATAAAGAGTTTTCGCTATCTCACTGTTTGGGGTGCGTTATCATCAACATAAATGCATATCGTTATCAACAGTGCATGAAGGTTATCGGAAATCGATAAACAACATTTTATGTAAACGTAGTTCAGAGGTTATTGTTACCTAAAATGATAAGAAAAAGCTTGTCAATATTTATTGTTTATTTTATTTACATTTTCTACGTCATATTTACTCACGTGAATCCAAATTCCGGGGCAGTTAATATAATTTATTTAATGTATGTAGTATGTACCATTGTTAATAAATATCATTTACTTAATGTTATTAAGAATGTACCTGACCAACCAAACAAACTACGTAAGAGCAGGAAAGCGGACCCCGGGCTCCCGAGGGGACGCACCCGGAACTTCGCTCGGATGAATGTTTTGGAAAAAAAAACGCGCTTAATTTTTTTTTGTGAACCTATGTTTTCCCACTGCTGGGCAAAGGTCTCCCTACCATCCTTCCAAGCAGTCCGGTCCTGGGTCAGATTTCGCCAATCTCCTATGGATCAAGATCGTTACGCCACCCTTTTCGGGGCCAGCCTCTATTCCGACGTCCGTCTTCTGGCACCCATTGCCCAAAGATCCTAGCCCATGGATCGGGATGCATCTGACTGACGTGACCCGTCCAATCCCTCTTAATATTGGCAGTTTTCTTACCAACATCAGCTATCGTGGTCTTTAAGCGCAGAGTGGTATTGCCTGACGATCCTAGCACATGGATCGGGATGCATCTGACTGACGTGACCCGTCCAATCCCACTTAATATTGGCAGTTTTCTTACTAACATCAGCTATCGTGGTCTTTAAGCGCAGAGTGGTATTGCCTGACGATCCTAGCCCATCGGTTGGGATCCATCTGACTGACGTGACCCGCCCAATCCCACTTAATATTGGCAGTTTTCTTACTAACATCAGCTATCGTGGTCTTTAAGCGCAGAGTGGTATTGCCTGACGATCCTAGCCCATGGATCGGGATGCATCTGACTGACGTGACCCGTCCAATCCCACTTAATATTGGCAGTTTTCTTACTAACATCAGCTATCGTGGTCTTTAAGCGCAGAGTGGTATTGCCTGACGATCCTAGCCCATCGGTTGGGATCCATCTGACTGACGTGACCCGTCCAATCGCACTTAATATTGGCAGTTTTCCTACCAACATCAGCTATCCTGGTCTTTAAGCGCAGAGTGGTTTTCCTTACGCGATAATTCCGCTTAAAATTAACGAAATGTATTTGATCTATTCCAGCTACTTATCCCAACAACATCGGTGCTTAGGATAACCAAAGAGAAAGTGGCCAGGATAATCCCGAACGCGGTCGGTGTCTGTACGCGGGACGAAAGGCACGTGTTTGGGTCTCTTCTGTCGAGGGATTCAACGTTTAAGCTGATGACGAATGTGTGGAAGACCGCTAGAGGGCCCGAGGTGGTTACGTCTAAAACTCAGGTGAGCGCAGTTTTAAATTCTGTTTTTATTTGTTGTTATAGCGGCAATAGATGTAAATAATCTGTGAAATTCTCAACTGTCTAGCTATCACGGTTCATGAGACACAGCCTGGTGACAGACAGACACACAAATCTCCGTCGAAACTAATCTATCATATGCTATGTGTATGATATAGCGTCCCCGCTACCCACCTTTCGGTATCACTGACAGACATACAGTGGAGTCTTAGTAAAACTTTCCCGATTTTGACCCTTTGGGAAAGCTTAAAAAATGTTTTTGAGGCTGCGTTCCGAAGACGCATCCTAAATTGGTAGAAAGACGGCTGGGGGTCCGAATCCCGCCGGGGACAAGGCCACAAATATTTGTTTCTGGTGCTAGTTGTATCATATTATGTACGTATTTACAACAAACAAAGTAAATACCCGTTGTCTAGTACCCATAATACGCACCTAGTTGCTTACTTTGTTACTAGATGGCGTTGAATGCAACTTCTTACAATATTTATTTATTTGTATATTTTATTTCAGGAGCTGCGCACGTCGGAAGTGGAACATTCAGAATATTCCCTGGAAGATGACAGCAGTTCCGCAGGCGGCGACCGAGTCGACGCGCCGGAACCTAACATTAGGAGGGAGTCTGAAGGGATTATCGCTGCAAGTGTAGGTGAGGATATTTTACACTGTTTAAATAAATAAATAAATATTGCACGACGTTACACACAGCGCAATCTAGCCCCAAACTAAGCACTAGGCTTGTACTATGGGTACTAGACAACGGATATTCTACATATTATACTTTTTTTTTGTTGTAAATACATACATAATGATACATAGAAAACACTAAATATCCCATGTCTTCGGACCGTGGTGAGTCCTAGGACATGTTGGTTTCCTCACGATGTTTTTCCTTCACCGTAAGAGCGATGTTATTAGCGCACATACCTTTTTCTTAAAGAAAAAGACATTGGTGCGCGGTCGGTCTGGATTCGAACCCACGACTCTCAGAATGAAAGCCGGGGTATCTACCACTAGAGCAACACCGCTCTAAAAATTTTCTGGGCATCTAATGTTTTATGATATATGTTGTAATTTGGTTAATGATATATGTTTCAATTTGGTCCATGATATATATTCTAATTTGGTTTATGATATATGTTTCAATTAGGTCTTTGTTATATGTTCTAATTGGGTTCTAATATGTTGCAATTTCATGACTTCCATTGGCCAAGTAAGAGGCCCTAGGGTGACCTGAAAACTCTATCACCGGGAGAGCCACACCACTAAACGAAAAAAAAAGATTTGTTTAATGATATATGTTTCAATTTGGTCCATGTCATATGATTCAATTTGGTTCATGATTTTATAATTTATGTTCCGATTTATTCCATGATATATGTTTTAATTTGGTTTATGATATATGTTCCTATTTGGTTAATGAGATGTTCCGATTTGTACCATAATATATGTTCCAATTTGGTCCATGATATATGTACTAATTTGTTCCATGTGCTATATTCCAGCGGGTGCGGCAGTAATACAGCCCGCGCTGCTGACGGGCACAGCGCCGCGGCCGCGTCCGACGCGGTGGCAGGCCGCCTTCGTACTGGTGGCAGTGTTCCTCACTCTCACCGCCCTCTTTCTCTCCTACAGACTGTATGTAGCGAGGACTCTTCATCAGGTATGTTGTCGTTACTTGACTTAGTGATACAGCCCGCGCTGCTGACGGCCGCGTCCGACGCGGTGGCAGGCCGCCTTCGTACTGGTGGCAGTGTTCCTCACTCTCACCGCCCTCTTTCTCTCCTACAGACTGTATATAGCGAGGACTCTTCATCAGGTATGTTGTTGTTACTTGACTTAGTCATACAGCCCGCGCTGCTGACGGCCGCGTCCGACGCGGTGGCAGGCCGCCTTCGTACTGGTGGCAGTGTTCCTCACTCTCACCGCCCTCTTTCTCTCCTACAGACTGTATGTAGCGAGGACTCTTCATCAGGTATGTTGTTGTTACTTGACTTAGTGATACAGCCCGCGCTGCTGACGGCCGCGTCCGACGCGGTGGCAGGCCGCCTTCGTACTGGTGGCAGTGTTCCTCACTCTCACCGCCCTCTTTCTCTCCTACAGACTGTATGTAGCGAGGACTCTTCATCAGGTATGTTGTTGTTACTTGACTTAGTGATACAGCCCGCGCTGCTGACTCCAGAAATACGTGAAAACTTCAACTGTCTAACTATCACAGTTCATGAGATACAGCCTGGTGACAGACGAACAGACAAGACACTCAGCGAAGTCTTAGTAATAGGGTCCCGTTCTTACCCTTTACCCTTTAAGTACGGAACCGCAAAAACCAATACATCAATCTATAATTCGTTTTTTAATTGGTGAGTATTAGAGATGGGCCGACTAGGGGTTCTGCTGACTAGCAGACTAGCCGACTAGTCGGTTCCAAAATTACCGACTAGTCGGCCGACTAGTCGGCAATGCAGATCATTATAATTCCCAGATATTTGGGTTAATCATGACCACTCGGCGATTGTTGTTGTTTTTGGATAAATTTGCACTTCGAGAGCTGTAACAAAACTTCCAAAAAATGTTGAAATAAAAATAAAAGTTGGAAAAAAAATATTCATGGAGCTGAGGCATAGTTATGACATTTTAGATGTTTGATGTTAAGATGATGTATGTGACGTGGTTATGACTATGACGTGTTTTTATATACGTTTTTCTGGCAATCCACCTTCTTACTGTACTATTAATTCAATTAAATATTGGTTTTATTGCATAATTGTTAGTTGACGACTAGTCGGCACCTGCCGACTAGTCGGCTTTCCCGACTAGTCGGCCCATCTCTAGTGAGTATGATTTGACACACATTTAGGAAGCTAAAGAAAAAATGTCAAATACAATGAACAAAAACGTCAGATCGCAGTCTGAAATTAAAAAACGAATAGCTAGTTCGTTTTGAATAGCTATAGCTAGTTGCCGTGCCAATTGTAACACATATCTAACATGTATATAACAATAATGTATGATAGATAGATAAAAAATGTATTGCACCAAAAATTATCACTATGTATGTTGTTCCAGGAGGAGTTGTCGAAGCTATCCGGCGAGCAGCTGTACTCGGAGCTGCTGAGGTGGCGCACGCGACTGCACGGCCGCGCCGCCAGCGACCTCCACACCTTCCTCACCACCAACCTCTTACTGCTTACTAAGGTTACTAGTTCTACTTACTAAGGTTACATATAACCCTATTGTTTACTAAGGTTCCTAGGGCATGCAAACCGGTTATTTCGGTTAATCGAAAACCGGGTTTCCGGCATGTTTTAAATGAAAAAAAAAAACCGGTTATTTTGTTTCAATAACCGGTTTTTTCGGTTATTTCGGGTTTTTATATTCTTTACACAGCAACACTGAATATCTGCTAAATCAATTAGAAAATTTTATTTTTCTGTAAACGGCAACACTGCGTTATTTAATTAGCCAGACAACGCTGCATGGTATGTCAAAATTTGCATTGGTTTGATTGATTCGTTATGATTTGAGGTTATCTTTTATTTTTCACAATATTCAAGCGAAATTCAGTGAACTTGTGGTGGTTTTTTGTAAGTACCAAGTGAAATTTTATTTGTTAGTATAGCTCAGTACAATTTGCTATTGTGCGATGTTCAATCACTTCACGATTTGAATGCTAGCTTTTCAGCTAATTTGTTTACCTGTACAATTTGCTATTTTGCAATATTCAATCACATCACGATTTCAATGCTAGCTTTTAAGCTTATTTGTTTATGTATTACAGGCAGTGAAGCGACTAGACGATTGTTTCACATTGGTTTAAATAACTAAGTGTGGGTAATCTTTAAGCGAAACCGCTTGTTAAGCCTCTGCAGTAGGCTAGAACTGCAAACTCCTCATTTTTCTTGGACGGTTAACTATAAGACATATTTGAAACATCAGTTTTGAAAACAATGCTTTTAGTCCATTGAAATGTTACATTTTTTTGGTTGGTCCTAGTTTGTGGGGTTGTGGCTCTTGTGCCACGGCCGCCATCTTAGAAAAAGGGGTTCAAATTGTTTTTATGGTTTATTTGAGGAGATATAGGTCTCACAAAAAAAAAAATAACATTTTGTGTTGCAAATAAGATTATCTACCACTTTTGTTAAGTAACTTTTAGTCGTAGAACTAAAAATAAAAAGTTATACCTAAGCGAAAATCCATGAAAATTTGAGAAACAAATTCTAATGGTTATTTATAAATCGATTTTGATTATGTTCTTTTTTATCTTTTTTCATTTCTATTTTTAATTCTCAATTACGTTCTGACTTTCGGTGCCTTTCCTTATATATGTATTTAACATTTTTTCTTCAGAAAGTCAGGTCGTAGACAACAATAATTATAAAACGAAACGAACAATATAATGTTGTTCGCCAAAGTTCAAGTGATATGCAGGACGTGTAATTTTGATTTTGCATTTTATAATACTTTTATTCATCACACTTTTTAAACTTACACGATTTCCGTCCATCATTATTACAAGACACGAGTCTTCTCGGGACCACGGCCGGTATAACCCGTTTGCCGAAACGTCGAGGTAATTAAAAACAATGATTATTTGTAACGCGATCTAGACCCGTGTCTAATAATACTTTTATTCATGCTTTTGATTGTTTGATAATTGTTATATAATTAGGCAGTGGGTTGCCGATTTTTTTTTGTTGATTACTTAAATTTGTGAATTTCCCTAAAGAAATTTAACTTTTTTCCATCATTTTATGCTTTTTTAGTAAGCTTTTAAGGCTATTAAGTAGGCTAAGTAGTAAGGCTATTTTTTTCATTAATTAAAATAAGGATAATATGTGAATGGTTTTTGCAGTTTGAAAATAGAGGCAAAAAAATCTTATTTAAAAACCGATTTCACCGAAAAACCCGGTTAACCGGTTATTAAAAAAAAATAACCGAAAAAATAACCGGTTTTTTTTTTCGTCTGGTTTTGCATTCCCTAGTTCCTACTTATACTTACTAAGGTTACATACAAACAATTACAGGTTACTAAGGTTACTATTTATACTTACTTTGTTTACGTAAAGCTCTGACTGGTTACTAAGGTTACTACTTGTACTTACTAAGGTTACATACAAACTCTGACTGGTTACTAAGGTCACTACTTGTACTTACTAAGGTTACATACAAACTCTGACTGCTTACTAAGGTTACTACTTATACTTACTAAGGTTACATTCAACCTCTTACTGCTTACTAAGGTAACTACTTATACTTACTAAGGTTACAACTTCTTACAACTTACTAAGGTTTACGGTCATTTGGGAATTAGCCAGTGTCAAGTATTTTATAATATTTGCAAGTGGTTTGCAGATACAAAAGCAATCAAGTCGTCGAAATTTTTAATTTGTTCGAGGGAGTCATAGTAAAATGGAGGCTAACTGCTTTCCAACAACTCTGCGAGATTTGGAAGCAACGATAAAGTCCATGTTTGGCCCACGGGATGATATCGGGTAGCCCTACTCTATACCATGGCTATACGGCCAGGATAAAACAAATGTTTACACACTTTTAATACTTACACGATTTCTGTTCTTGTGAATTTATTTATTTAACTTAAACTGTGATTTATAACAATATTTTTTCTTTATATTTCCAGGTGAGGCAGTCTCTAGAAGCTTTGTCTGGTGTCATCTTATCGGATATGGCTCACAACGCCCAAGTACCGACTGACGCCGTTTTCAGTTAGCGTAAATACCAATCATAACATTATTTAAGTACATATACTATTAGATTCGTTAAATTTATACTTTATTTTTAAGTTTTCAAACAAAAATCTTGTTAAGAGCTTAAACGGGCAGCATTCTTCTTAAAAATGTAAACTTGAAAATACCTCTAAGATTAATCTTTTGTTTTTATTTTTTAATTCGTGTGTTGTACATAATGCTTCTTTACTTAAGTTATTGAGATAGAAATTAATAATATTATTATGAGTTAAGCTGCCCGTCTAGGATCTTAATTTAACTTCCAACGAAAAATCAAAATTCTTTCTAAGAAAGTTCAAAGTGGATTCTTTTTTGGTTTAAATTATTTTAGATTTTTTATGCAGATAGTTTATTAGGAAATGTTTAAATGGAATCATGTTAACTTGTTTTTAAGTAGTTTTCAATAATTAAAAATATATAGAGATCGGATTTTATGGAGCAGAACAACTAATTTCATAGGTACATTTTTCTTCCAAACACACATCGGCGCAGTCGGTAGGAAACAACAGTGTTCCAAAATTGATGTTGTTAGAGTGCTTTTGTTGTCGATTGTGTTTAGGTAAAGGTAAAGAAAGTAATTGCATGAACTCTACAAAGCCACAATTGCCTGAATAACTCATAACATTTATACAGAATGCAATTTTGTTCGTGCGTACGTTTGAAATTTCATTTAATATTTTACATTCGTTTATTTTTATGAAATTATTTATTTTCAATGTTTTACCATCTCGTTGCCTTTTTTCTATTTGCATGCTGGTTTTGCTAAATAACCTTCTTTTCTACTATTTGTGCTTTTTTAACGTGTAAATACTATTTGGCGCATTCTGTTGTATATAATCCGGTCTCTATTTTATTTTGTAAAACTTTTTCTTAATTCTATTAAATTTTACTGGATATTATATACGTATTTTACGTATATAATGATGTTCTATTTTGTTATATTTAATATCGCTATTTTTACAAAATACATCGACTATTATTAGCTATTCAAAAACTTTTTATTGTATCTTAAAGAACAGTGCTACCAAATTATCTGAGTTGCAACTTAAATTGGAACTAAGTTGTTGCTTAATTCGCAACAACAGTTGCTTTTTGTTGAACAACATTTCCGGGCAACATTCAATAGCAAAATGGTTTACGTTGCTACTAAATGTTGCCATTTGAATCTTAAATTTGTTGCTAATTGTTACTCTTTGTTAAATTTTGTTACCTTATGAAGTTTGTGTGACAAGGAATATTAAACAAATACCAACACAAAAAGCGACAATATAATGTGTGCCAGATAAGTTTGTTGCACTTTATTTTAAAATGATCTTTTTTGTAAAATTGTAAATAATTATGACACTCGCGATGTCTTTGAGGCAATCCCAAAGATAATAAAATTTCATAGAAATAGACTGGACATTAGTCTTAGAAATACTAAAAAGAGGATCTATCCCACTAGGCAGAAATAACGTAAGGGTTCAGACCACACCAAGAATAAAATACTGGAAAATAATCTTTAAATTCTAAGTTCTGTATTATAAAACGTGACTCAAGTAAACATCTCGGCTTAAAACACGATTAATAGTCAGCGTCATTGAAAAATTAACGGTTGTATTCATGTTGCTTATGTCAATTTTACAAAGACTGCCTGGCCTATAAGTCGAATTTTAAGTCGTGATCTCTGTCTTAGTCACGTTTTATAAAACGAGTCTAAATGTAGGGACATAAGAACCTTACATAGGGAGCTAGAGGTAGATAAAAAAAAGTACAAAAAACAACAATCTTGACGAAAATAGGTAAATAATTTTGGAACCGTCATTTTAATTTTAACTGTCAAAATCAAATATTATTTATTAGATTTCACATATCGAAGAATACACAAGAAACCACGTGGTTTTTTTTGCTGTGATCTTGTGATTCATATTGCGCATTTCCCAACTTTAAAGATTTTTTTTAAACTGTGTGGTTGAAACTATTTAATTTTAACCGTCAAAATCAAAAAAATATTTAATAGATTTCACATGATCGAAGAATACACAAGAAACTCATATGGTTTTTTTGATGTGATAATGTGATTCACATTGCGCAACTTTTATGACTTTTTTTTAAACGAGTTGTTGAAGCGATCTAATGTCCTATCT
Organism: Idaea biselata; assembly: GCA_958496205.1. NCBI lineage: Eukaryota > Metazoa > Arthropoda > Insecta > Lepidoptera > Geometridae > Idaea > Idaea biselata. The sequence goes on along the minus strand of OY292403.1, from coordinate 6,388,570 downwards.
ATAGTAACGTAATACAATTAATTATCTTTGATCTATTCTATTTCGTATTGTGTCAAACACGCTAAGCCTGGGCGCACTTTGGAAACGTTTTCGTCCAAATTTCATTCTTGCTCTAACGTACGGAGACGTACGAAAAATTCCGTCCTTCCACATACTATGAAAACGCCCAGACTGCATACGAATTAGTCGTACATTAGACCTCTGTGGCGCGTCGGGGGAAGGCCCGACAGCAATACAGAAGGTTGCGGTTTCGATTCCCGCAGGGTGCAAGTATTTATGCTTAAAAATAAATATTTGTTTCTGGTCTGGGTGTTTTCAATGTATCATAATAAATAAGTATGTATTTACAAAAACAAAGAATAACATGTAGTATGTATAACCGTTGTCTAGTACCCATGGTACAAGCCTAGTGCTTAGTTTGGGGCTAGATTGCGCTGTGTGTAACGTGGTGGATAATTTATTTATTTATTTATATACTGATTTGTATGCAATCTCCGCGCTTCCATAGTACTTTGAAGGAAGGGATTGTTCGTACGACTTCGTATGTTAGCGCACGATTGATTTCGGACAAAAACGTATCCAAACTGCGACCGGCCTAAGAGTACGGGCTTCGAATAGTTAATGTAAAGCTAATTTATTAGGAAAACAAAAATCAAACCTCTTCGGGCGAAGCTCACAAGTACTATATTAAACTTATTTGATGTCTGTCTGTACATAATTTTGTTGAATTTGACCGGTTTTTATGTTTTAATCAGTATATCACCTACGTATTTTTAATGTAAGTAGTGTTTTTATTGTGATTGCAATTTTATGGGAAATTTTAGCTGCGTTTTGCTGTTTTCACTCGGGTAAGTTCTTTTCCGAAAAAAAAAATTTTTTTTTACATTCAACTACTGAGGCTAAAAATCAATAACCTATCTGTCGATCAAATCGACCGATTTCAGATCATTATTCAAATATCAAACAGTTTTGCCTTGAAAACCTGTCAAATGTTGATCCGAAATTGGTCTATTTGATCTAAATATTCGTTTTGCCTTCAAAAAACTGTCAAATATTGATCGATTTGATCTGATAAGTATTCGTTTTGCCTTGAAATCCTGTCAAATGTTGATCCGAAATCGAGCGATGTCATCGACGGATCGGTTATAAATTTTGGGCCACAAACTTTTTGAGATACATAATAAATAAGAGAAACCCTAACTTAATAATTATTATTATTTGTGTGGTCAAAATACTGATTCTAACTATAGAATTATGCGAGTGAAATCGCAGGGCACAGCTAATCTACTAGTAATAATTGCGTTTACGGTATAATTAACAGTCTACCTACAGAGATTGATTTTTCCATATAGACGTTAAATACCCCTTAAATTATTGTGGTATTTACGTTTCCATGGAAAATTCAACCTCCAGCAACCGTACTATCGCATATCTAGTTGATAACTGAGTTCGATAGGCACTTTGCAATACATTTCTGCTTTGAGGTAATCACTGGTGATTACCACGTTACATCAAAGCAGCAATGTAATGCAAAGTGCCTATCAAACCCAGTTAACAACTAGATAGATAATACGGGTGTAGAGGCGTTCTAAAGGCAGTGGTGCTAGTTTACTAGATAAGTTAACTAAGTAAAACATTCCTCTATTATCACAAAGGTTCCATTAAAATTAGTTAAATACCATTATTTGCCAAACATAGTAACGGCACTACCAACTTATCTGCTCGGAATACATTGTTGTCTATGGTAAACAATTGAGAATTCATTGTTTTTTTATTGTTTTCGATGGTAAAGTTACCTTAGGTTCAAAAAAGTTTGGAAAATTTGCATTTACCTTATATTTTTCTTAAGCTGAAGCTTCATAAGTGCGTTGCGTCGCCACATCGTCACGTATTCCTTTGTTACTACCACAGAATAGTCGATAGTCAGAAAAGAATTTGCGACGCTGCGTCGACCCAACCCACTTATGAGGAGTCAGCCTAAATGTTCAATTTCTGTTTTGGAAATTGTAAGTACAAATCAAAGTTAATTCCTCGAGTAAGATAGTATTTGGAACGTTACTTGTTACTTTCAATGAAGGAACTGGCTGTTCAATTTAAATACAAAAAAATGAATAAAATAATGGTAAATTCTTAAGGTTCTTGTTTCAAATCTGAACAGATAAGTTTGTGGTACTGTAACTTCATCTTGCCAATACGCATTGACATTACTGTTTCTCTAGGTAAATTTAATGGTGTGAAAGTTTAAAAGACGAATGGCCATTCTGGGCTTAAATTTACTTCAATAATAAATTCTGTTTTGAACATGTTACCTGTAACATTGTAATGATTTTTAGGGTTCCGTAGCCAAATGGCAAAAAACGGAACCCTTATGTTTTTTTATCAAATATTGATTTTTATAAAATATTAAGGTTTTAAGTGAGCCTAAGCAATGTTTTGTCACTTTTCTTTTCCGTCAACGATTTAGCTACGGTTCCATTGGGCAAGTGCGCGAAAACCATTATGAAGTCACGCAAAAGAAACTATCATATTAAAATTTCACTTGTTATCAAGTAGTTTCTCTTGTCTTTTATTTGCCAGTTATACTTGATTTTCTTCTCGGTCTTGAACCGATTATAGCCATTTGGAAAGCCAGTATTTTATAATATTTGCAAGTTGTAATAAAAACACAGTAAAGTCGTCGTATGTATAAGTTAAGACGAGGGAGTTAAATGACCGCTCGTGTACAACAACTTTTTACGAGATTTGGTAGCAAAAGAAACAAAGTTCTATATTAAAATTTCACTTGTTATCAAGTTGTATGCCAGTTGCATGCAACGTAATTTCGCGCAAAAATTAGCCATTGGAACCACAGCCTTATTGGGAATTTGTAACTGTGTCAATCATTCTTTAGGTTTCATTCAAGACGTTTTTGAGTTAGTTTGTTATTAAATCATGAACATGAAGTCTTAAATATTCACAACTATTACTCTTTTTTTTCATAGATTTAAACTTGAGCCAATGATTGTATGAAAAGTGACCATAGTTCTTTGAAAACCATTTTAATTTTAGGTTGAATTTTGAGTGTTATTATTGTGTGATTGATATTAAATGTTACTTTGATGTTCTAGTCTTCGATAAAGCTCAAGGATAATATAAAAAATATAGTTTTTAATGTACGTACTTAGAGGATAATGTGTTTCGGAAAATATACGACGAATTTAAGAAGTTTCTTTTCGTTTATGTACCTATACCTACTTACTTCCCTCCTTAAGTATAGGACACACGTATTGGAACCCACTTTTTAAAATAACACGATTTCCGTCTATCATTATTATTAGAAACACGGGTCACGGGTCGGTGTCTTCTCGTGACCACGGTCGGTGTGACCCGTTTGCCGAAACGTCAAGCTAATTATGATTACCTACCTACAACGCGATCTAGACCCTTGTTTCTAATAATAATGATACACGTATGGAATCGGGAGTGTTTCGAGCTTTCGGGAGTTTTTGGTAATTTCTAGTTTCCGAGGGAATATTGGGATAAAAAACATACCGAGTTGAGATTTTTCTTCTGTTTTCGCGGTTTTCCATTGAAATTAAAGACATTTTTCGGTTTTCATTCCGATTGTTTAATACTTTTAGTATTGTATCAACGCTTAAAGTTTCGAGACCTTTACAGGTCCTTTCTTCAGGATTGACCAATCCGAAAGAAAGATTAGATGGATTGATTGGATTGTCAATCCTAAAGAACAATGCTAAAAGTAATAAACACCACGGGATTAAAACCGAAAATTGTCTTTAATAGCGAGTTTAATCGCAATCGGTTCAACGATTTGCGTGTAAGTGTAAAAAGTCCCATACATTTTTAAACACTTAAAAGCTTTAACGTTAATTATAGTATTATTCCGAAAAATAGGATTAAAGTTTGTTAAAACAAAGGGTAGGGAACAAATACACCGAAATGCATCATTATTCAGCGGCAGGAATAGCAAATTTGAAGAAAAAAAAACCACCTTCGTTACTTAGGTACAATTAAACAATTTATTTTCAAAAAATACTAACTTTAAGGTAACAACGTATTTCATAAATTATTATTACAAATAACATTTCCTAAAAAAATTATGTTAGTTTATTCGTACGAATTTAATTGAAAAAGTTTCTACGTCATAGTTCAATACATACAACTAGCTTAATTAGCCGTTTAATTGAAAGCCTAGCCTTTTTATTAAACGGCGAAGGGGGCGCGGGCGCTGTTTAACTAACAGGCTGAATAACATTCAGCTGTATAATCTAATAAATATTTAATGAACTGGCTGCCTTGCTTAGGCCATTCATTTCACGAACTATTTTATTCACAATAAAAAAATTCTAGAAATCTATGCGCTTTACTTTAACCTAGAAATACTAATTAGGAAAACACATTTTCAAAAATTCGACAGTGACGGGATTCGAACTCGCTCGCGTTTCTCGCTTGTCGGGCGAACGTCCATGCCACTTGACTACACGATCTCTATCGTCTATTGTAATAAACAAAAGCAACGCTATTATAAAACCGAGATAAATTAGTTCAATTTCATACCAAAAATCACTAAAACCGAAGTAGACTACTTAGGTACGGTTAAATCTAAAACTCCGTGAAACAACTGATTTTTGACTATAAACATAACCAAAACAAAAGATTAAAACGAAATAAATTTGAATTTATAAAAAATCGTAGAACAAAAGTTATTCACATATATACACACATATCCCTTATTAATAAACGTGGAATAAGGTCTTAGTAATTTTACCACATTTTGTTTCTGTCTGTCAACTGTGAAAATTCTTGTCACGGAAAAAGGCAAAGCATGTTCTTACTCCGACCTTCATCATCATCCGAGCGATGTTCCCAGTTACATCCCTCCCGAGAGCCCGGGGTCCGGTTTACGTCTCCAATTCGCACGGTCTTCTCACTACTCCGACCTTACTCCAAATTTATTATTTAGGCTACGAGTATTAGAGGTCCAGAACTAACCATTTTCTTATAAACTTTTAAAATTCTCACGATTTAAATTTTTTAAATTCACACGATTTGTTATCATAGTTACATTTTCCCGGGTCTTTATCGCGTATTATTATTTATTTTCTTACCTCGACGTTTCAACCATGTTACAATGGTCTTGGTCGCGAGGGACGTCGCTGTAAGAAAATAAATAATAATACGCGATAAAGACCCGGGTAGATGTAACTATGTTAACCACTTTCTTATTATGTTACCATCATCGTCAAAACACATTGTACCTAAAAAATCTACGTTAACCTATTTATTTTTAGACAGCGTCCTCTGTTTCTCTGCATGCTGCACCAACTGCTTGTCAGTAGCGAGTCCTTTCCGCGCCCTCACCGAGTCCATGTATCCTTTAGCTCGGTTAACGCCGTCCCATTTCTCGCCCCAGTGTAGGTACTCCTCTTCAGTGCGCGGCTGCCAGAATGGATCGATGTCTATCACCTGGAAAACGTACAATTAAATATAAATAAAAATATTGCACGACGTGTACTGAAATGAAACAAGTACGCTGCAATTGCTATACTATACAAAATGACATTAGATCTTTGTGCCGATTTGATTTGGGCCATGTTGTCGCTATTGAACTAATAGTTCCGGAGACGGTCACCATCACTTTCAATAGAAAACGCGCGACAACAGCGCAACAAGGCGCAGATCAAATCGGCACAAAATTTAGTGCGAGACCTCCTGTCCATATAATTCAGGTCAGTGACGACGTGTCACACAGCGCAATCTAGTGTCTGTCAGCTTGGCCGGAACATGCAATAGATTTACACCAAACTACGCTTATTTATTAGTACCTATTTGGTACCTTGGTCATATATTTAGTACCTACCGACGTAGTTTCGAAAATATTAACGATACAAAGTGGTCGGCTATTCTGACGTCAGGCTGGCTGGACCAGCTTCGATTTCTCGCCATCCACTGTTACATATGATCTACGGTATATATACCAAGATTTAGTACCTATTTGGTACCTACGCATGTATTTTATCACAGTCATAGGTAGCTCTTATTGCATAAAAACCCCTGCTGAACTGTATTAGCAAGTATTATATCTGCGTTAACTTTTACAAAATTGGTAACTTTTACAAAGGAGGCTACGCGTAGTAACGTCAAACGAAAACTTCTTAGGGTTCCGTAGCCAAATGGCAAAAAAACCCTTATGGATTTGTCATGTCTGTCTGTCCGTCCGTATTTTTATAATTAGACAATCTACCTACCTCCCAATGGCTGAACAACAGCATAGGTGCAGCTAATCCCGAGGTATGTGTTCTGAGTTCCATCGCGAACTTGAAGCTCTCTGCCACCGGCAGTAGAGCTTGCACTCTGAAGGAAGCCGAGCCGCCGAGTAAGTCGCTGCCGACGACTCGCCCGCCGCGGCGACCAAGTGCCGCATACAGCCTACCTGGAAAAAGGAAAATGGGACTTTACAAAATTGGTGCGGTTATCGGACTCCTGAACCCGTATTATTAATCTTCACTTCACTTATAAACGATGACTAAGTTAATGTAACGTTTGTCACTGTTTGTTAACTTTGAAACTTTATGTCACATTTAGTCATGCTTCTCGCGGTTTCACCCGCGTAAGTCCTGATCCCGTGAGAATATCGGGACTAAAAGTAGCTTATGTTACTCAGGGTGAATGTAGCTTTTTAATGGTGAAAGAATTATTGAAATCTATCCAGTAGTTTTTGAGTTTATTCATTACAAATATACAGACACACATACATACAAATCTTTCCTCTTATAATATTAGTGTAAATGACTAAGTTAATGTAACGTTTGTCACTGTCTGTTAACTTTGAAACTTCATGTCACAGTAAAAGACAAACGTTACATTAACTTAGTCATCGTTTATGAGTTAGTCGATAATTCCGTTCGAATCCTAGTCGTTAGTCCCGATCAGGATCGGGACTAACGCGGGTGAAACCGCGGGACGCAGCTAGTCATAAAATAATTTAAATAGCTTACTAAGAAGATTAATTAGTAATAACGTTTCATGCATGCGTAATTTGTTCTCTACTAGACAACCGTTCAAACGTGACTTGCATTTGTACGGTTAGCAAAATATTAAACCTAAACAAATTAAATTAAAAAAATAACTGTTTTAGTCATATATCCGTACTAAACTTGTAATAATTAGGTCTTAAGGGGACAGTCTACCTACAACCAACCCTACCTTTTCGCCATACAAACTTTACAAACGTAGTCGACTGTTGGTTGCTCCCTGGATAAATTTATTAGAAAAAATATGTTTATGCCATACGTCCTATATCAGCCATGACTATGCCCCTACGTTTTATTTTGTTTAATTAGGTATCTGATTTTTTAGAATTTTAATTATAATCTAGTTAGAAAAAAAAAACAAAACGTATTGCCATAGTCATGGCAGATATAGGTTTTATGGCAAAAACATATTTGCTCTAATGTCTTTATCCAGGGAGGAAACAGTCGACTACGTTTGTATGAAGAATGAGTAGGTAGACTATACTGTCCTCTTAATTCTCTTAATTTGTAAGAGAACCATGACTATTATATTAAGTAGGTACCAGCTGCGTCCCGTTGTTTCACCCGCGTAAATCCCGATCCCTTAGAAATATCGGGATTAAAAGTAGCCTATGTTACTCAGGGTGAATGTAGCTTTCTAATGGTGAAAGAATTCACCATTAGAAAGCTAAACTTTTGAAATCGGTCCAGTAGTTTTTGAGTTTATTCATAACAAACATACAGACGCACACACACACACACACACACAAAAATACCTATCTTTCCTCTTTATAATCTAATATATAAAATTTCCATGTCACAGTGTTAGTTACCGTGCTCCTCCGAAACGGCTTGACCAATTTTTATGAAATTTTGTATACGTATTCAGTAGGTCTGAGAATCGGCTACTATCTATAATTTATAAGGCAAAACAACGTTTGCCGGGTCAGCTAGTATTAGTATAGATACGTGACATAACTTCGTGGTACCTACGACATTAGGATCCAGAAAAAATGCTACAACCTACTAGTATAAAACGTGTGAGTTTAATAAATTCATTAGTAGTCATCAGGCGCCGTGTGTAACGTATCATGCAATAATTTATTTTATTCATTTTTGCAAATAGTACACAAAGTATCGTGGGAAAGTTGTAAATCACGAATGCGCATGTCATGAAGTTACAAGAACAAATGTAAACATATTCATAAACTTAAAACTGATATTAAACTTTATGTTTTACACGATAAGAAACAAAATCGAAAGAGAAATGGCGGAAAATTCTATAGAAACGTTCTGTACGATTCTAGAATAGAAATGAATTTGTTAACAATGTGGTGTCAATTTGTATGTTTGTCTAATATCTATTGAATTGTGACAGAATTTATAATATAACTACCGATGTCCTGCGGTTTCACACGCGTAGGTAAGTCCCGACCAAAAACCGAAAAAAACCCGACTTTTTTTTTGAATATATTTTTATATTTTTTTATTTATTCATAATCCCCTTTGCTTATAATAAACGATGATTAACAAATGACTAAGTTATGTAACATTTGTTTCTCTCTGTCAATTTTGAAACTTAATGTCACAGTCTAAAGACAAATTTAAAAGTAAAGGTACGAGTTGGCAACGAGCGACATGAGGCGGCAGCGGACGACGCGGACGTGTCACGGCGGCACTACTGGTTTCTATGTATTTCTATGAATGTCCCTATGTGTTAATTCAGATCTCCAGCTACCTGCATACTAAGGTTCATCGCAAAAGGTCCAGTACTTTTTGCGTTAATAAGAAACAAACATACCTACATACTCGTTTACTTTAACGACTTACTCACACACAAACTTTCCCGTCTATAGTATTAGTAAGATTAATTTTATAAGTATAGAAGACTAGCGACTCCCCTTGGCTTCGCTTGGTTTTAGTTTCGCTTGTACGGTTGTCCTCGGAAGCCGTCCGTTATAGCGGACAGAGATATAGGTCGCAACGGTCACTATGTAATACCACTACCGAGACAAGGCTATGTCGGAACCAGTAGCGGTTGTTGCGAAGATTCCACGTAGGTATGACTGTTCACATGCCGCTCAATGAAATAAAATATCCACCCAAGCCAGCCTTGCCAGGCCCGGTGTAAGATAGGGCTAGCCCATCGCTTCAAGCTAGGGTCATAAAAGGCGACTTAAGCGTGTCGCACATATACACAAAAGTCGAGGCGGAGTCGAGGCGAAGCTGAAGGTGCGGAGAGCCGCGAGCGAATTTTTGAAGATGTATTTTTCCTTAAAAATAAGGCCCGACTGCAATCCAGAAGGTTGCGGGTTCGATTCCCGCCGGGTGCAAGTATTTCTGCTTAAAAATAAATATTTGTTTCTGGTCTGGGTGTTTTCTATGTATCTTATGTAAGTATTTACAAAAAAAAAGTATAATATGTAGTATATCCGTTGTCTAGTACCCATAGTACAAGCCTAGTGCTTAGTTTGGGGCTAGATTGCGATGTGTGCAACGTCGTGCAATATTTATTGTGCCAATTTAGTTTAAAGCTTTTCTTTGTATCAATTGAATTTGTGTTTTATTACAATATAGCGTTAATCTATCTATTTAGGTATCTATGAATGTTAAATTCGCAAATATTTGATAAACTACCAAATAAAATGTTTAAAGTCCGCACGTGCAAACACGCTGGTTAGATTTATTGCTTCACAATACTATTTTAAATAAATTATTATTTATTACCAAAATGAAATTTAACACTTTCCGGATATTACTGAATAATTATTACTAATTTCAAAATAAAATTAACTTATCGACATTTTAAATTTTGTTTGTCGTGGCTATAAACGTGATTTATCGACTGTTTGTTTGTTAGCTGGTTTTGTATTTCCAAAACAGTACTGAACCGATTGGGGTTAAACTTGGAGCTTAGCTGGGTACCTGTTTTTAACACATTTTATTTCTTATCTACCTAGGCATATACTGACGTGCTTTCTCACCTAAGTTTGAAACCCATTTGAACCCATTTAGAGGAATGATATTTCAAAATCCCTTCCTATAGTTTGGTTACGTACGACCCCTAGTGGCGCGATTCCATTAGATTAGTCGTAGAAAGAAGACGTCATGTTTGCGTACCAATGAAATTAAATGGATTCAACTTGTAACGCCATATTTTACACACGACTCACCTAATGAAACGGCTTAAGAACCCTAGCCTGTGACATCAAGCTTCTAGGCCCAGTGGTTAAGTAACCCTTGCTTTTTATAATGAGATTTTATACCTAGGTACTCTTTATTTTGATGTTACCACCATGGTATCCGGTCATACTCATGTAAAACCTCGGGGCGCGGTTCACATTAGGGAGTGAGACACTAATTATAAATAGGTATTCGAAGGCAGAGATTATATAGAATTAATATTAAACTAATTCTTCGGTTTTAATTGATTTAAGATTCAATAGAAACTATTCAATTTTCGCTAAACATTTTTGCAGGCGATACGACCAAAAAAACTACACTAAAACCTTTATCATAGAAAAAACTCGACTCGGTAGTTACTATGCAAAATTCATGCGACAAAAAAACGAAATTCCTATGTAGTAAAAAGTGAACACCAAAAAACGCACATCCGCATTAAGGAAAGCCCGGTGTCGGACAAAAAGTTTGCTCCGTACAAATAACCGGTGGTTAGTCGTTTAGAAAGATTCCTTTGGAGTGTTGATTGGACGCGGTCACTCTGAGATGAAGGCTGAGGCTTCCGGTGCCCACGTCCGCTCGGTGCTCGTGTTTGTACAGTCGCCACTCGAAAGGGCAAACGCCACACCACTCATTGATATACTATAATACTTAGCTGTGCTCTTAAGGCCTCACTTAAGCTCAAAATACACGACGACACTTGCACTTTACCTAAAACAGACCACGCCATACCAGACCACACCAGCATAGATTTAAAGAAATTCGTGCATGAGTGCTGTAGATTTGGTCTGTTTTAGGTAAAGTGTAACTGTTATCAAGAGGACAGTCTACCTACTCTTTCTCCACACAATCGTAGTCGACTGTTTCCTTCCTGGATAAAGACATTAGAGCAAATATATTTATGCCATAAACCTATATCTGACATAACCATACCCCTACGTTTTGTTTTTTTTTTTCATTTTCTAATTAGAATAGAAATAAATATCAGAAAAAATAGATAATAAAAAAAATCAAAACGTAGGGGCCTGGTCATGGCTGATAAAGGACTTATGGCATATTTTCTAATGTATTTATCCAGGGAGGAAACAGTCGACTACGTTTGTAAAGTTTGTATGGAGAAAAGAGTAGGTAGACTGTCTCCTTAAGGCCTCACTTAAGCTCAAAATACACGATGACACTTACACCGAGACTTTATACCTAAAACAGACCCCACCTACCAGCAGTCATGCACGAATTTCTTGATATGTGTGCTGTAGGTGTGGTCTTTTAGGTAAAGTGTAAAGCCGACTGCGCACCATGTCTTTTTCTTTAAGAAAAAGTTATTTACGCTAATAACATCGCTCTTATTATGGTGAAGGAAAACATCGTAAGGAAACCGACATGTCCTAGGACTCACCAGGGTCCGAAGGCCATATTCGCCAATCCGGAGTAGGACCCCGTGGCGTCTTACTGCTTAAGTCTAACTTAGGTAAAGTGTAAGTTTCATCGTGTATTTTGAGCTTCAAAGTCAAACTTCACGATGAATCGGAAGAAGATTTAATAGGGGTGAAACCCACGAAAACTCAAATACACGATTACACTTACACTTACACTTTACCTAAAACGCCCACACCTACAGCACACATATCAATAAATTCGTGCATGACTGCTCCGTGCGTCGTCGTTGCGTACACGTATTGGTTGGTCCAGCGAACATTTTAGGGTTCCGTGCCAATTGTGATAGTGGTACGGAACCCTTCGTGCGCGAGTCCAACTCGCACTGGGCAGGTTTTTATTTTTAGTTTAATTTCACATCTAGAACCTATGAAAAATATAACTAAAGTTTCCAAAAAATCTCTTCCATTGGATGTAAGCCTTTAAAAGCTTTGTGTACCCAGACACACTCAGTACGTAGTACCTCAACGCTAAGAATGTTAACGAAAAAATAATATCAATTTGTAACGGGAAACACTGTCTTATTTAATTGCCATAAAAAAACTCAATGAAACCCAGCGAGTATGTGATTTTGTATTTTGTACTATCAAAATGTAGGTATTTTATAAGGTATTTTCGTTACTACAGGAAATGACTAAGTTACGCGTTTATTACGAGTTTTTATGTCATTTTTTTTGTTCGATTAGTAATTTGAATAAATTTACAAACGGTGTGAAGGAATCTTAGGATCGTACTTGGAATGGTGATTCAAAACTCGTTTTACGAAAGTCGTGATTTGTTTTGCAGTATATGCCTGTGCCTCCGTGGGAAATTGGCAGGAGGTAGCGCAAAATAGCTCAGATGAGTGACGATTGCGTTTCTCAGATGTGTCTATTAGGTCGCGTTGACCGAAAATGAAACAAACATTTTGAATAACCTTTTTCTTGTCTGCTATCTACACACTAAAGCGATTTAATGTATAGTTTTCTGTTTTCGCGGTATATTTTAAAGTGTCAATGGTTAATCAGATTAAATAATCTGATCCACCAAACAGCTACGATAATTCGTTGTAGTGTGAGACTGGCAAAGTCAATGATCTAATTTAAAACTGAAATTGAAACTATAACTGGACTGCAATTAAAACTTTATAGACCCAAAAATGTATGGAAATCCATATTCTTCAAAGAAAATTTTACCGAAAAATGTAAGATGTTATTTGACAAACGTCAAATTTTAAATTAAAGATTGACTGTAATGATATTGAAATGATATATTGGATAATTTTATTAAAAGAACGGGCCATCTATTTCCGCTAGTATTACGGTAAACAATGCAACCGTGGCGTGATAAAGCGCTTTAAAAAAATGTGACAAACTCTGAAAACGAAATCAATAACATTAAAATCAAAAACCAGTGGTACCTACACCAGTGGTGGTAAACTAAACATGAAATAAGTCTTACAGAGACAACCCTTACCTTACTGTTATGCTACTAATTCACAAACCAATTTTTCTGAGAGACCAATTTCCTGTGGATTCGTTCATATTGGTAATGGTAAACTATAATTATATTTACATAATTATAGTTTACCATTACCAATATGTAAGTCCGGTAAATTTTAATACGCTGAACTTAGCAAACTTGGCGTGATAAAGCGCCTCAAAAAGTTCTTACATACTCCGAAAACAAGATCAATGACATTAAAAATCAAAAACCGGTGGTACCTATAATATTAAACTAAACTTAAAAAATAAGCCTTACAGAGACAACCCTAAAACCTTACTATTATGTGACTAATTCACAAACCAACTTTTCTGAGAGGCCAATTTCCTGTGGTTTCGTTCAGTAAATATAATTATAGTTTACCATTACCAGTAGGTATGTATGTAAGTCCAAAGCTGCGAACTATGAGAAAGTTATTTGGTTCTTTCCACGGAATGTGTATAATAATAATACCAAAATGGTTTTTTTTGCTGCATTCCATCAAGTGCGTTTCGTAATTATATTATTTTGACGAGGCAGAACTAATACGAATTTCTCGGTTTGTTCTGAGATTCGATATAAAAAAGTCTTAAATAAACGGTATTTTATAGGTAGGTAGGTTAGGTTTGGTATTTTTATGACTTCAATAAATAATAATATTACACGAATGGTTTTTTTATATCTATTTTCCTTATTTGTCTTTTACTTAGGTAGTAGAAAAATAAAATATTGGCATAGTCCCCACCAACAAGGATAGTGGTGAAAACGCCAATTTGTTTTTGAAAAGTCGTTTTAGTGGGGATTATGGAAATAAACAGAAAAAAATGTATGTTCATGTGAAAAAAGTCGATGAATACACAGAGTTAATTTATTGGTCTCTACATCTATGTATATAGAGATAGTAGTGGTAGATACCCCGACTTTTGTTCCGATGGTCGTAGTTTTGAATTTCGGACGACCGCTCACAAATGTATATCCTAAGAAAAAATCTAAGAGGAGGTCCTTGTCTTCTGTTCATTTTTCAATGTGTGCTGTATTCATATTTGTAGGTACTTTATTTTTAAACAAATTTGGTTCCGATACCGTCCGCACGCAAACTTCAAGCGTGGCCATCTTCACGTTTTAACATCAATGATCGATTCTCTAACTTATTTTGCAACAGAAACACCTCTATACAAGGTGCAAACGGAAATCAATACAATTTAATACTCTGGTCAAGAGGCATCAAGATAGTACACTGAAATGAAAACTATACAAGTACCTACGCTGGAATTGGTATACCATACAAAATGACATTAGGTCTTTGTGCCGATTTGATTAGCGCCAATAGTTCCGTGGCCAGCGCCACGGAACTATTAGTTCCACGGACGGCCACCATCACTTTTAATAGAAAACGCGCGACAACAGCGCAACATGGCGCAGATCAAATAGGCACAAAATTCAGTGCGCTACGACCTGTCCAGCGACTTGTACCATGGAGGTCAGTGAGATAGAATTAGCGACGTCGTATCTGGAACGTCAACACAGCATTGCTTCCCGTCGTCGCGGCGACGCGTCGGCTGACTGTTTCCCGTCAATGTAACGTACACAAGAACATATTATATTCGATTGAGGATATAACTTAATAACATACTTACGGATTTTATGTGCGACTAAGTAGTTGTCTTCCGCGGTTTTATACGAAATTATCGCTTTCTAAGTTACAGGTGCCGAGAAACATCTTGTAAAATAACTAACGTGGAAAGAGTAAGACTTTTATGAATAAAAAAATAATTTAAAAAATTAAAAACCGACTTCAAAAAAACATAAAATAACCTCGCCTACGTACAGTGCCACCGACTTATCTGTTATGTAATCTAAAGTCGGGCAGATTTACTGGGTTGGTTGAGTAGGATTGTAAGTAGTTTGGCTGCCCGACTTCAGATTACATAACAGATAAGTCGGTGGCACTGTACGTAGGCGAGGTTATTTTATGTTTTTTTTAAGTCGGTTTTTAATTTTTTTAATTTTTTTTTTGAAGTCGGTTTTTAATTTTTTTAATTATTTTTTTATTTCATCCTTTTTAGTATACCTACTTTCAACTACCACTAAAATAATTAAAATTGTATCCATAACTTTAACCATTGAGGAGTTCTGTGATGAGAAGGTGGTTTCAGATGTGGAGACTCTGAAACCATATTCTTATTCATCGGTATCTATTCTTTATGGCCTTATTCCACTGGTGAAAATCAAAAACTGAGCACTTTGCTGCACTCTCGAAGTGCAATCCTGTTCATCAGTCCGAAGATCCTCATCCGATCTTCACCAATTTTTTATGGGACCAACTGTGATATATCTCCTTTCAAACAAAAAAAGAATTATCCAAATCGGTCCGGGCATCTTCGAGTAATCGGGGAACATACATAAAAAAAAAAAATCCCGACGAATTGAGAACCTCCTCCTTTTTTGGAAGTCGGTTAAAAATTAACTTCTGCGCATCAGCCATTTTCATCAAGTTGTTTGCCGGAATTTGTTTGTGTCTAGTATACAATTGTGTATACTAGACACTAACCTTTGTAAAAATACCCCCCCTCAAAATATTTCTCTAACCCAACATTTATCATGTGAATAAAGCGGTGAACAGTTAACCTACGTTAAATATTCAAATGGCCAATTGTAATAGTGATCGTCTAGATTTAGGACAATATTCTACGTTGTGTTTTTAAGATGTAGTAACTCAAGATCTTTACATGTGGTATGCTTTAGACAAAATTAGATGTGAATCAGGGCGGTGGCAAGTGCTGATACAGATTCCTATCTTCTAAGAACAGGTAGATAAGTATAGGTATATAAACTCTAAATTATAATAAGGATATTACTTGAAAGGATAGATATATAATGAGAAAATATGCAAAGTTATACAAATATAAATAACTATACTTATGAATATGCTTACATGAATGGTTTAGCTTACATTATTAAGTAGGACAGATATAGATATAGGTATGTATCTAGTTGTAATGTGTGTTACCGCAACCCTAAGGGGTTGCGGGAGTCTTCTTCCTCCGTCCCCTCAAGACTCAATCCATCACTCTCCGTTGAATCTAATCTACGCGCTAACAGTGGCGCCATCAACTCCGAAGAGGACATCATCAAACAAAGGTGGTGGAAACACCCAATTTGATTAAATTTAGGTAAGTTAGTTAGTATTGTATCCAATCTAACTCAATGCAGGTCCCATATCAGTGTGACCCGGCCGGATAACAGACATGGATATTTGTGTGGTAACTCAGAGGAACGCCAAATCGGACATAACCTGATGTTACAGTTGTATGAAGTGCGTACCGGGCTGTAGTAGCCATGGTCGCTTGTGGAGTGTGATATCCCTTTGGTATATTTAGGAGAACGTGTCGGCCAGAAACCTTTCCTGAGATAGTCTCGCCACATATGGATGTGGGTCAACAACTAAACCTTATTCAGCTCTGTGACACGCAACCATCGCTAAACAACCTTGGGAGATTCTAAGATGGGTGGGGCATTCCCACAATTTTGTACAGAGTATAATGTATGTGTAATATCCACAAATGTCCCGACCAGCGACAACAGCAAACATGAGAGTTCATTAGTAGTAAAACTGGATACTAGATTATGTTATTTGTATAAAATTGATAAAATCAATACAATTAGGTGCTTCCGAAGGCAAGAACCATGGATTGGCAACTAGTTTATCATGAAATGAGAAACATACAATTGCCACTTCATGACTCATTTGTGTAGTCCTGTACCAAAGCATGAGCTACAAGGTACTTTCAGGTATTTGGGTATGTATCCAACATGCGGTTATAGGATTATAGGACACAAGGGGGTTTGGCTTCGCCTTGGTTTACCAAGTGATTTAGGAATCAAAAGGTACCGCAAAATGAGGCTCTAATTCGGTTAGAGTTAACTGGTGTAGCCTTGGCCAGCCAGACTTGGCCTCAATCAAAAGCTAGCTTACCGGAATCATGAGCTGCGAAACTTTTCTCAGTGTGTGTTGGTGGAGTATACCCCCTAACCCAACTAAAGGAAAAGACACAGGTTCAATACCGATTTGGCCTTTCCTTGATCAAGTTACGACCGTCAAGACTCTTAACAAACAATCTCCTTCGATTATTGTTTAACAGGCTTAGACAGTATAATATCTTCTGCACGATTATCCTCACACCAACCATCATAAGGATGATGTGACAACAAGGTGAGACGATACAAGTTGCAAGTACTCTAGTCCAGGGGGGGCAGGTGCCTAAAATGAAACTCGGTGGTTATAATCGCAAATTGGACAATAAACCAAATCTCCATCGATTGAAATGTCCCAAAAGCCAATGAGCTCTGCATCCTCTCTCCCAAGTTACCTCGTTCTGGACTTTTATAGTTAACAAGTTAGCTGCTATATCCATCCCGAACTACAGTAGATGTTATGTCTTGTGTAATATAATAAATAATCTATGTTTGTACATAATACTCTAATAATATAGTAAACAAAGATGATGAGATAAGTTGAATGTTAGGTGGGACACATAATATATCTTTTGTAGATACGTAGATATTTACAATATGAGCTTATATGATATTTAATGCCTGGATTTGATCGTCACATAACATTTACGACTTTAACTTTTAATAGAAAAGAATTAACTAGGTAGTTTAGTTTATGCCAGGCTTGGCTCCTGGACTTTCAAGATAGATACGTGACTTTTCTTTGATCAAACTAATTCGCACAGCTGACCTCGAGGGTCCCTACGAGAGTATATTCAATTCGCACGATAATACCCACTGTTTGACTGAGAGACTGCAAAATTAGCAGCTATTTGTTATGAAAATAAGAACTCAGAGAGTAGTCTCTGCCAGGGGGTTTCCCTGGGCTGAGATAAATAGTTTCTCTTCAGCCAAACACTAGGTTATAAGAAGTAGCCCAGAGCTAGCCCAGAGCTTTCCCCAAGCTACGAGCACACAAAAGAAAGCAAGGAACATCGTACTAGAGACACCTTAACATTTTCCTATCAATTACTGCCAGATTCTAGTAATCCCGTCCCCGGGCTCTAGTTAGAAAAGTTGGTACCATTTAAATTGGAAGAAAATGGCCCGACGAGGAGACAGAATTCCCCAGAACCTGGCTGCAATTCCTATCAAAGAAAACATGCTTGCTTACCTCGTTGTCTTTCTAGGTAGAAGGACGATCAGTTTTCCAATGAGGACCCTATCACCTAAAATAAATCACTTCACTCACAAGACAGGCCATGAACAATAATAATAAATAGGTATCACCTTTTATTCACTTCTCTACCAGTAGACCTCTCACTTTCTGGCTATGCTGAACCTAACTAAACTGGGCTAAGCTGTTAAAATAAAACTGTTCGTATTTGGGCAGAGGTCTCACTTTACTTGTGATTTATTTTATTGGAGCACTGTTGGTTTGCGAACGGTCAGGGATTTTCCTTTTTAGGAGTTCCTGTTTCTCGGGAAAAACTTCCCAAATGAGCGCGACAGGGGCTTATAAAGTCTCAAAATCTTCCCCTTCTCCCAAAATTCGCTTTTTGAGTTTCGGGATACCAGTTTTTCTTTTCAAAATCGCATTTTTCAATTAGCCAATTTTCCCAAAACTAATCTGCCTTTTTCTTTGGTTTAAAGTATATTTTTTTCTATTTGACCTACCATTGCTTGATTATTGCTTAGGTTTAAGACGTGACCTGCAGTATAAACCTCAATCGACCTATTTTCCCAATTTTAGTTTCTTTTTAATCGGCCATATTTTCTCCAAAACTCCCCTAATCTCCTGACTATGGCCACATTTCCTTAAAGATGTTACGGTTGTTGATTGGACTCCGTTCCCATCGGCTTATTGACCAATCAGGAACCTTGAAAATGTTTCTCCTGAAATTTAGGTTATTCACAACGCATGCTTTGGCCTTCATTTATCCAACAACCAATGGGGTACCTTGAAAAAGTTCTTTCTGAAAAACCTTCTAAAATGGGCGTGAAAGAGGTTTATTCATAAACCATGCTTTATACCTTCATTTCCTCAGTAGCCAATGGGGAAGCTTGAAAACGTTCCCCTGAAAACGGACTATTCATAAATGCATAGAGAGAGTTCCCATGAACTTCCGGCGGAAACGCGGCGCTGTCTGCACTTTGAGGTGGCCAATGTCAACAGCCTTTGTTGTGGCTTAGAAAGAAGAATTCCTTAATCAGCCGTTCCTTGTCCTCCTCCCGGGTTCGGTTACATGTTTATCCCTACGCTTTAATTATTTACAACTATATTTCCATGTACAAACTACAAAAGGATCGAAGATTTAATAGATTTTGAAGATAACCTTGTTTTCTTTACCTCCCTTATCTATTACAGCGCCATCTATTATCAAGCAGTGGGACAATAGACCCCACTTTACCTGGTTCTTTCAACGCGACTCCTATTCTCTCAGAGATGTCGTTATATTAAATATCTTTCGTAGCACAACCTAGGGTTAACCTATTTTTACCGCTTATCAGAGAGGTAATTAATCACCTAATCTTAATCTTGGTTAATGTATTTAATCACCTAAAGAATTTTAGTTAGGTTAATTATACCGATTGATTTTTTACTTGAGGTATTTCTATGTTGCCATTCTCTTTTAGTAGGCGTTGCGTCCCAAAAGAGATTAGATTTAGGCACGACTAAGAGGTTGGATTGTTACAATCGCCCCCTAATTTATAACAAAGTTTACCGGAGTTATAAATTAAATAATAAGAAAAATACAACCTCTAATAAGTGACTCAATCATTCAATCGCAACGCTTGGGAAATTAAATGAAATAAAATTTAACTTACATCTTCTTGTGGTGCCTCAATTCTTGTACTTAATCCGGCCCTTAGGTTATCCTCGGCGCAGCCGGTCTCTTTCTAGTCTCCCGCGCGGTCTTTCCTGTTGTGTTCTTAGTTCGCCGTTATCTTGGGGTTCTTTCGTGGCCCATTTCTTGGGGTATTGCGATTTCTCATAATAATAAATAGGTACATCACCTTTTATTCACTTCTCTACCAGTATACCTCTCACTTTCTGGCTATACTGGAACTAATTAAACTGAACTAAGCTGTTAAAATAAAACTGCTTGTGTTTGGGCAGAGGTTTCCCGTTACTTGTGATTTATTTAATTTGGCCACTGGTGGAACGGCCAGGGATTTTCCTTTTTAGGAGTTCCTGTTTCTTAAAAAAATTTTTTTTTTTTTTTGTAAATGGCCACCCTTCGCCCCACCAACTATATCTATTGGCTAGCGCTTAAGTTCTCAACCAAGTAACTTTTTGTAAATATTAAGCGTCTGAGCTATCGTAATTAATATATTGTTACATAAAATGATCGCTTAACAACCCTTAAACCGCTACAATAGATGTAATTGAGCCATTACCCTAACCCAACTTTCACAAAATTTAGTAACTGAATCTTAATATTTAATTACTTATTATTATTATTGTCTTTGTTTTTTTTTTTTTTCAGAAATGACCGCCCGACACCCCGCCAACTATACCTATCGAAGTAACGTTTAAGATCTTAAATAAAATTTGTGTAAGAAGACCAATTAAGTTGATTATAGTATTAAGTTTTTTTTTCCCATAATATCAGAATGTAATGTGGTTAACAACCGGTCTCTCAAACGCCCCCTTAGATGTAGTTGAGTCATTTCCCTATCCCAACATTTACAAAATTTAACAACTTAACCTTAATGTTAATTACTTATTATTATTATTATTTTCGCATACATTGTTTTTTTTTCTGAAATGACCGCCCGACACCCCGCCAACTATACCTATCGAAGTAACGTTTAAGATCTTAAATAAAATTTGTGTAAGAAGACCAATTAAATAGGTTATAGTATTAAGGTTTTTTTTTTTTTTCATAATATCAGAATGTAATGTGGTTAACAACCGGTCTCTCAAACGCCCCCATAGATGTAGTTGAGTCATTTCCCTATCCCAACATTCACATAATCATATTTGTATGAATCATATGAACAATTGTTTACAAATCTTTTAAGGAAACCATGAAAATTATTTCAAACATTAAATTATATAGTATGCTAATTGGAATATTAAAATTATCATAAAGTTATTATTATTCTTATAGATTAGTATTTCTAATAATATGTTGTTTACAAGTAATACCTATTTAAATGGATGGTATTAAAATTTCCCCTTATTTCTTTAGATTTTGGGTCCATCAAGGTATACACATTTGTAAAAGGGATTGCACTCACAACATAAGGTCCCTCAAAAAGTAGTTGGAACTTTTTTATTACATTCTTTTGAGCATCAGACTTATTTATCTTTCGGACCTTTACAAGATCCCCTATTTGAAACTCCATCAAACGATGAGACTTATTAAATCTGATTTGTCGTTTAACACTATTATCCTTTAAATTTTTCCTTACTTGTGCCCTAACTTCATTTACCTCTTTAGTTTTATTTAATAGTGGTAAACAATTATCGAAGGTCATACTGTTACTAGTTCCATAAAGTATCTCATTTGGCGTGAATCCAGTGCTATCATGATACGTATTATTATATAAATTCTCTATCTTGCTTAGTATAGTTGCCCATCCTTTATGATTCTTATAACAGTATGTCCTAAACAATCGGCCTAATTCTTTATTAACACGTTCGGTAGTATTTGGTCTAGGATTTCTAACAGTTGTGTGTATAGGTTTTATATCGCTATCTCTTAAGGCCTTTTCCCATCCTTCAGACGTAAATTGACTACCATTATCTGTCAAGACTACTTTAGGTTTTATTATTGTAGCAAATTGCTTTACTTTAGTTATTACTGCACGAGAGGTAGCTTTAGCTAGGTCATATAGTTTAACAAATTTACTAAAGGAATCTTGAATTACAAGTATATAAGTGGCTCCAAATCTACCCTTAGGCAATGGTCCATATAAGTCTGCCATTACAATATCTCCTATTTGTTCAGATACAATAGACTTACATTCACCTACATATTTTACATTATTACTTTTGGAAACTTGACAAATATGGCAAGTTCTAAGCAAGGTTTTTACGGACTTACTCATTCCAAACCAATAAAATCTATCTTTAAGATATTTAAGTACTTTATAAGCCCCTTGATGCCCCATTTCTTCATGAATTTGAAGGACTACTTCTTGTCTCAAAATTTCCGGTAAGTAGATTACATCTGAACTTGAACCTACCCTAAAGTACAATACCTTGTCCTTAATACAACAACGTTGAGCAATTTTACATAACCTATTATTCTTATCACTAGTGCTATTTACTATCTTCAAGATTGACTGCACCTCATTATCGACGGCTTGGTAATCAGCTACATTTTTCAAATCTATTATTAACTTCTTATTTTTACTACTTTCCATATAATGAATCTCCGGACAAAATACCCTATCCTCCTGTATCATGGTTGAGTCAGATGGGAACCTAGACAGAACATCAACAGCGACATTATCTTTGCCCTTGACATGTTCAATAGTGTACTCGAATTGTTCAAGATACAGTATCCACCTAATTATTCGACTATTATATAATTTCCAGGACCTGACAAAAGTGAGTGCTTTGTGATCTGTCCTAATTATTAGTTGAGCGCCCCTTAAGTATGTTTCAAACTTCCTTAAACAATAAATTATCGCCCAGAATTCCTGTTCAGTAACTGTCCATCTTAATTCGGCACCCCGTAAGGCCCTACTACAATATCCCAATATCATCATTTCGCCTTGGTCATCATATTGGAATAGAACCCCGGCTAACCCTACTCCTGAGCTATCAGTTTGCAAATAAAATGGTTTAGACATGTTGGGGTGATGTAACATTATTGTATTTAGAAATCTATGTTTTAATTCTTCAAAAGCCAACTGTGCTTCTGGAGTCCATGTCCAGATTTTACTCTTCTTTAATAATTGACACAGTGGTTGGATAACGCTATTATAATCCGGAATGAATCGCCTGTAATAATTACAAAGTCCTAAGAAGGCCCTTAAGTGTTTAATTTTTGTGGGCACAGGAAACTTTTTTATAGATTCTACCTTTTCAGAATCAGTTTTAATTCCTTCTATAGAAATTATATGACCTAACATTTTTACTTCTTTACAAATAAATTTACACTTTTCAATATTGCAAGTAAGCCCGGCCGCTTTTAATTTATTTAATATTATGTCAATATGCTTTAAATGTAGTTCTAAATCGCCCTGCGTTAATATTGCCAGATCATCTAAATAATTTACACAAAATTCCCTAACTTCTGGCCCCAGTATTTGATCCATAGCTCTGCTAAAACTTCCCACAGAAGTCTTGAGTCCCTGGGGTAAAACGTTATACATATAGGATTTTCCATTAAAAGTGAACCCAGTGTATTGTTTACTGCCTTGTGAAATAGGAATTTGAAAATATGCATTATTTAAATCAATTATACTTATATAGTTCACCCCATGAAAGGAATTTAACACGTCAATTTGCATAGGAGGAGCCTCAGCTTCAGCCATCATAATCTTGTTTATTTCTCGTGCATCTAATAAGACTCTAATTGAACCATCCGTTTTTAAGGTAAAGGTTAATGGACTACAATATGGCGTAGAGCCCCTAGATATTATTCCCATTTCAACCATTTCTGCTAGTTTTTCTTCCATGCGTTGCCTATAAGCATAAGGGACCGGATAGGACCGTCTCACAACGGGACTGTGATCTAGCATTTTAATAACGTGTTCATAACAGTTGGCCCGACCTAACCTGTTAGTAAAAACATCACCATGATTTCCTAAAATTTGCTTTAGCTTTTCCATTTGACTTCCTTTAAGAGGTATGCCTGTCTTAAGTTCCTGTAAAAATTGTTTAAAATCAAAATTATTATCTACCTTCAAAATTTCAGAAATATTTTGTCCTTCAAATACATACTCAAGGAATGGTACTAATACCCTTTTCCCGTCGTGACTAATGACCAATCCTACAGATGGTTTTTGCAGGTTTATATAAATATTATTTTCTCTAAGCCAATCAAACCCTAAGATGACTGAATGAACTAATTTTGGTACAATTAAAAATCTAATTTCTATCTCAATTATCCCAATATGCACAGGTAACAAAACCATTTGTTGTATTTTGGCACTTTTTTGACCAACAGCTCCGCGAATCTGTATAGGTTTAACAGGTAGCATGCTTAATCTACCTCCAAGGTGAGCATTTAAAGTTTCCCAAAATGATTCTGAAATACATGTAATATCACTGCCAGTATCAACCAAACATATGACCTTTTTATCGAATACTTGAATTTCTATTTCAGACTTAACAATTTCTAGCCTATCTGCAACAATATTGTCTTCTTCATCAAATAAGGAAGAGACCATCTCGGTTTGAATTGCTGAAGTTTTATCTAGTTCTGAATAAACCTTTAGAGTTTTTACCACCTGTATCTCAAAATCATTTGGATTGCTTTTATTCTGCAATGACCCTACCCCTGCCTTACTACTCTGACCCTTGGCTACAATAGGTTTTAGTAACCCATTGTTATGCGTTCCTAATGCTTGCCCAGGCTCCCATCCAAGCCCTAACATGATCCTTAAGGCGAAAGGAGTAGAATTTGCCCCTTCTAAAGTTGATGTATTGGGGCTAACTACATCAACATCCATTAGTTTAAATCAACTGTTTTGTCAGAAGTAGCATTTACAGAATTATCATTATCAACAATTATAGTGCTAGTATTAACAGGCTTGTTTGAAGTTCTCGGACGCGCTGTTCTGTCATTGTAGTTGCGGTTTCGAGTGAAGTTGTTCTTGCCCGCATGTTGACCCTGGACGACTGAGGTAGCCTTTGGTGCGGTATGTGTTTGGACTTCTAGTCCATGCATAGTTTGTTTGTTGATGTTGTCCATTTTTCGAAGGAACTCGGTAGCTTGCAATATTGATGTATAGTTGCTCGAGGTCCAAGAGTATTGCACATCTCTAGGATAATGACTCATGATGTCACTAATTAGTTGCTTTTCCTGTATGGGATAAGTCAGCATTTTCGCTTGTCCACACAGCGTAATGAAATGTGCCAACATGGTGGACTGGGTTTCCTCCCAAGAACCCTGAACGATTTTTCTCCTAAGATTGTTTTGTTCTGCTTCTCCCCAATAGGTGTCCAGAAAATCCCTCTTGAAGTCTTCGAATTGGGTCCACCTTTCTTTGTAAATGCGTGCCCAGTTTCTAGCTTCTCCTTCAAGGCACTCGATGATGGCGTCGATGATGTAGTCTGCCCCTGGTGTACACTTTCTTAAGTAAGCGGTCAAATCTTCTATGAATGTTACCGGATGTTTGTTTTTGGCCGGAAACTTTGGTTTTTCTACGGGCAACTGAGACGGTGGATAACAACGTGTAACTGGTTCAGGAATCCTTACAGACTGGAAATTTGTTATTTCTTCCTGTGTAGATGTTCCCCCCGAGGTGGATGATGAAGTTGAGATTCTGGCCTCTAACTCGCTGATTTTAGAGCTTAGCGTGTGGACGGCCCGCTGCATCATTCGCGACATATATTGCACAGCAGTCATTGGCGGTCTAGCTGGTATGGGGTTTATTCTGGAAGTTCCCCTTTTTGTAGTTGGCCTGGCCTCTACAGACTTCTTATTCCTTAGATTTGGCATCTTGAACTTATTTTGAATTTTATGCCCGCGACTCCTAAAATAAAGAAAAACCAATATAAGAACCATATTTAATAGGTGTTTACTAAACCACCAGTTTTTTCTAAGTTATTTTCCCTACAAATAGCTGATAGGGTTCTTTTTTTTTTCACTAGTTAGGAAATTAAAGGGATAAGTAGTTGGTATTACTATTTTTTTTTTCATTTATTACCAAGATTTACTCAAACTCCTTGTAGTACCTTGGACATAAGGCTAGATACAATCAAATGCGGACCAATCAAGCACACCACTCACCATACTTCACAACCCTGCCTCTGAATAACACCTTTCCAGAATATAACCTAATTCCAAAAATCTTCTTATACTAGTCTTTGAAAACTTCCTATCCTACAAAAGCAAGATAGTTACTTTATTTAGTTATTACACCTATCTGCATAACCTATATCTATAGTCTAACTTGGTAACCTAATCTTTGATCAAAATGTATGCTATTACTTGTTAAACTGAGGTAAATAAAATAATGAATCAGTTACTAATGGCATCTAAATTCCTTATCTAGTAATTGGTTATGCTAGGCCTATTTTAAGTCTTAAAAATATAATTTAACCTATTTATGTAGCTAATAGATTCTGAATTTTCAACCTTTTATCTCTTATCAGCCGTTATCTACATAATTTTAAGGTCTTAGGCCTTGTCTAATGCCTAGATTTTACGTCTTGATATAATAGTAACCTTAACACGTTAATTAACTTTAAATCATAAAGCTAACCTACCTAGACCTTTAGGTCATCCAGTTTATTCTAGATTTAGCTTAAGAATAAGTCTTACCCCAGTAAATAGGTGTCGGTATCCAATTTGCTCAATATCTATCTCTCTTAGCGATATTGAGTACGCTTTTTATATTACACGGAATCACTTGAACTTGTTAATATTTCCCATCTGTTCACTGGGACATCTTCCATGCACAATTTTCTGTTTGTAACTTATTAAACTTAACGCTTTTAATAATGAATACTGGAATTATCCGATAAATCAATCGATATTTTCGGTGTTTTCGTGGAATCAATAATGTCATAATTTTGTTTGACGTTTTCTTTTTTTTTCTTTCTTTCGGTCCGAGTCCGATGTGGTCGAATTTGAAATACACACATCAATATTTTTCAAGTTCATAAAAGGTGCCGAGTTATCCCACTTCCGACATATATTTAATAGTACTATATATATATTTTTTTTTTTTTTTATATGTTGTGTACTTAAGGACACAATAACCCAATTAACTAATATTTTCTGCATAATTTTAATTTGGGTGTTAGAACCAGGTAGGGACTAGATTTTTCGTTCTCGTATGAAAGAAGTAGGTATTATTTTTATGTATGGATAACGTGTAAAATAAAAGCCCCCTTTTTCTTTCCCTTTTTTATTTTTATATTCTTTAACATAGATGGGACAATCAATTTGTCTGACCTAATATATTAGGAATGAATATAAAAAGAATTAAATTTTAAAGACCCTAAAGAGAAGAAAATATATAAAACCCCGGGTTACAGTGGCCGGCAAGTTACTTGATAAAAACCCGATGCGCAGATGTCGATTTTTTTTTTTTCCATTGAAGTCTCGTGTCGTACTGCGCGAACTTTCCTCTTCAACGTCTACTTTCTTACTTATATGGCAGCTGGCTGGATATTTTCCTCCTTTTTCTTCCTCTTTTTGACAACATTTAGACAATAGGGTCCATCTTCAGAATATACGGTCTCTGCATCCACACACATAACAACCAACCGCACTAAATATCAACACTGAACTTCACTTACTCAATCTCAAGCCACAATTAACCTAAATTTGCCTAATCCAAACTCAAGTAAGTACAAGGAGTTTAGTAAATGTTCTTTTATAAATTTGACCATAAAACCCTCGAGCAGATAATAATTAAATGAAACAAAATTATTTAATAATTATTAACCATACCTACCTGTAAAATAAATTTACTTAGATTAACCTTCAGGATTTTGTGAAATTATGTAAATTGTAAATTTTAAATAACGCCACCTATCTGCTTTGTCTTGAACTAACTACCTTATTGACAAGAGAATAAACCACTTTAGAACGAATTTAAATTAATGGGGTTGTTCCCCTTTTTCTATAGGAAATAATTGAAATTAATTAACATTAATTTAATCATTACATATTTATACATTTTCTTCTATCCTTTTATTTTATTTCGATTGAATTCAAAGAAAATGTATTTTGTTTTCCACGCCACCTAACCGCCTCCTATTGAACTAACAATTCTAGTGACAAGAACTAACCCACCACAGATTGCCTTTCGATTGGTAAAGAGTTATCTACCGGGACCCATAGAGGGCGTTATTATTTTTTTTTTCCTCCTTTTTTTTTTTCCTAGGGGTGGACTCGACAGACTGATTACGCAGTATGTTTGATTTTATCGATTCGATACTTTATCAAACCGGTGGTTTATTGAGAATATTGGAAACTAATGATGGAGCTATATCATTTAGGACCCGGACTCCTAAATCTGCTCAATCTACTCTTGTATTAATCTCTAAATAACAATGATTGATAAAGGGTCATTGTTACAAGTAAATTAATTAAGTACTTAATAGTAACATATCGTGTTACATATCCGGACACTTTACACACGACCAGCCAGTCCCGTGGCCATTTCCCATAAAAATCCTTGAGGAGCCTTGATAACACCTACCTATAAAGTAACACTCTTATACACGAATAATTTTCATTAATGACCATGGGTACATGTTCATAGAATTTTCAAGTTAAATCTTTAACAAGAGATAAAATGCCTATATCTAAAATGAAACCGTAGCCTATACATGGAAACATAGTTATCGATTTTTTTTCGATAATATATCGATTATCGGTAAAATTGTAAAGTGGTGGGACATCTCTAAAATAACCTTAATTTTGACATTTCCCGTTTGTCATTTATTGTTTTATTATAAAATCGAATCTGAGTAGATACCGTCCCCAGAAATCTGCTGGGAAATTGTCCTACTTAAGTCCCCGGACAATTGCAGCTTACTCCGATCATTTTCCCAACTCTGATATTGGCTGAACCTGTGTAATTTGCAAAGTTGTTTAGCGTACGCTATACAGACGTTATAACCAGAAATTGAACTGAATTGAAGGGGTACCGGGTTTTCTGGTGAGATATTAATGTCGTTTATTGTTTCTGCACCTGCCTGTTGTTTGCACGCTTTTAATCTATTGCGTTTTCTTTTGTTTTAGCTTAATGTGAACCAACTAATCATGCTTGAGAGTGACTTGTCCCAAATACGCATATTTTCCTGCACTAATTAAATAACAATTAACAAGGCCTAAAAGCGCACAGTGAAAGCAAGATAGTACCCAATTAGTGTTCAAACGAGTTCCTGTAAGCAACACTTATAATAGAAAACACATAACATGGAGAACCTTAATATAAATCCTGGAAACACACAGAAAAGCATAATGGAACCTAAATAATATTCACCCAAGTTCCTGTAAGCAACATTTTCAATAGAAACCACATAATACGGTGAAACAGAACATAAGATAAATTAACCTGCAAAGTTTGTTTTTGTTAAGGTGTGTCTATTTTTTCTAAAGGTAATATAACCTAATAAATATATGCAGTAAACACCTCGTCCTTTCTTTAGTGTTTATTTCTTTTCACAAAAATGTAAGTATCTATAGGAAATTAGATTTCTGAAACTTGTAATAAGCAATGTCTCAATTTAAATACTAGACTAGAACCGCACAAAATGTTTGGTTAATTGCTAGAATGAAACACTATATTCTGATAACAAAACATACTGCCCACGCCCCCAAGACCCCTGTTTATCTAAAGCATTTTAAGAACCACACCCGGTGATCAAAGCGACACCATTGTAGCCGCTGCCAGACATCCTGGTCCACGGCACGTATTGTAAAAATACCCCCCCTCAAAATATTTCTCTAACCCAACATTTATCATGTGAATAAAGCGGTGAACAGTTAACCTACGTTAAATATTCAAATAGCCAATTGTAATAGTGATCGTCTAGATTTAGGACAATATTCTACGTTGTGTTTTTAAGATGTAGTAACTCAAGATCTTTACATGTGGTATGCTTTAGACAAAATTAGATGTGAATCAGGGCGGTGGCAAGTGCTGATACAGATTCCTATCTTCTAAGAACAGGTAGATAAGTATAGGTATATAAACTCTAAATTATAATAAGGATATTACTTGAAAGGATAGATATATAATGAGAAAATATGCAAAGTTATACAAATATAAATAACTATACTTATGAATATGCTTACATGAATGGTTTAGCTTACATTATTAAGTAGGACAGATATAGATATAGGTATGTATCTAGTTGTAATGTGTGTTACCGCAACCCTAAGGGGTTGCGGGAGTCTTCTTCCTCCGTCCCCTCAAGACTCAATCCATCACTCTCCGTTGAATCTAATCTACGCGCTAACAGTGGCGCCATCAACTCCGAAGAGGACATCATCAAACAAAGGTGGTGGAAACACCCAATTTGATTAAATTTAGGTAAGTTAGTTAGTATTGTATCCAATCTAACTCAATGCAGGTCCCATATCAGTGTGACCCGGCCGGATAACAGACATGGATATTTGTGTGGTAACTCAGAGGAACGCCAAATCGGACATAACCTGATGTTACAGTTGTATGAAGTGCGTACCGGGCTGTAGTAGCCATGGTCGCTTGTGGAGTGTGATATCCCTTTGGTATATTTAGGAGAACGTGTCGGCCAGAAACCTTTCCTGAGATAGTCTCGCCACATATGGATGTGGGTCAACAACTAAACCTTATTCAGCTCTGTGACACGCAACCATCGCTAAACAACCTTGGGAGATTCTAAGATGGGTGGGGCATTCCCACAATTTTGTACAGAGTATAATGTATGTGTAATATCCACAAATGTCCCGACCAGCGACAACAGCAAACATGAGAGTTCATTAGTAGTAAAACTGGATACTAGATTATGTTATTTGTATAAAATTGATAAAATCAATACAATTAGGTGCTTCCGAAGGCAAGAACCATGGATTGGCAACTAGTTTATCATGAAATGAGAAACATACAATTGCCACTTCATGACTCATTTGTGTAGTCCTGTACCAAAGCATGAGCTACAAGGTACTTTCAGGTATTTGGGTATGTATCCAACATGCGGTTATAGGATTATAGGACACAAGGGGGTTTGGCTTCGCCTTGGTTTACCAAGTGATTTAGGAATCAAAAGGTACCGCAAAATGAGGCTCTAATTCGGTTAGAGTTAACTGGTGTAGCCTTGGCCAGCCAGACTTGGCCTCAATCAAAAGCTAGCTTACCGGAATCATGAGCTGCGAAACTTTTCTCAGTGTGTGTTGGTGGAGTATACCCCCTAACCCAACTAAAGGAAAAGACACAGGTTCAATACCGATTTGGCCTTTCCTTGATCAAGTTACGACCGTCAAGACTCTTAACAAACAATCTCCTTCGATTATTGTTTAACAGGCTTAGACAGTATAATATCTTCTGCACGATTATCCTCACACCAACCATCATAAGGATGATGTGACAACAAGGTGAGACGATACAAGTTGCAAGTACTCTAGTCCAGGGGGGGCAGGTGCCTAAAATGAAACTCGGTGGTTATAATCGCAAATTGGACAATAAACCAAATCTCCATCGATTGAAATGTCCCAAAAGCCAATGAGCTCTGCATCCTCTCTCCCAAGTTACCTCGTTCTGGACTTTTATAGTTAACAAGTTAGCTGCTATATCCATCCCGAACTACAGTAGATGTTATGTCTTGTGTAATATAATAAATAATCTATGTTTGTACATAATACTCTAATAATATAGTAAACAAAGATGATGAGATAAGTTGAATGTTAGGTGGGACACATAATATATCTTTTGTAGATACGTAGATATTTACAATATGAGCTTATATGATATTTAATGCCTGGATTTGATCGTCACATAACATTTACGACTTTAACTTTTAATAGAAAAGAATTAACTAGGTAGTTTAGTTTATGCCAGGCTTGGCTCCTGGACTTTCAAGATAGATACGTGACTTTTCTTTGATCAAACTAATTCGCACAGCTGACCTCGAGGGTCCCTACGAGAGTATATTCAATTCGCACGATAATACCCACTGTTTGACTGAGAGACTGCAAAATTAGCAGCTATTTGTTATGAAAATAAGAACTCAGAGAGTAGTCTCTGCCAGGGGGTTTCCCTGGGCTGAGATAAATAGTTTCTCTTCAGCCAAACACTAGGTTATAAGAAGTAGCCCAGAGCTAGCCCAGAGCTTTCCCCAAGCTACGAGCACACAAAAGAAAGCAAGGAACATCGTACTAGAGACACCTTAACATTTTCCTATCAATTACTGCCAGATTCTAGTAATCCCGTCCCCGGGCTCTAGTTAGAAAAGTTGGTACCATTTAAATTGGAAGAAAATGGCCCGACGAGGAGACAGAATTCCCCAGAACCTGGCTGCAATTCCTATCAAAGAAAACATGCTTGCTTACCTCGTTGTCTTTCTAGGTAGAAGGACGATCAGTTTTCCAATGAGGACCCTATCACCTAAAATAAATCACTTCACTCACAAGACAGGCCATGAACAATAATAATAAATAGGTATCACCTTTTATTCACTTCTCTACCAGTAGACCTCTCACTTTCTGGCTATGCTGAACCTAACTAAACTGGGCTAAGCTGTTAAAATAAAACTGTTCGTATTTGGGCAGAGGTCTCACTTTACTTGTGATTTATTTTATTGGAGCACTGTTGGTTTGCGAACGGTCAGGGATTTTCCTTTTTAGGAGTTCCTGTTTCTCGGGAAAAACTTCCCAAATGAGCGCGACAGGGGCTTATAAAGTCTCAAAATCTTCCCCTTCTCCCAAAATTCGCTTTTTGAGTTTCGGGATACCAGTTTTTCTTTTCAAAATCGCATTTTTCAATTAGCCAATTTTCCCAAAACTAATCTGCCTTTTTCTTTGGTTTAAAGTATATTTTTTTCTATTTGACCTACCATTGCTTGATTATTGCTTAGGTTTAAGACGTGACCTGCAGTATAAACCTCAATCGACCTATTTTCCCAATTTTAGTTTCTTTTTAATCGGCCATATTTTCTCCAAAACTCCCCTAATCTCCTGACTATGGCCACATTTCCTTAAAGATGTTACGGTTGTTGATTGGACTCCGTTCCCATCGGCTTATTGACCAATCAGGAACCTTGAAAATGTTTCTCCTGAAATTTAGGTTATTCACAACGCATGCTTTGGCCTTCATTTATCCAACAACCAATGGGGTACCTTGAAAAAGTTCTTTCTGAAAAACCTTCTAAAATGGGCGTGAAAGAGGTTTATTCATAAACCATGCTTTATACCTTCATTTCCTCAGTAGCCAATGGGGAAGCTTGAAAACGTTCCCCTGAAAACGGACTATTCATAAATGCATAGAGAGAGTTCCCATGAACTTCCGGCGGAAACGCGGCGCTGTCTGCACTTTGAGGTGGCCAATGTCAACAGCCTTTGTTGTGGCTTAGAAAGAAGAATTCCTTAATCAGCCGTTCCTTGTCCTCCTCCCGGGTTCGGTTACATGTTTATCCCTACGCTTTAATTATTTACAACTATATTTCCATGTACAAACTACAAAAGGATCGAAGATTTAATAGATTTTGAAGATAACCTTGTTTTCTTTACCTCCCTTATCTATTACAGCGCCATCTATTATCAAGCAGTGGGACAATAGACCCCACTTTACCTGGTTCTTTCAACGCGACTCCTATTCTCTCAGAGATGTCGTTATATTAAATATCTTTCGTAGCACAACCTAGGGTTAACCTATTTTTACCGCTTATCAGAGAGGTAATTAATCACCTAATCTTAATCTTGGTTAATGTATTTAATCACCTAAAGAATTTTAGTTAGGTTAATTATACCGATTGATTTTTTACTTGAGGTATTTCTATGTTGCCATTCTCTTTTAGTAGGCGTTGCGTCCCAAAAGAGATTAGATTTAGGCACGACTAAGAGGTTGGATTGTTACACCTTCATTCAATGAGTTGATATTATATATACCTATATATTTGTATTTTTAAGCTATTGCATAGCTTTTATCGCGGGCTTTGAGCTTTGAATGAAGAAATTTCGTGATAAAAAAAACCTAACACCCCTCACTTCGCCTACCATGTTGCCATGGTTACCATGTAACTTGGCCGAGCTACATGGTAACCATGGCAACGTGGTACAAAATAAAAAAATAATTATAATTGCATAAGTTGATAAAAAATTATATGTAATAGCTTTACCGCGGCAGTCCCCGAGTGCCACAATTTTTTTTTTGTATTGATTCCACCCATGTAAGTCCCGATCCTTTAACAATTGTGACCAACGAAATGTTTTAAAATTTTGTCACGATATTTTCTTCAAATTTGTACTCCTACACAAGCAAAATGTAAAACGGATACTGAATTCCAAGTAAATTGCGACTGGAAGTACTTTTTCATCGGATACCTTGTTTTTCCTCCTATCCGAACGGATGCAAGGGAAGTGCTCAGACGCGACTAAGTACACTGCAAAACAAAAGCAAAAAACAAACAAATGGACCTTTATTCTGCTGAAAAAAAAATGCGCCAAATAATTGCGCACTTTGGTCGTAATCATGGTACAAATCCCGCCGTTTTTCCCTTACTATCTCGAGTGACAGCGAGTTGTTCGGTTGTTTATTTTTTGTTTGAAATTACGTCTCTAATATAAAATTATCTGTAAACGTCCGTTTCCTGTGCCACACCTGCCCAATCATTAGGCTGGACACATTTTTATCTGCAGATAAAAAGGGTTTAGTGGGCTCTAAATCTTTACTGAAAACCAGGTGAAGTTTTTTAGGGTTCCGTACTCAAAGGGTAAAAACGGGACCCTTTTACCAAGACTACTGTCTGTCTGTTGGTTATCAAGTGGGGACGCTACAATATAAATATTGTTAGTTCAGTTGTGGCAAGGGGTTGTCAGTCGATTTGTCTGTCTGTCACCAGACTGTATCTCAAGAAGAATGATAGCTAGATAGTTGTTTTTTTTACAGACGATGTACCTATTTTTGTTGGCGCTATAACAACAGATACTAAAAATAAAATGAAATATATTAATTTAAGTGGGACCTCCATACAACAAACATGTTTTGTGAAAATGGTACGAAACCCTTCGTGCGCAAGTCCAACTCGTACTTGGCCAGTTTTTGGTCATGTTTTATTTTATGTGGCCATTACGTATTATTATCAAATAAAACATGATAAAAACGATAAAATACGTTTTTTTAATAACTTAAAAAAACCACAGCGCTAAGTGTTATCTGTGCCCATATGTTTTTGAACTGAGATTCTTGATCTATACCTACACACGAAGGTAAGACGTGCAAGTCAGGTAACAAAAGTAGATATCCACTAAAGATACGGTACCTAGTCTCGGAAAATGAGACGATAAAACTGCGTCTAGCTGACGCACTAGCCTCAGTCGTATGTCGAACCGTTGCCGCGTGAGCACGTGCGATTATTTTTTTGACATTCATAAGAATGTCTTTTTGCTTATTTACAAAGCCTGAATCATTCTTAAAGACAAATGTTTTTAAAAACAATAATTTTATGAAAATGCATGTAGATGTTTCTAGCTCATTTTTCGAATACGCAATATTGGAGTATACCGTATCTACTATTTTTGTTTTCATCTAAGGATATCCAAGGTAAACTGAATAAAAATGACTAACTTAAATAAATAAGATGTTTTTTGCACATATTGTGTTCAACTTAAGCAGAATTGTATAGAAATTAAACTCATTCCTGAATCCTGAAAGATTCAATCCTGCCAATCCTGAAGAAAATACCTGTAAATGTCTTTAAACGTTGAGCATTGAAACAATAGTAATAAACACCACGCGATTAAAACCGAAAAATTAGTTTAATTTCTATCAAACATCGCGAAAACCGAATAAAACCAAAATTTTATAGTTTACTAGCTGACCCGGAAAACGTTGTTTTGCCTTATAAATTATAGATAGTAGCCGATTCTCAGACCTACTGAATACGCATATAAAATTTGGTAAAAATCGGTCGCGCCGTTTCGGAGGAGTACGGTAACTAACATTGTGACATGGAAATTTTATATATTAGAAGAAGAAGATTAAGTTTTATTTATTTCAATTGTTTCAATCGCAATTTGTTAGCAACATAGTGACGTAATCAGGGGCCAGATGACAGAGAGAAGCCACAGGGCGCTGCTAATATAATATATACCTACCTATACATATACATACTTGTTTATGTAGGTAAGTGATTCAGAGTATTAAAAGCTCACATAACATGGAATTGCCTTAAACGTGGATAAAATTAAGATTAGTACAGGAAAATGAAACAAGAAATATTACAAATGATTTATGATTTTGTAATGAAGGTTTGCCATATATTTATTACTTCAATCATTAATTAATCGGCTAAATGGTTGATTGCGTTTTATTTCACACATCAAATAAACTTTTATAATAATATATAAGTATATATAAAATTCTAAGTCCTGAGTCCTGAGTCCTGACTGATTGATTGATTGACTCAATAATGACTTATATATCAGCGCAGAGCCCAAACCGCTGGTTAGTTTGTTAGTAAGTTAGTTTTTACTGTGTGTTTCCGCAACTAGCCCTATTACTGGGCCTTTTTGCCTGGTGACTTTAAGCTCCCTTAACTTATGCTCCCTTGCTGTAATTTGTTCAGCTGATTAGGGTAGCCCAGTTTGTGACTTGGCGAGTCTCCGTCTCCCATTTTACGTGTTTGTCATATTAGTATATCTTTTTTTTCCTTCGAACTTAACCAATTGTATCTATTTCACAATAAAACACCTATCCGAGAACAAATTATGCAAACTTGTTCATTTATGCAAACCATATAGGAGAGCCGAGGAAACAGTGGGCAGAGTCGAACCCACAACCCTACGAGTGGGATGCCAGTAAACAAATTACATAACTATTACGCGGTATATACGGTAAGCGACCTAGATTCTATATAAAGATTTTCTTGATTAATAAAATTTACAGCTGTCATAAATATGAATTTATATTACGTTGCCTTAAGTACGAAGCAATGCATTATTAATGCAATCTATACTTCTATACAAATATGCCAAAATAACTCTGTCTGTTATGCTTTCACGTCTGAACTGCTTCACCGATTTCGACGAATTTTGGTATAGAGATAGATGGGGCATTGAAGAAACACATAGGCTTCTTTTGATCTCGATATTCCCGCAGGATCGGGACCGACGCAGGTCCCGGGAATAACGAATCTGAGGGGCGCAGCTAGTATTATAAATGGTAAAGTAACTCTGTCAGAACAGATTTTGATGAATTTTAGTATAGAGACTACTTTTAAGCCCGATATTCCCGCGGAATCGGGACTTATGCGAGTGAAACCGCGGACGCTGATAGTCATTTAATAAATAGAAAACAAGTTAATAACCTTATTAGAATATTGTTAACAAGCGACTGATGAACGACAGTGGGCAAGCAATGAGCACTTGTATTGCGGTGGAGGTTGGTATTTATCATACTAAGTAAATACATGAGTATGTTTGTTACGCCTTCATGCAAAAACTACTAAACCGATTGCGATGTTTGGTATGCAGATAGCTTGAGGTCTGGACAAACTTTTTCTTCCGATTGTCCCGTGGGATCGGGACTTACGCGGGTGAAACCTCGGTGCGCAGCATGCCCTTGATTTTTTATAAACTGATAGATAGGATGGAAAATGGGTTCTTTACCATGTTTCAATTGCTTAATTATGAGCTTCGTTAATTAAGCAATTGAAACATGGTAAAGAATGTCAAAAAAAAATCAAATTATATTTTGTAGTTCTTCTTTGCGTGAGTAACACCATAGTGTTAAAAGTTTTCAGGTCGCCCTGATGTCTGTAATTTGACGTAACGACTGCTATCAGAGATAACAACTAGTCCAATTGTTTAACGTATCTACCTTTCGAAGCCTAGAGGTGCTCAGGATAGTGTTTTAGCCACACACATTTCGGTCACCCATTCAAGTATCGGCTGCAACAAGCGTTGCTTAACACGCCCAACTAATAGTAAGTGATAATGAGATCCAGACTGTCGTTAAGTGGTCAAACACTCGCAATTCAAATAAAAAAAAATAGGTCCTTAAAAAAAAAATATGCTTAAAAAATAGCTTCTAAAAAAAACCGAACAATTTTCTTCCCAAGAGAAATAGAAAATTTCGTAAAGAAAATGTCGTGCACTTGAAAGTAACGTGATTAGAGTCTTGATTACTGTATTATTTGGTTATTTATATGATTGAGGAGCGTTTTGTCAGTGATTGGGGTCGGAGGTTAAACGTGGGCGTGCTGGTTGCACGTGGAAAGTCGAGACATAGAGGCACTAGCGGAAATTGGCATATTCCCTACTGATGGGGTAGTGGGGATTGTGAAAATTACATTTTTACTGGTATCTAGGATTAACAACAATAGTAGGGAGAACATTAGTTTGGTTATGAAAATTGTTATACTTAATCCCCACTGGTGGGGACAGCTTAGTGGGGAATATGACAATAAATCAGAACATACTAAAATTACAGTTCATAACCGGCCGAATACAGTAACGCCACATAAAATTTGGGGACTAGGAAAAATTACGCAGATTCTTTATTCATATAATAATTAGGAGGCGAATATTTAAGTTTAGCAGCTGCTCAATTTTTTAAGTAGCCTTTAAAGTTTCAATAGTATTTAGCCGCCACTTTGTTACATTTTAAATTTGAGTGAAGCCGTAGGTATCCTTCGTAATTATCCCTCAATATTCGTTTTGATGTGGAGAATTACCCCTGCACGGTTTTTGATTGGAATAGAATAAACCTTGAAATTGAATTAATTTTTCGGTTTTAATCGCATGGTGTTTATTACTTCTAGCATTGTTTCAATGCTCAACGTTTCG
This sequence comes from Idaea biselata, assembly GCA_958496205.1. Classification (NCBI taxonomy): domain Eukaryota; kingdom Metazoa; phylum Arthropoda; class Insecta; order Lepidoptera; family Geometridae; genus Idaea; species Idaea biselata. The sequence goes on along the minus strand of OY292403.1, from coordinate 6,349,854 downwards.
AGACCTTAACTAGGTCTCTTCTTCAGGATTGACTGTAGGAGCTTCTGGAGGATTGCCAATCCTAAAGAAGAGACCTGTAAAGGACTCGAAACGTTGAGCATTGAAACAATGCTAAAAGTAATAAACACTACCCGATTAAAACCGAAAAATGAGTTTAATTTCAATCCAACATCGAGAAAACAGAAGAAAAATCTAAAGTACAAGTGTATAGGCATACTCCAGGGATAATGAAGTAGATACTTCATAGGCAAGTAAAACAAAGGTACCTACAGAAAGTTCAAAGTTCGCATTGAATCAGAAATCAGAAGGAAGCATCAAACCGCCATATCCTGGTCATTTTTTAATTACCTACTTTCAAAACAAAATCGTGTCAAACTTTTATCTAGGAAGGAGTCTACTATTTCCCTTGCATGTTAACATCGATTATAACTTTAGTTAAATTTCAGGAGGCGAGTTTTGTTTGTAAACGTAATTAAACCGGTATCATTCCATGTTCACCATCAAGATACCAAAGACAGGGGTTACTAAGGCGCTGTTATTTGGTTAATTTTTCTTTGCACGAATCGCGAACTTTCGTGACCGGGACATAGTGATTGACGTCGTCCTCCAAAATTCAAATTGGGTAATTTAGATTTTGAACGGCAATAAAGTGAAATTAAACAGCGACTAGATTTATTATTATAGTGAACAGGGCCCGTTTAATTATTACAATTTTATGTCTTTAAGACCTATTTAAAAATATTAAAGTACGACTATCAGATTAATGGTTTAAAGAGTTGAAACATTAACACAGTCGGTAGTCCAAAACGCAACACATTTTCAGGTAGGTACTTCATACAATCTTGTAGCAGAAAATATTCTGTGAAAAAAGAGTTTAAAGTGCGCGTGCCAAGGAGTCCTTAGGTGTTAGGGTGAGCTGCAGAGTCAGTTTTTTATTGTAGTACCTAAACTTTTACGCCCTGTGGCGATTGGAGTAATTAAATCCTACATCTGATTCCTGAGTAGTATTAAAGGCCTTTCTTACTTCGGCTACAAATTATCACCACCGTGTTCCGTCACGTAGGCCGGAGCAGCTTCTATACGCTACTTAGGTCGGACTCGATCTAATGCCGTATTCCTTCACACTGAAGATGGCCTTCCAAGATGGTGAAGGTGTCCGTTCAGCACCCGTATTATATATCTATTTGTTAACTGAGTTTGATAGTCACCTTTGCTGGTTTGATGTAACGTGGTTATCGCAGGTGATTACCTCATAGCAGCAAAAGTGGCGGTAAAGCTGAGTTATCGTGTTCAATAACTTATGAGCAAACAGGTATCTTTTAGGTTCCCGGTTACATCCCTCTTGGAAGTCCGAGACCTGCTTTCCTACTTTTGCGTCTCCACTTCGCACTAACTTTGGCATTCCGTGTAGTATAGTCATTTCTACGCTAATCACCCTCCCCTATAAGACGACAAACCAGGACAGTCAAAACGTTACACGGTCAGTATTCATCATCATTTTCCCGGTTTCACTTCATCACTCTCGACAGAATCTCGTCCAATTCGCACGATCTTTAGCATCCCGGGTATAGTATAGCTATTTCTAAACATATCACGCTATCCTATGTGACAAGCCAACACAGTTACAACAAAACGCTACAAGCTCAGTATCCTTGCTCATGAACAATCTGTTTCCATCTTTCGATAATTTTTCGACACATTTCTAAGAGACAACCCTACATCTAATAATGCAAAAAAAGCAGACCACTCGAAAATGTCGAGTGCGTTCTTACACTGCTTTGTCTACGACACTCAACAATGGGCAACTTTTATATTTATTGAGTGGACCCTTATCTCGGTTTTCGAACATCATCGGAACGTGACTTCGCGTGCCCATAAAACTGTTTTTTAGGTACTGTTAATTTAAACTGGTTCCTTTAAAAAGGTTCTGTAAAAAGTCGGTTTAAAAAGGAGTTTTATTACTTTTTGATAGCCAATGTATATTGTATAAGCAGCTTAACCTAATGATAAGAATGTCTGCGCGACGCTTTTCTGCGTTTTAATTTATTTATATTTTATTTGTTATATTCGTTAAATTAAAACTATTTCCACGTTTTTGGGAATTTTAATTCAAGAATAAGTACCTACTTAAATGGTTTCTGTATCCGGTTGTGTAAATTTCTTAGAAATTGCTCGATCGTTTTTCACAAACACAAAAACGTTTTGGAATTAATGTATGTAATTAAAGGCAGTATTAAAAATGCTGTTACTATAAATATTGTTTACTGGATATTAACAACTACCTATTCGGTTTATTTAAAGTCGGTTAAAAACTTCTATAATATTATACTTGGAGGAAACCTTCCACTTTTTTTTTAGTATCTTCTTCTTTATTTCGTATAGTGATGTGACTCATCTAGTGTTAGAGTTTTTAGGTTGTCCTAAGGCCTCTAACTTGACCTAACGACTGCTATCAAAGATAACAACCTGGACTAACTGCTTAAAACGTGCACAAAACGTGCGTGTTCGTGTCCAGAGCACGGAGGAGCTCGAGAACATGATTTTTGCCACACAAATTATCGGTCACCCATCCAATTAATGACCGTGCCAAGCGTTGCTTAACCCGCACGACCGTTCAAGTTTGGCAGGTACAGCTAGGGCAATGAGCTCCTTTTAGTATAAAAAAAATGTATTAAGATAGGTAGGTATTGTAGATATTATATGTCCAGTATCGCGGGGCTATGGAGCCCCGGACCTTTCGTAGGCGTGCGTGGAGCTGAAGCTAACTCGAAGAGGTCCTTTTCAATAACAATTTTACTCGCAAACTGAAGTGGAAACTAAGCCGGTAGATATTATAAGTATTAGGTACTCTATTTGATATTCATTTACTGTCTATCAACAAACCCTACCTTGCTTTTATACAATGAGTTTTGAGGCTAGACCTGGTTTAAACCATAATTTAGTCATAGTAAATTATGATTGAAACCAGGTTTGGCACTTAAAACTCATTTTATAATAGCAAGGCTAATGTGCTACATAAAAAACCGCGCAGTTAGTAACAATTATTTATTATGAACATTAAAAACAATTTCTAAGATTGTATATTTCTAAGAAAGTAGAAGTTACAGATAATTTTTATAGTCTCGCGTGCGACATTGTAGTTCCAAATTAAATGTTTAAAAATCCATACTAATACTATAAATGCGACAGTAAATCTGTTTGACACGTCCAAACTGCTAAATGCCGGCCGATCTTGAACGATCGTGCAGGTTAAGCATCGCTTGGCGCGGTCATTACTTGGATGGGTGACCGAAAAAATTGTGTGACTAAAAATCATTCACGTTAAGATTCATTCACGCAAAATCACGTTAAGCAGTTGGTCCCGGTTGTTATCTCTGATAGCAGTCGTTAGGTCAAGTTAGAGGCCTTAGGGCGACCTGAAAACTCTCACACCAGGTGAGCCACACCACTATACGAAAAGAAGAAGAAGATGACCTTAAATCTGAAGGCACATAGATCCGATTCTCTCTTATTTCTATCGTGTAATCGTGCTACATCTTAGACCACTCATCTCCTTAAATCTGGTGGATAGTAGTCAACGCTCACCACAAAAAAAGGCTAAACATCCACGTGCCACGACCTCCATCCATATACTTACAGACAACATAAACGAGAGTCACATAATTCTATATAAATAACCATACCTTATATACAGGTAGGTAGGTATCTATAGTACTATACCCTGTCCATTCATAAGAAACTGTTCATTCATGCGCTTGCGAAGTGAATGGGAGCGAGCGAGAGGGAAGATAGTAAGGTCGCGTTACATTGACAATGGGTCTTATTTCAATTGAGGTTCTACGAAGACTTGAATGGTGGGTTTTGTGTTTAAAAACAATCGTTTTAGCGTTAAACGTGGGGATTATAGGAATTTGTTGCTTTATTTCACTAATAAACATTTGAAGTACGTACTTCAAGTTTTTTTTTCTTTCTTTTTTGTGGAAAGGTTGTTTTGATTGCCGTCTTGAATGGGTTTAAGATGTGTAGTTTTTGACATCTGGTTGTATTTTTATTTTGAATTTTTGGTAATGTTTGAAACTATTAGCGTTAGTACTTTTTAGATGAATCCAAACCACGTTGCGAACTGGATAAAACTGTATTATAATATATATAATTTTAGGACCATATTTTTACAAAAGAATATACCTACTTATCAGTTTTAGATTTCAGTCTTCGGCACCGTATTAAACAAAGGATTTTTTAATTTCTAAGCATGAAGGTACTTAGGTAGATGACACAAAATTAAAATATAATACCTGTACTACGTTTTTTATTATTATAGACTATGATCTGACGTTATTGTTCCTTGTATTTGACATTTTTTTCTTCAGAAAGATGTGTCAAATAGTAGTTTCCAATTAAAAAACGAAGTATAAACGATTTTTGAGTCAAAGTGGATACATATAACAATGTATGGACGTTAAAATTTTTAGAACAATACCTTTGGAATTAAAAGTGGAATAACGTGTTTTTACTACACGAGTAAAGTTAAACCGTACAATAAACAAAATAATAATTTATTTATTTCATTGTGAACCATCCTTTACGTCGAGCAACAAGATTGTGTAAAAAAACACCGTCGGTAGGAAGTCAAACCGTCGCAATAAAATTGTCTTGATCGTTGCAAGATTGGTTGTACAACAAAATTACTTATTAAAGATACTGTTACGTAATTATTGGAAATCGTAGCTAGTATATTTAATTATAGCTAAATGAAATCAGTTAATTTACTTGATAAACTGCTAAATTAAAATACATATTAAAAAATTATCTCCTTCTACTTCCACTATACAAAAAGAAGTTGAGTTTTTTTACTTACATTTACTATACTTTACTATTTATAACTTTCAGTTTAGCGATCAGTAAACCTCGCGAGCACTTAGCCCCCTTAGTGCCCAAAATACCCCACCGATCAAAACTCGCCTACGACAAAAAAAAAAAACTCGAGGGACAATACAACGTTTGTGAAGATTGGTTGAGAAATATGACAATATGTTGTACATACGAATCAACATACTGACAGAAAAAATAAAATTTTACAAGAATTGAAGCAGAAAACGCTTAAAAATCTATAATTTCATAATTATATCTATAGAAATAACATAAATATTATTATACTTCTACAGCACACCACACTTCGTTATGTGAAGATTTCTAACAAATCAACCATTCACAAACCGCGTCAAGGAACTTCATTCTGTAATAAAATAACTTAAGTTTCTGGGTGCCAGAAACTTATTATTTAAATTATGCCTAAGTTACAAACAGAAAAGCTAACAACAACAAATATTATGATTAAATAACGGGGTATTTATCATGTTACCAATAGTAATAAATATTTTTTTTATTTTCCGTAATTTAATAATATTCATAGTGAAAACAACCATGTAAACTTAAAATCGTTTACACCTAGAAAAGTTAACATACCCAAGGAAATTTATTAAAAAAAAAAAACTCAAAAGCCTTACAAGCATCAAGAACGCGAGACCGCCGTAAAAGGTGGTTATACCGGCCTTAGGCAAAGACGTACCTGGCTTGCCTCGCCCGCTGCCAGTCCGATCTTGCCCGACGCCGCGACACATCGCACGGGACACAATTCCGTTCAACATTTTGGGTGTACCAGTGTAAAATGCAAGTGCTCGCTCCTTTGATCCTCGTATGGGTACTGAGCGGTGTCAGGGCTGTTATAAGAACGCCCCTAGAAGCGTTCAGGCCCTCAGGCGAGATCCACATAAGGAGACCGGATAAGTTGCCGCTTTTGCAGCACAGGAGAATGACTTTACCGCCAAAAAGCGGTTTAAAGATTTTATATCAGACCGGGGTAAGTAACGCTTTTCAGTTGTGTAACTTTTTTTTTGAGAGATATTTGCTGGGCGCTGCGCTGTACTTGTTTTTTTTTACTTTGAATTATGGTTTGGGCATGAAGCCGGCGTCAAGTTATTCTTCATCATTGTGACCTGGTTTCAATCTAAGGTAACGCGGTGGCTTAATATCCTTAGAGAAGACATAACAATAACATTTATTATTCATGTTTGGTATTAGTAACTAAATTAGTTTTTCACTACACCTGTGCAGTTTAACGAAACTAAAGAATACCTGCAATTATATTTAGTTTAACTAAATACAATTTAACTAATTCCCATGTAAATAAAACTCGTTCCTTAAAACTTCCCTCGTACTTAGTAATTTATTTAGAAGGCTGCAGATTCGATTCTAGCTGTGATATTTTTGTGTATGATATACAAACATTTTGTTTCCTTCACTGGGTGCACCTATATGATGTTAATGTATGATTTTGCGTGAAGGAGTAACAAAGTCACATACAGACATACATACATACAAACTTTCGCGTTTATAATATTTGTAGGATAATGGATATTTAATAAATACTGGTAAAAATTCATTATATCAGTAACCTGGCATTCAAAGACCAAACCGTGAATAATCAAGAAGCATCCACTTAATGGGGAGGCTTTAGCAACGTCTGGTCACCATAGACCTAAGCAACAACGCTGGACGGTCATCATCAGTGTTCAGAAACGTAGGCCGGTGTAGTCACTAAGGAACACGGTCGGTACCTTCTATTTTGGTCTTCCTACCTTTGCGTGTAGTAAACAGAAGTCTTTTAGACTAGCGTGATAGATACATTTTAGACCCATCGCGCTTCAATTAAATAAATAAATATTGCAGGACGTTGTATACAGCGTCCTGCAATATTTATAAATCAGTAATTTAGTACCTACCTACCTAAATCGTAACCTGCTCTTTTGAGAAGAATGATATTGCAGTTGGATCCAAAACTACTAGACCGATTTAAAAAATTCTTTCATCAATAGAAAGCTACATTATCGAAGAGTAACATTGGCTACTTTTGTTCCCGGCAGTCCCGGCAATTGAAATCGGCACAGTAGTTTTTGAGTGTATTCATTACAAACACACACACACACACAAGATACAAATTTTTCCTTCTTATAATATTAGTGTAGATTAACTATTGACACGAAGATGATCTCTGAGCTATTTTACTAAGCCATCCTAGAAGAAAATATGGCTGCAAGTTAGGCCTATCTAGTGGACTGTTTCCACATGGAAAGTATAGTGCTCCTACATAGAACTATTGAATTAGATTGGCGTAGTGGAATGTACCTTAAATTGAAAAGGTGTAAATGGCCCATTAAGCCCCACTTCCACTAGTTATATAAACCTTACACACGATATTGTCAAAATAGTTTCAAAAAGGGAATCAAATAATACCGAGGACTTGAATTTTCAACCGAGGCTGGCGCAAGCTGCCTAATGTTGCATAAAATGTAGTGAACAACAGAAACAAAGTAGTATTAATATAAAACCACAGTTTAACAATAGTCACTACGTGGGACAAGTGCGAGTCGTGACGCTCGTCACGATAGACGATCGAAAGGAAATATTCGCTTGTTTATAAACGACTTGATTACATTTGTGGTTAGCCTGATCAATATGCAAGGGTAAATCGAAGCTACTCACTGAAGGACATCATTTCTATTACTGCTAGTTTTTTTTTCTTCTAAATCCTTTAGGAACTAACAAGCCAATAGCCCATGGGATTTCCCATCGAAGTTCTTTACTAACTGTCATCCCCATTTAAGCTCCTTTGGGTATGAATTTCAAAAATCCCTACTTAGTGTTCTCTAAGGATCCCAAATTTTATGATTATAGGCTCTGCGGTTTAGACTGGTTCCGGTGCGTATAGTTTAAATACCTACATTAGTCACAGTCAGTAATGAATGAAACACAAATATGTATCAGTTAGTATATTAATTGATAAGGTAATGACGTCGAATCTCCAATGTCTTCGTCACCTGCTCTATTTCCACTATGTGGGCTCAGCACAGTATGGCTTTATCCTCCACTCCGATCTGTTCCCTGTCAATGTCTCGCCCAACCCCCTTTCCCCCATTTATGTATTCCCCCGTAATGCAGTCCCTCCATCTCTATTTTGGTCTCCCTCTTGCACTACGATCATTTACTCCCCAGTTCTGTCCAAGTGACATGAGTATCCTGTCTCCGCATAACGTTACTAAACCACGACATATACTGTGCCAGTCTAACGCGGAATCTCCCATGTTATAGAGGATATTCCAAGAACGATCCTCCCAACAATTAGTTCAATTAAAACTGACAAACAAATACGACGGGAACGCCATCAATCTAACTTTTTGTGTAACTCAAACAAACTCACCATTCGATTCTAAGAAATGTTAAACGCAACTAGTATAATAAGCGGAAAATCGACAAATGCCTCAGAGAACGGATACAACTTTAAATAGTACACATTTCCTCTCAATGAAATCCAAACTACGCAAAGTACTTATTAAGTTAATAACACTTTAAAAACCAATAAAAATATAACCAGTTCCGGATGTCAATTCTTGTCGGTCATATTTTAAAAACAACGATAATCATTATTATATCTAATTTTAAAATCGATTCAAGAAGATATAATTGCTTTAGCTAGCTCCGTAATTGGTTTCGTTGGATAATGGATTTTAAAATATCGATCATACATTCGAAAACCGACTGTAGAGATGGGATCTTAGGATCGATTGTCGGAGTGGGATCCCATGTTTTTAAAAATCGAATTACGTGAGCGGTGAATTGCGCGGATGCGTAGGCGCACGCGTAACACTGGTAGCGGCAGGTGTACATTCACTCATTCTTATCTCGACAGCTTCGATGACTTACGGCCCGAGACGAACCCGACCGTGTGTGTTATTTGATTAAAAAAAACCTTTTTTATGTCACTGGCTTTAAGGTGCTTTAAGCTGATTCGTAACGGTAACCGTCTTCGATCGTTCGTCTCTTTCAAAATTTAGACTTTATCTCCTCATTTATTCATATTTTCGTTTTATGGTAGGGCTTAAATTCTGACAGATATACGAGTACAAGCGGGATTTTTTCATGTTAGCAGTTTCATTATGTTCTTTAACAAAAAAGGTGTTATGACCATTGTGGAGAGTCTGAGCGGAGATTCCGCAATGATGAAGCGTTAAAAGCATCAGAATAAATGTCAAAGAAGCGACTCGGAGTTAATAGAAGAGTCAAAGATTTGAATAACAATACGCTTGAAGTGGACTGCTCTTATCGTAGCCGACAAGGAACATATTTTTTTAAGAGCTCATTCACAAAATTTACAAGAAAATCGACGTTTTATTATAAAATAAGTGAGACCTACATCAGGATTATTGTTTTCTCAGTTGAGCCAATTTTTTTTTTGGACAAAAAAATCATGAATAGTAATTTTCAATTTAGTTTTTTATTTTTAATTTTTATTCCATTTATATTTTTTTTGCACAGATAGATTACAAATTTTCGCCGTTTTAAATTAGGTATACCTACATTCATAATGCTGATTTCAAATTTGCGATTTCACATTCCAATCACAAATTAATGGAGAAGTTAACGTCATGCTTGTCAAATTTGGGCGCGAATTTTTTTTATTTTATTTGGACGTGCTAGTTGTAGATCTTTAAACTCTAAACAGTAATAGTCGTTGTTTTCGTCTGTCTCTTTATCCACTAACTTCTAACCGACAACGTAATTTTGATACACATTTTACTATCATTAAGCCCCATTTGCTCCACCCAGTGGTAGTGTACCTATAAACCTATGCTTAGACATCTTCAATAACCTACATTGTTCCACTGCAGGGCAAAGGTCTCCCTCATCTTTATCCAAGCTTGTCGGTCTTTGGCGGTTTTTGCCCTGTCTTCATCAAATGCATGATAATTACTTCACTTCTTACGGGGTATGCCCGACTACGTTTACCGCCCACCGGCACCTATTGCGTCAGGATCTTTACTTGAGTTTAAACTTAGTTTTGTCGAAATTATGTAAAAAAAATTGAATTTACTGCATAAGGTCCATATTATTATTATTGTTGTTACATTGTAACAGGACAAACGCTAGTTATTTATAGTTAGAATCTAAGAACGAGTAGTAGTACATATCTTGAGTCAGTGCCTTGTATGATCCCTGTAACCAATGACACGCTGAATAGAATAATAGCTATGCAATTTAGAACTAAACATGCAAATTGATCTAAATCAATTGACAACTTTTGTCGCTGTTCTTGAGCTCGTATGGTGACTTAATAGTGAACTATGTAGGACGGACTAGCTAGAATCCTCATCAGCAGAACGATGTTCCCAGTTGCATCCCTCTTGGGAGCCTGAGGTTCGCTTAAACACAGTAGGTACCTAAGTCTTATTAACTATGCTTATTGCAAATAGAATACCAAATAGACACCTACCTATGAGGCCAAGCTGTTTACCCCCCACCGCTAGGGGAGAATAGCAGGTTCGCTAGTCTCCGCCAGATATCTTAGTCGCCTTTTTCGACACCCACGGGAAGAGATGCAGTAACCATATACTATGCCAGGGCTATGTGACTAAAATCAAAACAATGTAATCTACCGTTTTGGCAATATCTTTAATTTGTGATGTAGCCACTGTGGGTGGGTCGTATATCAAACATCATGACAAAGTATTTTCTTTTAGCAAAAGGGAGTGTTTTTCTACGAACATCAACTCTAACAAAGATTAATTGTGACATGCAGTTCGCTATATTGCTTGATAGCCTTAATAGCTTCAATTTACTTAGTAACAGAACATAATTACTTTCTTTAACTTCTCATCTGAGCGATGTTCCCGATTTTACAAGACCCCGGGCTTTCGAAAGGGATGCCTTTCGAGAGCCCGGGGTCCGCTAAAATTTGGGGTCGGCACAGTGCTCAAGTCGTCCATCATTGACCAGATCTACTGCAAATAGGTTTGACAATATTTATACAGCCATACCGTTACTTTCTCTAACTAAATACCTTTAATAAACTATAAATTTATATACTAGGTCTTTGAGTACCTACCTACATAGCTTTTTTTCTAAGGCGTAACATTATGTAATAGGCGTCTAACCATAGGAATGCAATAAAACTAATAAAACAACACATTTAAAATCACACAAGTTCGCACACCACTATCGATTGTGGCATTTGTCACACATCCGCCAAAATACAACTTACATAACTACTTTTTATAACAACCATACATATAAAATTTAAAGTCCCGTCTGACTGATTGAACTATGTATCAACGCACGGCCTAAACCAATGGTCCTAGAGACATGACGTTTTTGAGAAATTGTTCTATGTGATGTGATCCACTGAGAAAGGGTTTTTGGATCATTCCGCGGGATCGGGGCCTATGCGGGTGATACTGTGGGACACTGTGCTATTTAAATATACAATTGTATTATTGGCAAGCAGAGTCCCGCGCTTCAATCGCGTAAGTCCCGATCTCGTTGGAATATCGGGACCAAAAGTAGCCTATGTTATTGCTCGGTAATGTAGGTGAAAGAAATTGAAATCGGTTCATTAGTTTCAGAGATTACCCGAAAAATACATACATACATATAATTGTTACCAACGTTACCTCTTTATAATAATAGTATAGATGCGAAAGTTCATTTGTTTGTAATTTCTTTAAACGGTTCAACTAATTTTGATGAAACACATACTGAGTAAATTGAGTAGTATGAAGCAGCGAGGCGAAGCTGGTACGTTAATAAATTAAATTTATGGTTTTTATATTTGCAAATATTTTATAAGAATAACGACCATTAACAAAAAAAAGTTTAATTAAGTGCTATCAAATGGCGCCAGACTATAAGAAAACAGAAATAAAATGTTAGTGTTACTTCGATATGATAAAAACTTTAATTGAATAATGTTTTCGAATTAATATTCTAGTTATGTTATGTTCACCGCTCTGTTGTGAAACTTTGCATGAAAATGATTGACATTTGTAAGGATAACTTAGCGGCTGTGGCTTAGTGGTTAGAGCACTCGCCAGGCAGGCGAACCCATGCCCCATGGGTTCGAACCCCGTCACGGGAAGATTTTCTTAGAAAACTGTTCTAGTAGAATGCCTTATGCATTAATAATAGGAATTATAGAAGGCCTAAATCTATATCTATACTGATACTATAAAGAGGTAAGATTTGTATTTGTGTGTGTGTGTGTCTTTATGTTTGTTATGAATAAACTCAAAAACTAATGGACCGATTTCAAAATTTTTTTAACTTAAATAAAACTACATTATCGAGGAGTAACATAGGCTACTTTTGATCCCGATATTCCGACGGAATCGGGACTTACGCGGGTGAAACCGCGGGACGCAGCAATATGGAATAAATTCAATAATTCAAAACTAGGTTTACCCGTTCCTGAGAACGTGGCACACAGACAGACAGACGGACAAGCGAATGATCTTATAAAGGTTCCTTTTTTACTTTTTAAGCTATGGAACTCGAAAATTAAGAAATAAGGCAAGTTTAATTTTGTACTAATTAAACAGTGAGCGCGCACTAATAATTGGTCCAAGGCGATCAACCAAACTCATTTAAATGGCTTATAGTTACATTTCGTAATGGGGAAATGGTCTCGTTACATTTACTGTGTATTTGCAAGGTATAATAATAACTCAATGTTACACCTAGTATTGCTTACTTGGTGTAACATGGATCTTACTGCTAGTTTATCACTTACTAGCTGCGTCCCGCGGTTTCACCCGCGTAAGTTCCGATCCTGTGGGAATATCGGGATCAAAATGTTACTCAGGGTGAATGTAGCTTTCTAATGGTGAACGATTTTTTGAAATCGGTCCAGAAGTTTTTGAGTTTATTTATAACAAACATTCTTTCACCATTAGGCTACTTTTGGGAAATACGCGGGTGAAACCGAGGGACGCAGCTAGTAATATATAAAAACGCATGGTATTAGGATCTCAACCACAAGGTAAAATAACCTGTGATTGGTTTGGTTTTCTCATACAAAAAGTTGATTGAATGTTTTACTTGCGAGTGTTTGTGGCTTGACTCACCTTTTCTCTGTTTTTACACACCTCAATTATTAAGTACAGATACCGGTGAACAAAGAATATAATTCATTTAATTGAAATTAAATTACAAATCACTAAAGAGTGTAAACTTATAATTTTGGACAAAACAAAACAAAGAAAAAATAACTTTAATTGGTCATAATTTTAATCATAATGCGCATTAAACGTTTAACAACGTCCATTTAAAGCTAAAAAGCGACAAAACAAAGAGTTTTATTAACGAAGCCCATCATAAAAATATGTTAATGTCTTGTCAGAACATATTAATCTGACAATACAAAGAAAAGTTAACTTCAGACCAGGGTTAGTTTTAACAATAAAAGTAAACAGTAACAATGAGTTAATTTTCAATTCGTTACGGTACGATGGTTTGATTCACCATGACACCGAGACACGCGTCAAAAAATTAACAAAACAACCTCCGGGTTTCGTGGCTCCAATCATCAAATATAAAGCGACTGGTACACGGTCAAAAAACTTAAAAATTTGAACAAAATTTTGTGACCATCACCGAAATGTACCTACCTATATTTTATTATCAAGCTGTTTGAAGCAGTTTCTTGATGACGTAGGCGCTCTGATGATGATGCGTATGTTGTTTAGAGTCGCGAAAATTAAAATAATATACAAAAGAATTGTGCTTGATAAATATAATATATTTTTATTTTAGTAAACAACCAAAAAATAATCTACAGTCAGCACGTTTTTGCTTTTGTTGTAGGTGAAAGAAAACGTCGCGCGAAAAACGAAAATTAGAAGATATGTGCCGAATACAATATGGGACCTGGTGCAGATGATGGTTAATATACTTTTTTTTTATTTTAAACCTATTACATGCAACTATATCGTACCATAAACCATCAAGCAACGCGAACGCCCTAATATCAAACGATGCATATAAAAATTAAAGACATTTTTCGGTTTTAATCGCGTGGAGTTTATTATTTTAGTTATGTTTCAACGCTCAGCGTTTCGAGACATTTACAGGTCAGTTCTTCAGGATTGAGCGTTGAAACAATGCTAAAAGTAATAAACTCCACAGAAGAAAAATCGATTAATCTAAATTTCGTAAATGCTATCCACATAGTAGATTGCACTAAAAACATACAACGATTCTAACCAGCTACCCATCAATCATATCACTTGTAAGATAGTCTAAAACATAACTTCGAAATATCATAAAATTCTACACAAGTCAACTACAATTTATGAACACATCTTTTTTCACTCGCGTCTTCTATTTTTAGGCTATCAGTAGCCAGCAATCAAACTTTACAATTTACTACTAAAGCAAAAAAAGAGATAAGAGCACCCAAACAGGATTGACGCACCTGCGTTACGCCACAAAAAATACAAAATAAGGTTCCCTTTTTACACTTCTTTGAATAAACATGAATAAAAACTACTGGGTATTTTTCTTTTGATTTTTTTAAATCGTAGTCTGTTTGTGTACATAGGACTTATTCGATTTAAAGGGACATAAGGGGAAAGATAAATTATTATTTATTATTTACTAGCTACGCCCGCGGTTTCACCCACGTAAGTCCCGATCCCGCGGGATTTTCCAAATACCATTTGTTAGTAGATGCCTACACATCACAAAGAACACACTCTCCAAATTTCATATCTCTAGGACCAGCGGTTTCGGCTCTGCGTTGATATATAGATCAGTCAGGACTTTGAATTTTATAACATACTAGCAGCTCCCCGCGGTTTCACCCGCATAAGTCCCAATCACGTGGGAATTTTCAAAAATCCTTTCTTATCGGAAGTCTACATCACATAAAAAACACACTTTCCAAATTTCAGCTCTCTACTATCAGCGGTTTAGGCTGTGCGTTGATCATTCATTCAGTCAGTCAGTCAGGACAAAGCATTTTATAGATATTGATTATTATATCTAATTAAAAATAAGTGACAACAAATGAAAAAAAAATACTCTGAAAACGTGAAAATGCGGCACAGAAAAAGAACCTTTTTCTAATTTGCCAAAGTAAATAAGTAATACTAACTCTAATAGGATTAGATGAATTATGTGTGTTGAATGAATGCAGATATGTGAAAGGACATCAAACTGAACAGAGATAATATAGGTGAACGATCACACGTTGGTTTAAAGAGGAAAACGTTACCAACCCGAATACATTGAAGGCAAAAAAAAGAATATAATCTAATAAGAATTGTACTATATTTTATTGTCAATATCCTTGCCTCAGACCACGGAACAGAAAACCGAAACCCCCTCAAAAAGATAGCTCGAACCCTTCAGTATACAATTACAATTGAAAGAGATGTGTAAGCGCACATATCTGTGCTATTGTAGGACAGGCATCCGGAGTCTATTCAATACACACGTGGCCCTCTCGACGGATGTCGACGTTCCAAC
Organism: Idaea biselata; assembly: GCA_958496205.1. Lineage (NCBI taxonomy): Eukaryota > Metazoa > Arthropoda > Insecta > Lepidoptera > Geometridae > Idaea > Idaea biselata. Next base: position 6,334,497 of record OY292403.1, on the reverse strand, counting down.
TGTCAACTATACTGTGGGGTTCAACTTATTCGTACTCTGTCTTCTAGCTACTGACTTGCTATAATTATGAAGTTACAGTAATAAATCTTATCTATACATATAAAATACAATGTCCTGACTGATCTATATAATAATATCAACGCATGAAATTTGGAGAGTGTGTTCTATGTGATGTGTAGGCATCCACTAGGAATGGGTGTTTGGAAAGCGATACAGGATCGGGGTACGCGGAAGAAACTGCGGGATTCTGCTAGTAAATCTATATATCTAGTAAATGCTTTGTCCTGAGTGACTGACTGACTGATCAGTGATCAACACACAGCCTACACCACTGATATTAGACAGCTAAAATTTGCAGAGTGAAGGGTTTTTCGAAATTCTAAAGATATAAAATTCAAAATCCTGACTTCTCATTTTTTAGAACTCGGTCAAATTATGCTAAACTAGCTGCGTCCCGCGGTTTCACCCACGTAAGTCCCGATACCGTGGGAATATTGGGATCAAAAGTAGCCTATGTTCCTCAGGATGAATGTAGCTTTCTAATGAGGAAAGAATTTTTGAAATCTTCAGAGTAGTTTTTGAGTTTATTCGTAACAAACGCACACACACAAATACAAATCTTTGCTCTTTATAATATTAGTATAGAAGTATAGAAGATATAAAAAAGAAACTAATAACACTTACTGTAGGTATACAAAATTACTCTGAATTCCTCAATGATTGTATACAACCTACCTACGAGGCAAGTTAACAACATCAATAAATCAACATGTCCATATTAGGCAACACAATTTGTTATGGCGCGTGCGTGTCTCTACTTCCGAGATACATAGAATACAAAAAGTCACTATCCCCTACTAATATAAGCGTAAATAACTCTGTCTGTGTTTCTGTTACATTTTCACGCCTAAACCGCTAAAAAGATTTTGATGAATTTTAGTACAGAGGCCTTGGAGATAGATAGATAGATAGATAAAAACTATATTGCACCAAAAATTTAGATACAAAACAAATTACATATACAAAAACTTACAGCTAATTTTAAAGAAAGGTACAATGGGCAGCCATATCGCTAAAAGCTATTTCTTCCAGGCAACCTTTGGCGAACCAGGAGAAGGAAATATACTACTTTTGATCCCGATATTCTCGCGGAATCAGGACTTACGCTTGTAAAACCGCGGGGCACAGCTGATAGATAATACATATAGCTATGCAACATCACAAATATAAAGCCACAGATTTAGGTAATAGTTGGTGCGTAGTCGTGCGTTGATGTCTTTTGTATGAGAGCTCCATAAAACTGTGAAGCGTAGGCTTGTACTAACAAACATCCTACATACAGATTTATGTGTCAAGGTAATTTATACGATTTTAATATATATATATATATATAATATATCTTTATTTCTCCACAATAACATACATAATTATTATCAAACTAACCTAATACAGTATAATATAGCATCTAAGACAAGTTAGTGATTAGATATCACTGTTTTATGTTATTGCGAAGACTGGAGCCTGCACTTAGGTTTCTAAAAACAGAACCTGTGTTACAGGTCTCCAGGCTTCCGCCTTTACAGATCCAGGACCCAAGAATTTATTTCTAATTAGGGTGTAAGGAAGGGATTGTATGTTATTTATATATAGATTATAATGCTGTAAATATATAAATACTTAATATATACACATATATAAGTATATATATAGGTAATAAATATAATAAGATAGTTAACAAATATATTATGTAGTTAAGTACTTTAGATTTGCCTACGACAATACCGATAGCAGCCCTTCTGTGTCGCCATAGCCACGCTGCCGAAGCCAACCGCTTATTTTTTGTTTGCATTCATACCGGGTAAGATGGTAGACACCCACATCTTTATTAATTTTGTTATAGAGGTATCCACCTAAGAAGCCAAAGAATTTGTGGGAAAATTTAGTATTGTAGCAAACTGTCTTACAGACAGCGTAGCTACGCCTGACACCAATTATACTATCAGGATTGTACTCCAGTTGAGTATGTTGCTGGATAACCGTGTGCAATATGAAAAGCTGTCTAACCGTAAGGACCTTGCATTGTTTGTATAGGTCTTCTGTAGGATAAAGAAATGGTAGACGACGACTAACCTTCAGAATTGCTCTTTGAGCTCTTTCCAGTTTGAGGAGGGTAGTTTTAGGAGCTCCACCCCAACTGGTAACGCAGTACGTGAAGAGGCTCTGCACTAATGCGTAGTACACAGTGTTAAGCGTTTTAACGTCAGCTATATCTCTCATACGATTTTAATGTTGAGTATTTGGTTAGAATCTTGAAACATTACTTATCTTAATATTAGTTTTTTTTTGAGAATATGAGCCTGCCACGTCTTTTACATAGTGCGAAATAATATTTTGTAGTGAACTGTTAGGACCAAATTTTTAGTAAGTGATCATTTGTTAGATTTAGAGAAAGCGAGTTTTGTCAGCAGAAAACTAGTAAGCAAAAAGGAAAATCAGCAATACTAATTGCGTTTTTAGAAAAAAAAACTATCAGAATTTTAACCCAGTTTATGTATAGGGGAGTTTTGGTAAAACAATATTTGTATTGGAGTAGACTAAAATACTAAAAAAGAAATACTTAGGTGTTACCATTTCAATACCTGACTAACTTTTAAAAGTTATTCCGAAAACATAACACCCCTCTTTTTCCATCGGGGGTTAAAAAAAGCCGTTGACAAATTATGCAAAATCCAATGAAAAATACGCCCTAACACTTTGAAATCGATTAGGCACAAATCGGTAGCAGATTTCAATCGGTTATTTTTGCCCGACTAATTGATATCGTTATAAATAAACTCTGCCCGTCGGTTTGTAATTGTCGGGTTTGGTAATTTGTTGTCTGCTACCTGTGTTCCTTGGAAACATATCGCATCCGGTGGATGCTGCCTCTCGTCCGTAGCCGGTAGCCATCGAAATTATCATTTTTTATTTACTTCAGTTGTATTTACAGATAAACTTTATTCAACCAAGTAGGAAACTTGGTTATGTATGATTGATAATTAATGTCTATAGAGTAGTTACTTTGGACCAGTTTTTCAGGCTTTTTTAGGCCCTGTAGCCGTGGTCTAAAATAATATGTACCTATCCTGTGCCCGAAAGGGGTTTCTTGGTGGAATGCTTTGGCAACGGCTTAGTGGTACTGCGTCGTCGCAGCGCCAAGCGGACTCGTCCGTTTTCCGATACGTTGGCCGGTGCAGCCACTAAGAAAGACGGGTCGGATCTTGTCCCACTGCCGTCTTCCTTCTTCTAGATGAGTGTTTTTTTTTTATAAACCGAGACATCAGAAATTGAAAATATAACCTATAGGTACGTACCGTAGCTGAGTGACTAGCATGTCTCAAGTTAATTTTAAACAAAAATGAATTTAGTAGAAGTCGAATTAGTAGATAACATTGATAATGCCATTCTATCGACTATTAGAAAATAATATTAAAGGTAAAACTATAGTTTGCTTGTCGTAAACCTGTTTTAACGTAATTAGCGGTAAATCAGTTAATTAAAATGCTGTCAAGGCAAAAAACAAGACAAAATGTCGATTAAGTTTAGTGATTCACTTTAAAGAGATTTATCCTTTTCGTATTTTTTAAAATCAAAGTTTTAGTTGACTAACGGCCGATTACTGAAACACTACTTTAAAATTGAGACCTACTTAAACACCTAAATGCAGCTGTTGAACTTAAACTTCCATTACCTACTCATTTTAAATTTATAAGCTGCTTTATTATCAGAAATTTAAGAGGTTCTAAACTTAAATATCCCAGACTCATTTTGAATTTAGAAGCTGCTCAATTATTTAAGTAGGCCTCAAATTTCAAGTGGCGTTTCTGTATTCGGCCATGAGTAAGTAGCGTCTCAAGTAAGTAGTATCTTGAGTAGCGTCTCAGTATTCTGCCGTATACCTTCCTGAGATAGACTGTAGGCGCTCTATTTGTCATTACATTCCAAATTACATCGACGATATTAGAAGTACCTACTAGTGGGTGTATATATAAACCTATTATTGTTATGTAGGTAGAACGATTGTAATCATACAGTAAGTAATTATAATTAACATTGTTTATAAAAATAAGTGTATCGAGTTTCGTATCGATAACACAACAAGAACAATTGCTTCATTCAAACTCCAAATTATGTTTTAAAGTTGACCCTTTTTAAGAATATGCCAAATCAAATCGAAATCACAAATTCATGGACTTTTATAAAGGACGCGTGGTCCTGATTTTTCATTTCGTGTAACCTAGTTTTTGTTTAGTTTCGGTGGCATATTAATCAATTTACTTTTGTAAAAGATAACAAAGTATAGTGACTATTTTGTATTTTTGTTTTTAATTGCTCTAGGCAGATTTACAAATGCGCAGAAGGGCAGATTTTTGGAGATGTATTTTTCATTTATAATATTTCTAGGAGTGTGGTGAAATTAAAATAACAGTGACAAACACGAAATTAGCGCGTTAGAAATAAATGTTAATATGAAGTTGCAATAAAATTCGCCGCCACTTTTGTTGTACCCGTTATTCGCCTTGTTAACATTTTATAAAATTATTTGATTTACATTATATACACGTGATACTGGCCCAAATGGCCCTATATTGCTGGCAAAAAGGTAACCTAAAATGAATAAATTGATAACATCCACCTAACAACATCCAAAGATACATAATAATATGTAAACTGATAGTTTTTCGATACTTGCTAAGTGTCGAAAAACTAAGATTGTGTTGAAAGTATCTAGCAAAGATTCGGGAAATAGTTATAAAAATCACAGCATTATTTTTTAAATTTAGCGTATCCTGGATCATCTGAAATTGGAACGAGACAGGCATAGGCTCACTAACCAAGTTAGAAAGAGGCAGGTGTATGGTGTAAGGTTGTTTAAGGTCGTGGTAACAAATTATTTCATTAGAGTGGGCGCGGCTGTGGGCTCGCTTCGTGCCACCTGTTCCTCCGACCGGATACTTCGCCCCCCGACCTTCGATGGAAGGGAACTAGGCTCTCGAATTGCGAATATGAAAAACTTGGATCATTAAAATATACAAGTCGCGATTTAGGGAAAGCCCAGAATAAATATAACTACGAATGTTTTAAAATAACGGGGTATTTACCATGTTTAAATTTCTAAACATTATTGATTAGTGTTTATCACCTACACTTCGGAAATACTCCTGTTTGAAAAAAATGCTTTAAAATTTGTGTTTTTATGGACCTCAATATATGCTCGATAATTTGTATTAAAATTATAAAATCATAGGACCTATATCTGTCTAACATATCACCAATACGACAAATTGTAAGTTTGCCTATAGTAAATTAAAAGGTATAAGTAGATAATATATTGTTTATTATTCAAGATATAATGCAAAATAAGCTCATCGCCCCAGGCACTGCCTGAATAACTAAAATAATACCATTAAACATTTATGAATGAATGAGGACGGATCTGAACATTAATTTGATATTGAAAAGGGCATTTACGAGCACGAGATCCGATCAAATCAGTATCAGTAGAGATTTAAGGTTACTAGGACACTTATAATAAGCCAGAGTCCTAACCTTGTATTTTAATATTTTATATGAGTATGCTTTTGTACCTATAGGTACCAAATGTTTCTATTTCTGATTCGGACTAGATATTTTTGAAATATTTGTATTTATTTCAGACTAAGGTCTGACTTTTTGGTTTTTTGTATTTGACGTTTATTCTTTAGGATGATGTGTCAAATTATACCTAGTCTACAATATATAGGTACATAGTTATTTTATATGTATAAGTTAATTTGTCGTTGGAAAACCTATTGAATGCTATGTTGGGTACTAGAATATTGAAAGCATCGACGATCCAGAAAACTTCTTTAATTCATTGAGAAACAAATCACAACAAAATACTACGGAACCGTCGAATAATCCACAGTAGTAACAGAGATAGACAGAACACAAATGTCGATTTCTTATGAATGGAATCAAGATTCATGACGCGACACCGTGTTCCGTTACTGAAGATTCAAACTGTTAGTAAGTCAACAACCCATACAAAATAACACAATATCAAGTAAAATGACGAGTTTTTGTCCGTCCGTCACACAAAAGGGCTATTTCCGGCAACTCCGAAGATCCGGTCGAGTATATTTCCGCGAAATCTATCGCAATACGATTACAAGAAACGGGAAGTGTATCCGGAACAGCGAAAAAAATATGTCGCTTTTTTCACATTCTACAATTTAAGTAGGGTTGTCGGTTCGCATTTTTTGGCTATCAGTTTAATGATTAGGTATTAGATTTCATTTTAAAAGACTAGTAAAAAAAGATTTTTTACAATACACCACCATAATTTACTAAATTGAAACTAATTTAACCATAAAAAATGTATATATTTTTATTTATTTTGTATGTAGCTCAGGCCTATTTTGTTTCGAAATTTAAGGACGCGAGTTCAAGCCTCGTCGCAAGTGAAAAGTTTTTGAATGGGTATTTTTTTCTAAAAAAATAATAAATGTATTTAACAAAAATTATAAGATTTCGACACTTTTGTTTGACACGAAATTAATATATTTTAATGTATCTATCGTTTAATAGGCTTTTAAGCTGAAGGTTCATTTAGGTAGGTTCCAGCCGAAATAGTATTAAATAAATAACTTTAAAATTTTCATGTCACGTAGCCGTGTAGACATTTTTCATAAAAAAAACGTATGAATCAAAAACCGCCTTCCAAACGACATATTTAAGACATCAGACGTCGTAATTAAAGCGATTTAATTATAGAACATCTGGTAGCCCTGTAAGGCCAAGCATGCGTGTGCGCAGAAAAAATATTCCCACAGCTAACAGGTTCAGAATAGCGTCTTCCGGTCGGAAGTACGACCGATGGTCTTTTGACAAACCGAAAAAAAAAAACAAAAAAATAATGAATGGTTTCGAACACACATGTTCTCTTATTGTAGAAGAATGAGCGTAATGATTAACATCTCTGATGGTTTAATGTGGAGCAGGTGCGGTCTAATTCTGAACACCTTACGATGTTCCCACGCATTGATTCTAATGTTGCATTTTGGCATTAGAATTGACTTTTGTGAAGCGATGCGGCTAGAATTGGTGATTGATGCGTGCTTTTCGGAATAGGTCTGCGTAGTGAATGTCTTATTATTGTGTGCCATCTGTCTGATATTATCTTCATATTGTCATGAGCAATTTTTAATATAATGAATTGATTTTGTGTGATTTAAAAAGGATTCAAACAAAATAAATAGTTAGATACATAATCTATTATTACTGTGAATATTTATTATGTTGCTCTGTGTATGTTTTATAGTGCATGCATAGATTAACCCCCTAATAAACGATGACTATGTTTAGGTAAAGTTTGTCACTTTCTGATAACTTTGAAATTTCATGTCACAGTAAAAGACAAATGAAAACAAAAGTTTATGCAGATGTTTATAAGTAAGGGGGCAAACGTACTATCAATTATTGATAAAATAATACCTACTTATCGATTATATACCTACAAATACTAATTATTAAAGTTATCTCTAAAATAAAATGACCTAAACTTCATTATATCCGTTGTCTTGTCACCGTAACACAAGCTTAGTCGCTTACCACGGGGCTAGATGGCGCTGTGTGTTGTGAAGAGAATTTATTATTTATTTATTTTATTTATTATTATGTGTTTTCGCGACAACAAACCGCCATTTTTAAACATGTCTGTTGTTGTATTTCAGGGTTCTGAAGACGATCTTCCCGACTGCAGGCCGAGGCAGGTTTGCAGCAAGGTGGACCTGTATGACTCCACACAGCCTTGGATCGAGAGGAAATGTAGATGTCTCGGACATCGGCCGTGTTCTAAGTAAGTTTCTACACAGTTTACCTAGTATACTTGATTTTTTGATTCTAGACTATGATTAGACACATCTTCTTGAAGAAAATACATCAAATAGTATGAACAAAAACGTCAGATTATAGTCTGAAATAAAAAAAAAACATAACTATATTTGACGCCTCGGCGTATGTTTTCTATAACATACATGAGCTGATTATAAAAAAAATTGGATTGCTTTATTCATAGATAGTTAGATAACTACGCTGAAAACAGCCATCCAATAAAGGCATTATGTATTTTAAAACAGGCGGACAGACAAACAGCGAAGTCTCAGTAATAGGGTCTCGTTTTTACCCTTTGGGTACGAAACCTTAAAACATCTTGGAGTTAGGCTGAATACACCAATTCTAACATTTTCATTTTCTGATTTCAGTGATCTAACAGGAGAAGACAGCCACACGCTCGCCGATAAAACAACCCTTTACAAAACTTGTGAACCAGTGAAACGCCTACCAAAGTGCCGATACTTCAAAGATGCTGCCTGGATCATCTACTCCTTTCCAGACAGCAATGCTACCCAGCAGATAGTAAACTGCCACTGTCCAAAGTTTTCAGTCACGTATTTATTGAAGAAGCTACCGTATACGACACCTAGTGGCGAACAAGGGAATCAGTACCAGTTCGCGTGCTCCCCACAAAGCGTGAGTTTGGTTTACTAGTTCTTATGTTAAGTGTTAGATGGCGTTGTTTTAAATTTTTGCGATTTTATAGATATATTTTTTTAAACAAGTTTATAGTGATTTAATTGAATGAGAAATATCTAGGTTAATACTTGTATTTATACAGGTGTAAAAGTGAAATTGAAGGCGAAGAATTGCATTTAAAATTAATATTTAAAACTATTTTTAAATAATGTTTTGTAATTTAAAATTCTGCATACAAAAGACATCAACGCGGTATTCGTTTTTGAAAAAAAATCTGCACTTGACAGGACTTGAACTTACAACCTCTACAAATCAGTCGTAACGCGTCTTACCACATGCCTCACAGATGCTCATCGCATCGGAATAGTTAAAGATACCATCTTTCCTGTTTTCACTTTCATGCCTTATAATTTAATTTCATCTTTTACAGAGACTCCGGTGTTCAAGAAAGGAACCATGCAAGCTCTTCAGCGCCCGTAGAAGGCACGAGCAAATCGACGAGGTGAACGCAAACACAATTTGTCAATGTCCCAGAGACCACACGTGTCCGAGACATCACACAGAGCCGGGAGTCCTGGCCGGTGTCACTTACGCCTCGGAAGATATCCGCACATATCACGGCTACTGCATGCCTGAACAACCGGACGCGTATAGGTTTGTAGGTGACAAAGATTGATTGATGGCCGAATTAGGGATCTGTTTTACCGTCTACGAATAAAGCTATGTGGTGATTAAGACTAGGGTTCCGAGATACGTTCGATGATGAATTTCACTATGATTTTCTTTGATAATGTAGAGGAATATTTTTGCATATGAATGTATTGTGGAATCAGAATCTCTGAAATCAATGTTAATTGTCTGTTTATGTTGTTTAAAATCTTGTTCGTATTCTTGTTCAAGACTTCTAATTATGTTAGTGTTTTTGAAGGGTTCTATCTTGGGGCCCTATTTTTGAATCACTCGTTTCACGTCGAGCGAATTATATATAGATTGTTTTCAATGTCGAACGAAAATTCGTAGAACATTGGACAAGCAATTCAAAAAGGGCTCTTGGTGTAATTAGTAATTAATTACACATACGTACCTAATATATTACCGATTACCGCATGTAGGTGTGAAATAATATTATTTAATATTATCTTCTTTTTCTAATTTTCATCAAATTGATTCACTAATTTCTGAGCCTATTTAATGCAAGAAAAGTAAAAAAAAATACTTATATATTCTGTTCACATTGTTAGTTAATATTTTATATGAAAATCGGAATAGTTTGTGCCAAGTATCTTTACTCGGAAGATGGTTAAACAGGGGTTAATCTTCGTGTACATAAAATACACAACGAAAAGGCTTCGTACATCGTCTAAAGACGATTAGGCTTCGCTTTGCTCATTATTACCTGTTTTAGTACAAAAATGTATGAATATTATTTGAACCCACGAACACTACAGATTTCCATCGACCGATTGTTTGATATCAGTCTCAATCGGTTGACAAGAAATCGCCTTAATTTGTCTTCTTTAATGTAAATGGTTGGTGAATTCTGGAGAAGTAAAATCTGTGTTGTGCGAGGGCTTTTATTTTGATTATTTAAAAAAATGTATGGATTTTATAACAAGACTGCGGCTTGGTTAAAGCGGTTCATTTCTAAAAGTTAGGAGCTAAAGTTTTGCCAGAATTGTATTTCAATCGAAATTGTTTGAATGGATCGTCGTCAATTTTATAGCTTAATATTATTCAAGTAATGCAGAATAGGCTAAAAAATTGACGACGATTAATAAAGACAACGATTTTCGTGATGCAGGTAGTGTGATTTACTTTGAAAACTGTACTTATACTGTAGCGTCTACGTCACCAAAAGTTAAAATAATCTTTGCCGTGACTTAGACGCGATGGTAAAAGCAAAAGGTTCAGAAAAAGCTTGCATTAAACCAAGTGTCCACTGGCAAGGAACTTCCAATATTAAGTCAATTGACAGAAGTCAATCCACTGATTATTTTTTTCTTAAACATAACACGGCACTTGAAGCAAGCACGGGAAGTCACTATAGAACTTGCAGAAGTCGACTTGCGCGAGCGTTTACATATTGGGACCCGCTTGCGCAAGCGCAAGTTAACTTGTGCAGTATTTATTGCTAGTGGACACTTTTTTTTACGTTTACTGTTCATGTAAATACCTTATTACTCGGTATTACTTATTGTTTCTGTTATGATTGTAAATATATTTAATTTTAAGAACGATCATTCCAAACGTTAGTATAAATTATTATTTTTCATATTTTATAATGTATTTTTACTTGCCATAATTGCTTAGTTTGTTGTGTATTGTATTTTGTCTTCCAACGACAGTCGAGGAGACAGTTTCATTGTTTTGTTTGTTTTAACAAATTGTATTGTATAATAATTTTATTGTTATACAACTTTGGTTATAAATAAAAAGCCATATCATAAGTTTATACTAAGCGAGATTTTAAAATTAAAACTATGTTTGTTCTATTTGATTGAATGACTTATTTCGTTTTATATTTTTCTTCGGTTTTCGAGACGCTTAAAATTAAACTAGTTTTTCGGTTTAAATCGAATTATTGCGTTTATTATTAAAAAAAACAAACAAATGCCAGATGTTGCAAGATTATTACAGCGCCTCCTGATCATGGGTAGGCTACCCGTGATCTGGCTAAATTTTATAGATATTTTAATTCTAAACTCTATCACCGAAGACAGAATAAAACTGTTGATGCTAAATGATTCGAATATAATTTAACGATAACTCTAAGACAAACTTAACCTTTTTAACCCTTTTATTTATGGAAGATATTAAATCACGGTGAATGTGTTAATTAATGTTTTATCTTGTTTTTTTTTTCGTTTGTAAAACCTGGAAAAACATCTATTATTGCTAAGATATAACTGTAAAGAAAGGGGCTAGTAACAAATGAACAAATAGTTTTTTCATCTTAATGTAAATAGGTATATATTTAATATTAACTGTTAATGATTACATTTGTATACTTTTGATATGGTACGTCTTCCTGTATTTTGTTTATGTATAGCAATTACATTAAGTTAAATTATTGAACAAAATAAATAAATGTTTCGATATGATAAGTTAATGGTATTTTATTCAGTTTTTACCTGGCTGCAAGGAAAGGGTTGTGTTTTTCGCGCCTATCTTCTGATAGTAGAGAGCTGGAGGGCGTCTATTTTTTCGACATTATATCTAATAGACATAAATCTCACAGGCGCGAGAATCGCCCACCTAAAGTTTGGAGAGTGTGTATTTTAAATGATGTAGGAACCGATATGAAGGGTTTTGTGAAATGTATATTTCTTTTATACTATAAATAGCTGTGTCACAAGGTTTCATCCGCGTAAGGCGCGATTCTATAGAAATTTCGCAAAACCCTTATCAAATGCCTACATAAAAAACACACACACTCTCCAAACTTCAGCTCTTTACTATCAGCGTTTTAGCCTGTGCGTTTATCGCACTAATCAGTCAGTCAGGACAAAGCATTTCATAGATATAGATAGGTTAGACATTGCCCGTGATTTCAAGATTTTTACATACACATTCTCAAGAAAAAAATCTAAAGATTAATAAAATGCAAAAATTAAATTAATAAAATTATCAAATTTTTATTAACAAAACATTGCAACACCAAACAATCTCTAATGATTAGGTACAAATATGAACACACCCACGAATTAAAAATTAAAACATAGCTCAGATTTTAACATAACATCCAACATTTAGTGCAATTACTTCACATACGGAAGTCGAATTGCTAAAGTGGGCGGGCATGCTTAGGGACTCCGTAACGGGGAATGGGGTGCTTGGACTGAGTGAGCGGATAACAACAGAACGTATGGCTACTATGTAGGAGTGTATATGTAATTATGTTTTACTACCTGCGCCTAGCTGTATCGGTCGCAAAAGGCCGTATCTCCCGGGCCTTATCTATACTAATATTATAAAAGAGGAAAGATTTATTTCTTTGTTTGTTATGATATGCTCCGAAAATACTAGACAATTTAAAAAAATCTTTCATCAATAGCTACATTACATACGTTACACTACATTATCGAAGAGTAATATTAGGTTCTTTGATCCTGATTTTCCTGGGATCAGGGCTTAGACTTAAGCGGGTGCAACCGTGGGATGCCGCTAATGCCTCTTTATAATATTACTAAAGTAAAGATAAAATTATCGGCTCATCGTTGTAATCAAAATCATACAAGAAACATTATTAACAATTAGATTATAAAATATTTATCATTTTAAAAGTTGTCCGCAAGTGCGCTCCTATCTACAATTTAAATTTTCGCAACCAATTTTTATAAAGAGAAAATGTCTAGTATATGGCGCCTGCGCCGTGCGCTTATAGTAACTTGTCATATGCAACTGTATGCAACTTTTTGACATAGGTACATTATGTAAGGATCTTGGTTTAAAAGCATATACAATTTTACCTGTGCAATTTAAGCTGACTGAACTAATGTTTCTTCTGTTTTCAATGGGAGAATATCCTGTACATTAGAAGTTCTACAAAAACAGGAATATGTCGTGTGAAACTAATCAGAGATTACAACGTAATAACTATTTCAATAGGAAAAGTGATTATGGTGACTGAAGGCGTCTTTATGTTTTTGTGATAGGACTTTTTGAGATGAAATGTATAGTGCGTTTCATTTTTAAATTCCAATGCCGTTATGTTGGTAGCAAAACAAAAAAGTCTTGCCTTTATATCTTGAATGTGCTATACCTTAAACCTTGAATACAGGAAGATTCGTTCATTCATTCTTTATATACAAATCTTCCTTTATTCAAGGTACCACATTAAATTTCTTGTATTTTGCACTTTTTTGTTTTGCTACCAACATGACGGCATAGGAATTTAAAGATGAAACGCACTCTAGTATAAACGTACCTGTAGGTACTGTAGGTACTTATGTGTAAATCTATTTAAACTAATTTTATGAAGAGGAAAAAGTTATCTGTTTGTTCGACACTTATATGCTCCGAAACTACTGCACTGATTTTTTAAATTCTTTCACCATTAGAAACTACATTATTGAGAAGTAACGTAGGGTTCTTTTGATCCCGATATTCACGATAAATAACGCTGCGTCCTACGTGAGCGATCGGATGCGAACGCGATCCGATCCGGTGCGGTGCGGAAACAAGGAACAGTCGAGAATCGCGCCGCATCGGCCTTTACGTGCATTTGGTCACAAAGGACACTTCAATAGGTATCGACTGTTCGTTGTTTCCGCACCGCACCGGATCGGATCGCTTCGCAATCGCGTTCGCATCCAATCGTCCACGTAGTACGCTGCGTAAGCATTTAACCACTCAACGTTATTTCTTACCTTGCTATTATAAAATGAGTTTTAAGTGCCAGACCTGGTTTAAACAATGATTTACTATGCCTAAATCATGGTTTAAACCAGGTCTGGCCTTAAAACTCATTTTATAATAGCAAGGTTAGTGTCTAAGTGTATTAGGAAATACCGTTTTTTGAACAACACCACCACCACAATTACTTTAAACAACTATCTCCCCTTATGGTAAGTGATGTAATGGTCTAAAATGTAGCACGCTCATTTAGAAGAAGGAAGACGGTGCGCGGCGCGGCAGTGTAAAAAGATCCCGTCTGTTGTTTACCATCAGTAGTACCTACTTTTTGTAGGTAGTTGAAAGTATCATGAAGTAACACAGGCTATATTAAATTTAATCTCGAAAACCGCAAAATGTAGCTAATATTGTATAATATAATCATACTTAGTTTTAAAAAAAGCACTAAATTAACTTGCTAACCGCATACTTTATTCAAAAATGATGTAAAATTAGAGTTTGTGACAAATTAACTTTGAGTTTACATACCTGTGACGAATTAACTTTCAATGTAGGGAGTTATAAAAATGTGACGAATTAACTTTGTGACAAATGTACAATAACCCGTTAAAATAATTGATTTATTTGAAGAAATGTTTTTCAATAATTGCACGCGACAGGACAGGAAAAATAAAATGTAGTTAAAATAACACAGAATGAAACGATAACTGTTACGATAATTCTAATAATCTGATATAATAATTGTTCTTATGAGAACACATTCCGTGTTTATAAGTCGTAAACTTGTACTTACATCTTTTATTAGCCAGGTGGTAAGTTATTAGCGAAACAATTTCTCTTATACGACTTCTGGCCACAAAACTCTTAAACCATGTGAAAGTAAAAACTTTAATGCAGGAAATTTCCACTTTACCGAATTACCGATATTTCGTTAGGTTAGATTTTTTTTACACTCGGTTTCTTGAGATTTTTTAAAGTTGCTACTTTTAAGGGTTCCGTACCCAAAGGGTAACTTCATTTCATACATTTCTCATATATTATTATATTCAATTGTTACAATAAAATTCTGGGATTTCTTTACATCCGTTACAGAAGTGTGTCTAACAGTCGAATACAGAAACGCCACATAAAATTTGAGAAGTACTTAAATAATTGAGCAGCTTCTAAATTTAAAAAAAGTATGAGAATTTTTGAGTTTAGGAGCTGCCTTATTGTTTAAGAAGAACTCAAATTTTGAGTAGCGTTTCTGTATTCCGCCGTAACTGTCGCATGTCGTTAAAAATCTCGAGAAACCGAGGGTTAGACTTGTAACCTAAAATCAGGCTTTGATAGTTATTTATTACAGTTAGACCACGACTTTGACTGGATTAAACTGTAATAGCTAACGTCATTTCAATAATTCGTGATTTACTCAGCATTGTGAAAAATCTATTTTAGAAATTGCAAGCGAAAATCAACTCAGTAACTGTGTTAGAAGAAGTTTTTTCAGTTACAATTCTCAGAACAACTGTTTTAAGTGTACTCCTGTAAATTTGAAATGTAAGGAGATCTTTACAAAATAATATGTAGATTTTTCTTCTGTTTTTGCGATGTTGGATTAAAGTTAAACTCAATTTTCGGTTTTAATGACATGGTGTTTATTACTTTTAGCATTGTTTTAATACTCAACGTTTCAAGATCTCTTCTTTAGGATTGGTCAATCCTGAGAGATTAAGAAGCAGAACGAAATAATACGTTTGAAATAATAATTAATTTCATATTATGTAGCAGGTACGTATAATACGTATGGTAAGATCTCTAGAGCCTCAAACAAAAGCAAAACACCAAGATATATCGTCACGTAGCGGCATAACAACCATCACAAAGAATTTCAAAACAAAAGGCTTAAAGGCGAACTAAATTAAATTAATAAACTTGATTATGATTCCGGACCGTGTCCTTAATTATTACACGAGAGTCATTCCTGGCCGTGTCTTATTGCGAAGTAGTAATTGAATAGTGAATAGCTTTCATCGTGACTTGTATACCTATGTATTTAAAGTCTGCGGCCTGGGTAGGTATTCTATAGCTACATCGTATGGAATACCTGCGTAAGTCGCAGTCGCATCAACATTGCATCAGCATTGGTATAATTTTTTCGAAACGGTTTACTAAGTTTTGGAAATTTTGCTGAGTTTCGCTAAAGCTTTCAAAGTCCTAAGCTTCAAATACATGATGACACTTACACTTTTAGACCGGGTAATTGTAGACGGGGTAATTGGCCACTTGGATCGGTCTGTCTTCTTGTAAAAAGTTTTAAAATAGTTGTCTGGTAGACATATATAAAAATGAAGCATCAGAATTTACGTAAAGTCGAGTAATTATTTTCGGTCGCTTTAAAGCGACTGAAAAGCAATACGGCCGACGGAAAGTGTACGGGAGTATTGGCGACTTATTTTTAAGTACATTACCTAAAATATACGTAAAAATCCGCTCGGAGAATTAACGTGAGGTAAGTAATTTTTTTATGTATCTTGATGACCTGATATCTAGGAATTGGCCGTCGCAGCAGGCTAGCAAGTAGCCATGCGTTCTTAGTACATACTAACACTACTCAACCTCAACTTGACCACATTTCGTTCGTCAGAAAATACGTGATGTCTGCCACTTCTGGGATCTCACTCTATTTTACCACAGACGTTACCTAAATAATAGACCACACCTACAGCACACATATATAAAGAAATTCGTGTTTTAATTTTAGACTCCGATCTGACGTTTTGGATCTTTGTTTTTGAATTTTTTTCTTCAGGATGATATTCAAATCGTAGTCTACAATTAAAATACGAGGTATAGGTGTGGTGTGTTTTAGGTAAAGTGTAAGTGTAATAATTGTCATCGTGTATTTTTAAGCTTAAGACTTCGAAAGCCTTAAGCTTTATTTATTTATTTATTTAACACATATAACAGCATTACAGGTTTTACCTATTGCGCTATTACAGAATTACTAAACTTAAGATTACAAAGTACAAATCCTATTTACCTAAAAACTCCGTGTATAAACTAAAACTATGAATTCGTAACGTTAAAAGGTTGTTAATTTTATTTTGATCGTTAAAACTACAAATCTATTGAACATGGGATAACGGTGTTTACTTACGTAGGTACATACAACATCACACCAAATTCGACAAAAACATCCTAAACTCATAGTGGTACATGTTGGAACCAAAGACATACACAGAAACCCAGCTAAAATTGATAATACTTAATAAAATAGAATATAACACAAAGCTCCAATTAAATTTATTTGAATCTAAGGTAATTTCTTGGAAAAGTACCAGCAATTGAGGAACGGTTTTCGAGAAAAATCTAACGATGCTGAAGCGATGTAGAGAAGATTAGTCATAGAATAAGTTTCCTGTGGAGTTGTGGCCAGCAATCATTAGGTGCGACCACCCGTGAATCGGTTTTGTCTCTATTCTAGAGTTGGGAAAGTCGCGATTCCAATTTCGAACAGTTGGAGATTGTTCGATTGTTATTTAAACATCAAAATTTGCATAAGAGTGCCTTTTTAAGGTTCCGTACCCAAAGGGTAAAAACGGCATCCTTTTACTAAGACTTCTCTGTTCGTCTGTCTGTCGGTCAGTCACCATGTTGTCTCTCGTGAACCGTGATAGCTAGACAGTTTAAATTTTCACAGATGATGTAGAAATATAATAAATAAAACATTTAATGGGGATAATGGTGCGGATCTCTTAATGCACAAGTCTGACCTCGGACTTGGCTGGTTTATTTCTAGATTTCTTTGTTCCATGGAGGATTTGATTGAATCCAGGATTCATTCACCGCAACGCTGCCTGGCTCACTCGAGCTACCTATACTATATTTCAGAATCCCATACATTTATTTGAAAGTGACAGCTTTATTTACTTTTTCCTTTGATACTGACAGTTCTTTGTTTACATTTTTGATCTAAGATTCTTAAATAGAGTATAATCACCACGGGGCCCACCACGTCGAAAATTACAAAAATCTACAAATTTCTGATACAATTTTGAATATTCCAGGCCAATGCACCGACACAGAAATCAATAAACACTTTTATGCTCCATTGATTGATGTAATCTTAGTTCAGAGTTATTGGGACGTTTTAAAGAATCTTTCACTTTTACTAAATGACAACTGTTTTAAACACCGCATCTAATCGACTGATGGGTTCATTAGCAAGTTTGTTAGTTTACAACTAATAGTCTACATAATTTAATTAACATATGAATATGTATTTGGACACATACTGTAGATTTTATGGTAAAAAGAGTTGTAGGTATATCGTCATGTAGGTGAAACATTATGTAGGGGAAAAGCCTGTCGTCGAAAGTGACTTAGATAAAAGATTATTTTCGGCGAAATGTCCGTAGGTGAATAGAATAGAAAATCGTTTATTTTTGATTCACTATACATGAAAATGCAAAGAAAAAAAAGGTAAAGGTGAAAGATTATGCTGTGGAAAAGGAAATTTAAAAAAAAACAGATTGTAAGTAGTTTAACCATGTAGCCCCGGCATAGAATAGGGCTACCCCATCTCTTCCTGTGGGTGTCGTAAAAGGCGACTAGGGGGAGACTAGCGAACTTGGAGTTCTCTCTGCACAATACTTAAAAATAACCACACCTTTCAAAAATAGTGACAGACGACAGCAAATTTTGCGATTTCTTATAGGCAACCTTTGGATGGAAAGGGTCAGTAAAGCTTGTGTGGTAGGCAGAGAGTAAGAGAGAGATAGTATATTAAGCAGTAAGCGGTAGTTACACTATACGAATATTCTACTTTAATTGCTTAAGCCTACACTTGGCTTTCATAGAAATATTTTAAAGAAACAATACTTCTACAAAAACACAACGTCTTACTCAATCCGGGAGCACGACTTGACTTGATAAGAATGCTCAGAAAAAAAACGTCTGGCACTCGGGGACTGCCGCGGTAAAGCAATTATAATTATTTTTTTATTTCGTACCACGTTGCCATGGTTACCATGTAGGTCAGCCGAGTTACATGGTAACCATGGCAACATGGTAGGCGGAGTGGGGGGTGTTAGGTTTTTTTCGTTACGAAATTTCTTCATTCAAAGCTCAAAGCCCGCGATAAAAGCTTTGCAATAGCTTACAAAATAAACTAAGCGCAAAATCGTCCATGCAATCACGTCTCATCACTACAAAGTTCACCAAGAGTACCTATCTACTCGTATCTATGAGGAACTTGTACATTTCCTATTTATGGTTCCTCGTAGTTGTTACAATGCACAATTTTAATAGTCCCGTGAACCACACTCTCATAGAATAAGGGAAGTTATTAGAAAGCTGTTGAGGTAATTGACAGCCATGTATTTATCATCATCATTTGTTAATACGACAAGGAGTTATGGAGGAAGGCAGTCTGAGGAATAGAATATACGGTAATATCCTGATGCAACAATGTTATGCGTAGGCATGTAATAATAACAGTTTTCCAATAACCTCATTTTCAGGTTTACTTAGTAAAACTATTATTAGTAGTAAAGGCAATTACCTATCTTACTAATATTTTAAATGTGAAAGTACCTAACTCTGTCTGACTGTTATGCTTTCACGCCTATAATGATGAATTTTGGTATAGAGATCGATAGGATCATGGAGAAGAACATATGCTACTTCTGATCCCGTAAATAACGCGAGATCGGGACTTATGCGGGTAAAACCGCGGGGCGCAGCTAGTACTAGAAATATTGACAAAGGCAAAGCTAAGCAGCAAAGGCTAGTGATAGCGTACTCGCTCGGCAAGCGAGGGGTACCGCTTGCTTGCTGATACATTTTTGATGATGAATATGTCCTTGAAAATATTTCAAGGTAATATTAAATATTTCAATATTTCAACCATTTATGAAGGCTCCCAGTAGACAAAGAAAATATTTAGGTTTAAAGAATATTATATTTCTCAAAGAACTTAAAAAACAGTTCACTTAAAGATAAACTTACAAAACTAAGTATTTAGTATTAAGTATTTTAAATGTGGCAAATATATTACCTAAATAACGGTTTATCACATTTTAACATATTACATATGTCGTGTCTCCCGGAGTCTTTCCATAACCTGACCTTAAACTAGATTTACATTTAGACTTCACACTTTAAAATGTATTTGAAGTCACATTGACCTAAATACTTCAGTTAAAGGGTCTCAAAAGTCAACAAGGCGTGAAAATCGCACTGAAGAAGCGTTCTGCTATTTTAATTATGAGCGAACAATCAATTTATCCGAAACAATGAGAAGGTCGTGCAGTGAGAAAACAAAAATTTGTGAACAGGAAAAATGCAAATTGAATGTCAATCTAATTTCACGGAAGACTCAACCAAAACAATGATAAATTCAAGATATGCCCCTCTCTTAAATGGACTTTGTTTAGACTAGATTTTAAAGGGAAAGGATATCTACCTACTCTTTTCTCCATACAAACTTTACAAACGTAGGTTTTTTTTGAAGTGCTTAAAAGTCTGCACTGGCCTTTCATAGAAATATTTTAAAGCAACAATACTTCTACAAAAACACAACGCATGATAGATGCAGGGCTGGATTCGAACCCGCATCCTCCTAAATCCGGGAGCACGACTTAACCAATTAGTCTACCGGCGTCGGTGACTCATACGTGCTCATACGTATTGTATTTTCGCGAGTATTGCTTCATCTATTACAACTTAGGCATGTTTTGCGGCACCCAGATGGCATTTAATTACACCAATTCTCTAACATTTCGAACCCACTAAACAGTGTTGTTATTCCATTTTTAAAACACACCTATACGATAACCGGCCACAATGAAATTTGTCCAACCAAAAATACAGGTTACTATCATCGATACCCACTATAATCAAATCCTAAACTATTACAGTAACAACTGTCGATTATAGAAAGCGTGTCGCAAATTGCTACATTAGGTATAGTTTACACATACAATCAATGTCGAATCAACGCCAGTGATGACCGCGACTTGATGAGACCCACACAACTAATCGCCCACCGTAATTACTTCTCGTTCATGATTGCAAAGTAAAAGTGTTTTCAGTGTGTTCGCACCATTACAATGCAGCTACCGTACAGCGGTCATTAAGTTCAGTTAGTCTTCTGGCGATCACATTGATTATTATGAGAATGGGTTCACGTACGTTGTAAAAAAATAAATAAAACCGGCCAAGTGCGAGTCCGACTAGCGCACTAAGGGCTCCGTACCACTATCACAATTGGGTACGGAACCCTAAAACGAAGACGGGATCAACCAATCCATGAACGCAACGCGAACGTTGAAGTTTTATCATTACCTATTACTAGATGGCGCTAATGGTAAAAATACATCGCGGTATCGTTGCGTTTTTATGTAAAAAATCACGTATGTTGTATGGGAGCCCCCCCCTTAAATATTTGTTTTTTAGTATTTGTTGTTATAGCGGCAACGGAAAGACATCATTTGTGAAAATTTCAACCGTCTAGCTATTACGGTTCATGAGATACAGCCTGGTGACAGACGGACGGACAGACAGCGAAGTCTCAGTAATAGGGTCCCGTTTTACCCTTTGGGTACGGAACCCTAAAAAAAGCGGCTAAAGGAAACTCCCAGTTTAGAAGCTGAGCTGCTCCCATGCCCCGTAAAGTTACAAAGTTAAATTTGCATTGATGGACAGTAACTGTGTAAATTGATGGTTACCAAGAATTATCTCAGTTCAATTAAATATGGTTTTAATTCGATACCTCAATAGATTGTGGAATGAGTGTGTGAGCAATTGAGCATCTCTTACTATTGAAGACAGCTTTTATTTATTGTATGTAGGATACTCTGAGAGAAGCGTTTACAGTGTCTTAAATGGTACTAATCTTTTTGTGCTATTTTTTTCTTCGGAGAGCGCTTTCAAAAAATCCTAGCTACATTTTTAGGGTTTTGTATTCTACAAGATACTTTTATAATTTATCTGTAAGGGAACCGGGAAATTTATGATTACTGTTGGTAATAAACAAAGACACCTAAAATTAATGGTATTTAATAATAGCTTTAGCTAAGTTAGGCGTGAAGGTACGGTACTCGTCTATGATCCTCCGAAAGGAATTCCGACGAGCGCTGGACATCGATAGGTTTAGTGGGTATACCTCTGGCCGCCCACCATTGAGATGGCCTCCAGGCCAGAGGGCCCACACACCGGGCCGATCTCCCCCAGGAACGGCCTGATAGTCTTAAAGTGATTCTCTTGATAGAAATAGCTACGAAAGTACGGTCTCGATTGAAAAAGTTTTACTAAGGAGTAACTGAGGTGAAATAAGTATGATGTAGCTCACCACGGCTAATTGATACTAGTGATTTCACAAGTATGTTGTTTATATAAGTAATTAACGTTTCCAAGAGATATGTATTGTTGATATCCGAATGAATAAACGTACTTTGATTTTTTTTTTCCTTGTGAGTGGTCTAAGACTGAGCACGATCAGTTCCTGAACATGAGTTCAGAAGCTTTCCTCTCTTAGACTTTCCTCCTATGTCCGTTAAGGGCTAATAAACCTCCAGATTAGACCCTATCGCAGTATTTTCAGTTGATTTTAAAGCTATAAAACTAATAATTTATGTTAATAACACGTTAGTAAACGGGTATACATAATAGACTAGTTCACAAGTTTAAAAACGTGTTAAATAGAAGTAAAGCTCCTAAAAAGATGTGCGATAGCTCATTCGATTCGGAATGACGTCTAGAAAAATGTTTTTAAGCATATATTATAGCATATATAAAATTCCTTAAATATCATTATTTTAGAAATTATTAACGAAAAACGAAATACCTTTTTTTTAAATCTTATTTTGTTAATAACAATCGCATTTTTTTATGTGCTAATATATGCTTAAAAAACATTTTTCTAGACGTCATTCCGAATCGAGTGAGCTATCGCACATATTTTTAGGAGCTTTACTTCTATTTAACACGTTTTTAAACTTGTGAACTAGTCTATAATACCTACATAACCGAGAACACTGGTTCGCGGTTCCGCAAATGAGTAGGTACCTTTGGCGGTTTAATATATACCCAGCCCATAAATTACCTATCGTTGGTGGGCTAATAGTATTTCCTTCTCATTTATCACTGGTAGGTATATTCTAGTGTTGCCGTTCTATCTATCACTATCGATAGGCTATCGATAGTTGTAGCAAATCAATAGTATCAAAAGGCCTATCGATAGTATCGATACTGTCCATAGTTTTGCCCTATCGATAGCGTAGGTAAACTATCGATGGTATCGTTTGTAGTTACAATAGTCAAATCCGATACTATCAATAGTATCTATTGTTGTTACAGTAGTCAAGTCTGAATTACGCTATCGATAGGGGAAAACTATCGATAGGAGTTACAGTAGTAAAATTTGATACTATCTATAGTAACTTCAATATTGAGCGTCGATACTATCGATAGTATTGCAGTTTTTGATACTATTGTACTGAACTTAGCTATCGATAGGCCTATCGATATTATATATGACTTTTGACATTAGCTATCGATTGTAAAACTATCGATAGTTCGACAACGCTAGTAAATTCTACTAGTCCAGTCTGGTTAGAAAATAACTTAACTGTAGGTACTTACTCGTATGAGACAATGGTGGTCCGGTGATTTCTTACAAATAAGAAAGGTTCAATGTATGTAAATAAGATTATTACGAGAATATAGTAAAATAAGAACGTATATGGGGAATTCAAAGCAGTTAATATTTTAGATTTCTTTTGATAATAAATCTAAGACAGTAGTAGACTTTAGCTCAAGACAGAATCTATATTATTCCAGCAAAAATACAGGCTACATTTACATTAATGAAATGCTGAATTATTTAAAATCTTATAAATATTAATAAATTTATTTGCGAAATATTAACCAGTAGAGCGCTTACTTTTGTTAGACTCAAGTTTTCTATATTCAACTTATAAAAAGCAGTTGGAGAAGTAAAAAAAACCCGGCCAAGTGCGAGTCGATAGCGCGTACAAAGGGTTCCGTACAATTATCACAAAAATCACGATTGTTGTATGGGAGCCCATACAACAATCGTGATTTTTAAATATTTAAATATTTATTTCATTCTGTTCGTTGTAGAAGTAAAAAAAAACCCGGCCAAGTGCGAGTCGATAGCGCGTACGAAAGATTCCGTACCATTGTCACAAAAAAAACACGTTTGTTGTATGGGAGCCCCACTTAAATACTTATTTTGTTCTGTTTTTAATTGTTAAAGTGGCAACAGAAATACATCTTCTGTGAAAATTTCAACTGTCTAGCTATCACGGTTCATGAGATACAGCCTGGTGACAGACAGACAGTCAGACGGTAAAGTACTCCACTGTGCGACTGTTCTTAGTAAAATTTAATGGTCCCGTATTTAGCCTACGGTATAGGTACGGAATCCATTATGGTATAAATTACACTTCACCATAATTTCATAAAATTCTATTAGGTACACTGTTCGTTAGACACTTAGCCTAGCTTTATTTAAAACTAGCTGCGTCCCGCGGTTTTACCCGCGTAAGTCCCGAACCCGTGAAAATATCGGTATTAAAAGTAGCCTATGTTACTCAGGGTGAATGTAGCTTTCTAATGGAAATCGGTACAGTAGTTTTTGAGTTTATTCATTACAAACACACACACACAAAAATACAAATCTTTCCTGTTTATACTATTAGTGCAGATACAGTAGTAATATGCAAAATTATGTAACACATTAGAAATACTAGGTCTTTGACTCATCTTCATCGAGAACAGGAAGTCAAAGAACCTATCGCGCATACAAATGTACTCTAAATAGGTTTAAGGAATTCAAAACATTAAGCGACCGATGTATTCTACCCATAAACGTCTTTATGGGTAAGCAATAAAGTCAATTTTGGGGCAAAAAAAGGCTACAGATGGCATGTGCCAAACATGGATGACATGTACAGAATTTTGTAGTGCAAGTTTTAAAACAATTTAAATAGGGTTGTTAGTCCATTTGTAGACAGGCTATAAAGCTAAACATAAAATAATCTCTTTTTCATTGAAAAATAAATATACTTTCTAGGGTTTTGTATTCAAAAGGTAAAAATAACACACTTTTACAAAGACTAGAATGTCCGTCTGTCTGACACCAGGCTGTATTTTAAGAACTGTGGTAGATAATTTTTTTACAGATGATGTATTTCTGTTGCCGCAATGAAAATAAATGCTAACAGACAGAATAAAAGACATCTATTTAAGTGAGCTATGGTATGGGAAACAAAAAAAGTGATTCATCTATGGTAATGGTACGGAACCCTACGTGCGCGAGTGCGACTCGCATTTAACCGATTTTTTTTATTTTAAAACCCCGCAATAACCTCTTTTCTATTTAATTAAGAGTATAAGATTAATAGCTTAAAAGATGGCGCTAGTTGTTAAATAAGAAGTCAAAAATAATAATTCTGTGGCCGGCTCGGAAAAAGGCCCTTCATTATAGAATACAAAATACATATTATTTATTTTGTTATAACATTCAATATTCTCATGTAGTCATTAGATACAACAAAAACATGTTGCTAGACCAGGCCATGTCGTGAAATTAATATGTAAGGTAACAAGAACTCCAATTACATACTTTTCAAACAAAAACAAGGTTGATAAAGGATATATACTTAATGTAAACATGAATAGGTTTTTTTTCAAAGATGCGCCGGAGGTCATTTGCCCTGCAGTATTTGACTGCCTTTAAATCGCGAGTGAACTGGTACCTTGGTTAGCGTGCTTCATCGTCCATGGTTAAACCCTGGCCTATATGGAATTTAAAAATTAAGAAATACTCTATAGTTTCCATATTCCAGGTTCCGACTCAATCCATTGCGTGCACGCAAAAGGTACATAATAAAGATCGAGATTTTTAAACTGTTTTCACATTTGGGAATTTTGAAATATAAATCTGTGCTCCCCAAAATTTTTAATTTCAAATCCCGTCACCATGGCAATATTCGGAAATGTTTTCTCTTTAAACATATGTGCCTATTTTATAACGATTGTTTCGGAAAATAGTCTCTCTCTCATCTCTTTCATCTGAGCGATGTTCCCAATTGCATCCCTCTTCGGGAGCCTATGGTCCGCTAAACCCCCAAATTATTCGGAACTTCAAATACATACATTTCGGGCATGTTTTGCAAAATATTGAAAGCGTATATCTTGGTCACGAATGCTTCACAATGCAAAGTGGTTGGCAGTCCTAACACGATGACCGCCCGTAGATAGTTTATATGCGGCTTAACTGTGACATCTTTCATCCGGATACGACGGGCCAGAATTCGCAATTGTCGGTGAAAACTGATGCCGTTAACCACCGCAATTGGATCGCTAGGACTGCGGCGAAACGAGATCGAATTGAAAGTGTAAAAAGTAAATAATCTGCAAATCTGATCCGATTGTTTGCAATAAACAGTTTGTTTGAAGTAGTGCAGTTTTTTTTGGAGATTTGTTGCTAAATCACGATGTTTTCGAATTGATATTTGGTGCATTATCGCTCTACTGTATTTGTAGACAACGTATTTTGTAAATGTGTTTTTGTTTTAGATTTTATAAGATGCAGAAAAACATTTAGGCAATAAATATGTGCACTATTAACATTGCTGTTAAGATGAAGAAAAACATCGGGATGAAACCTTTAGTCGACTGAGTATTGTCCAACATTTTATTTGAACATCATTTCAGTTAATTTTTAATCACAACTTTTGACAATTTGTTTGCATTCTTGCATTGTTACATTTTGAGTGGTAGTTTTATTTCGATCATTTGTAATGCAGTTGAAATAAAACTTTGAAAAATTCTAAATCAGAAATTACCTCTCAGTTCGTTCTTCTAGACATGATCGACTAAGCTGAGAGCCTACTCCATATAAAATATGTCCCAGACATTCATCACCATTAGTAGAATTAGGATGCCTGTATAAATAATCTAGATCTGTAAATACCAACATAACACCGATACATAGTTTTTGACCCAAATAAAGTGACATACCAGCCTCAGTGATTGTTTAAGAAAATAACATCAAACAATTCTCAATTCGAAAAGAACATTCTTTATTGACATGTGAAATCTCACCTTGACTTGTATCGGCGTCAAAGTACAAAGTAAGCCACGTAACGACAAGTAGCAATAAAAGAAAATGTATTTTCACAATGTTACAATTATTCTGCAAAGGTATAGAACAAGCGTTTGCACTTCATTATGTCTTCGTGTGAGACGTTCCTGGGCAATCATTTTATATTGCTTTCTTGCTACTTCCATTATGGGGCGTAATGAAAGGTATATGTCTGTAGCAGTTCTCATGGCTACAATCTGCCAAATCTAGTTGTAACTCGTTTAATGTTTTCTTGAGATGACATCTTTGTCATATTGTCTATGATTCTTGGCGCTTTTATTCTAAATTTATTGAAGTTTCATTTTCTAAGCTTTTTAACCTGGTTTTTCTTCTGGTTTCGCGATGTAGGATGTAAATTAATTTCATTTTTCGATCTTAATCGCGTGGTGTTTATTACTTTTAGTATTATTCCAATGCTTAATGTTTCGATCGTTTACAGGTCTCTTCTTGAGGATTGACATCTTTTGTCATATTGTCTACGATTCTTGGCGCTTTTATTTTAGATTTATCTGGAAGGAAAAACATCGCTCTTACGGAGGAAAACATCGTGCGGAAAACATATCAGAACTATACGAGTATTTGTATGTATCTTTATCTTATGTAGGTCTCAACAAAATTGTCCTGACTGACTGATTGATGGATTGACAGTAGAGCGAAATTTCGGAGTGTGTTCTTTGTATGATGTAGGCATTCGATAAGAAAGGATTTTATGAAATTCCCACGAGATCGAGACTTTTGCTGTTGATACCGCGGGGCCCAGCTAGTAGTAGGTATATATTTTAACCTGAACTAAACGCAGGTATATATGTAGATATACTCGTATACTGCTGTTAGTTAGAGTTACAGTTTTTATTATACCAATTAAATGCAAGCCATCATATTAGATGGAATAAGTTATTAAATTATTATCTTTGTAATTTTATTTATGTAGATTTAAAAAAACAAGTAAATTGATGCATATATTTGCAATAAAGAAGATAACTTATAAACAT
Source organism: Idaea biselata (assembly GCA_958496205.1). NCBI lineage: Eukaryota > Metazoa > Arthropoda > Insecta > Lepidoptera > Geometridae > Idaea > Idaea biselata. The sequence continues at coordinate 6,306,435 of OY292403.1, read as the reverse complement.
TGAAGACATTTCTGCAATACATAACCAGGTCACTTAATAAAATTATAGTCTCGATTTCAGATTCCGAAGTTCGAAGACGCTAAGCAAATATACAGTGTAATAAATAGAGCGGTCAAACTGATCCGACTTGAACATTACACAGTGTCTGCGGTGGTATAATGTAGCACTTTTTTCAATAAATCTACAGGTATAATCTAAACAAAATTACGTGCATTTGACAAGACTCGGACAATAAATCTATGATTGAATAACGGTACCAGTAATATATCTCGACCACAGGAACATTTTTCGCTTACTAAAATTAAATTTAATAAAAACATTTACATGTTAGAGGTATCATTTAAGCGGTAAACCTATAGTTATAATATTTTTTTTTGTATTATAACAGTGGGTTTAGTTTTAATGTCTTATTATGAAGTTGAGATATTTTTTGTGCAACCTATCTATATTTAGTTTTATAGAATTTACGTAGCGATGTTTCATCAAGAAGATTACAGTTAATTTTAAGTTTTATCATATTTTGAAGCCGTAAAATAAAGATTTGGTCTAGTTGATCCGTTTTATTTTATATTATGTGACGTTAGATAAAGAACTTTTAACTGTAAAATAAATAATATAGTATATTAAACTTGACTCTATAAATAACCGTGCGGTGCTAACTGTAAAGCTTGAAAGAAAATCAGCATCATACATTGAAATAAGACGATAGATTAGAATAACCAAGTAAAAGCTATAATAGCGGTGCCGGACTATTTTTATTCGAGTTGCATATTCATGAAGAAACATAAGAACGATAAGAAGTGACCATGTGATTTTACCGCTGCATTTTACACGCGATGATTTTAACAAGGAAGCTGAGTGACAGTGTCCACTACGAGGGATAATATCTGTGCAGGGCTGAAGCGGTGGTGGTGATCGGTGCGCCGGCGCAGTCCCGCTGTTACCGTCGCCGCGGCCGCACGCGCACGCCGCGCCATGTCACGTTACTTGCTCGCCGTTCTTGCGCTCGCCGCCCTAGCCGTCCCCGCTGTAACTACCGAACCTCCGCGACCGCGTCTCATCGACTTCAACCCTTGGGCATGGCTCCCTACTAACAGGAACCGATCACCATCCATCATGGATTACTTTTTCCCGCCTTCCCGAACTCCTAAACAGTCCAGCCTTGACCCTCCCGCGGATCGCAGGCCGCCCACCATCATAGCCACCGAAAGCACCCCTCCCCCCACAACCCTCGAAGAGCGCTCCACCACTTACGCTAAAAAAATATCAACTAAGACGAAAACGACCGTGCCCGCGACAAATCCGACCGCTACGATGACGCCGCCTAAAACGAAAAAGTCGACGCGCAAGCCTGCGACGACAACCCTCGAGTCTAAAACGACACAAACAAAAACGGAGTCCACGAGAGACTCGACTGTGACTACTTATCGTCCTACTAAAAAGTATACAATAAGGCCAATCGTGCGGACGACGGAGACGCCGACCGTGCAAGAAACGGAGACGACTTTGAATAGCGAGAGTACGGAGACGATGACGGACTTGGAGACAGGAGGTACTACGGCGGAGGGGCCCAAGGAGACGGCACCGACATTGACTACTGGGGATGATTCCCGAGCCACGGATGCCGGGCTCGCAAGCACTGCCACCGTGGAGTCGACCACGCAAACGGACAGCACCGACCCCGCCGACAGCAGGGAGGGCTACCTACCGCTACGCGACAAGCCGCCGCAGAACAACGCCAACACCAACGACCAGACCAAGAAAGAGGTCAGTGATTTAATACTACCGCTCAACTTTACGTCTTTTTTTCTCTTGTTAAAATTATTCACAGTCTAATAGCTACGACTTTCCTATTTTCTCAGAGCGATCGTAAATTTCTAATCGACGGAGTAAACGCATCGATAAATAAACATTCGCTGCATCGCGACCGTTTTGTAGGCGTAAAACACTTTGCCTTAAAAGCTTTCCCAGCTACATATATACAAGTAAATCGGGGTGCTAATCATTACGACCTAGAGGAAATGAATCTAAGTTAATTAGTCCGTAAGTAGAGAAAAGTACGTTTACGTGCTTCAGAGTTATCATGTTCCCATGGTACTTGTGCAAATTGCTATGAATTATTTATAGCTCTATCGAGCGATGAAGTGTAGTTGAACGTCGGAAGCAAAAAGTTTATTTTGTAAAAACGCGATATTTTACGCCCTGTGGTCAATAAACAATACGGCGTAATTAATAACCCATTGACTTGCCTCTGCGCATAGCAGCTTAGGCCTATATTTTTTGTCAAGTCCGTAATATTTTCTTTTAAATGTCCGTTTAAAATAAACACGGGAAAGCTACTGGTCAATTATAACTGTTTTAATTCAATAAAAGAGCGTTATTACCTGCATAAACTCATATTTATGTAGTTCAGAAAACCAGCGCCAGTAAGAAAAAGTAATAAAATCACTAACTAATCAACTACTTCCAGTCGTTACGTTAATCTGCAATTTGCGTTAGAGCAAAAACGGCGGTGAATAAGAAGATAAAATATTAAATTTATTACACGATGAAAAAGATGATGTATTGCTATGACATTTTCATTTATTCTATAAGAAGACAGAGGATTTTAAGGAGGACTTACATTTTATTACTTTATCTGAGGTAGGTATACGGGAGATGTTTAGTATACATGAACCTGTGACGAGGAGGTACTGAAGTCATTTTAATTACGTACACTGTATGAAATAGTTTTAAAAACAGCTAAAGTTCTTAAATCATACAACTTATATTTTAAGTTATATTAACTGAACAATCTTTGAGGTTTCAATGCAATATGACTTTTGAAGTAATGATGACTGTATTCTTAATTAAGTGCACTTTAAGCAGATGGTCCCGGTTGTTATCTCAGATAGCAGTCTTTAGGTCAATGCGGGTTTAAAGTTAAAAGTTATACGCTTCTGCCAAAAATAATAATTAAATAAATAATTAATTAATTTTGTGAACATCACACAGCGCCATCTAGTCCAATGGTAAGCTACTAAGCTTGACAACGGATTTTTTTTTGTGAATACCCAGACCAGAAACAAATATTTATTTTTAAGCATAAATACTTGCTCCCGGCGGGAATCAAACCCGTAACATTCTGCATTGCAGTCGTGCATTCGCCCGACGCGCCAAAGAGGTCGTTCAAAAATATAAATATGCAGATGTAGGTCGTTTCGAAGAATAAGATTGTCCCCATTTACATGAGTTTAATTAACTACTTAAAACTGTCATTTACAAACTTTCCGGCCGGAACAGTTCACTCGAGACACAATTTAAAAGTAATATGAAATTAAAAGTAAAGACAATTTAAAAAGTAAAAAAAAGATAAGCCCTTTTTATTGAGCGTGAAATGAAAGTAGCAACATTGTTTCGTTCAGAACGCAGAAAAAAAAATAGCCGGTACTTTCTTGTCATTAGCAAATCTGTGGTCAAGTTTGAATAACTTGTAACAGACAAAAAGTCCGCAAATTTTTCCGACTTTAACAAAATTATCGCGGTTTTGCCGAGACATTATTATTCAAAGTGGACTTTCACTCGCAGACAATCAATCATCGGTAATGAATGGACATTTTCTAAGTTGCATACATAATTCTTTCTTTCGGTGATTTGGCATTGTCACTAATTAGTCTAAGAGTCTTGTACTTACAAAAGGAACAAATATACCTACCTAACGACAAATTGATTTTTGTATGATATGATAAAGTTATTAGTTTTTTTTTATGTCGAAAAGTAGCAATATCCGTGCTTAGTGGAGCGGATATTCTTCTAAATAATTTACTACCTACTTAAAAATAAAGTTTAAAGAAATTCAGCAGGTAACTTGTTCCCGTGTGGCGCAGTGGTAGCGCACTTGCCCGGCAAGCGAGGGGCACGGGTTCGAATCCTGTCGTGTGAGGATTTTTGATGATGTTTTTCTCCTTGTAAAATATTTCTTGGTAACTTGTGTCGTTGATTGTAACGTTGATTGGAGTTGGAATGACTGAGAGAAAGTGACTAGCAAAGCGTGAGTTACAATCCTTTTTAATTTTAAAAAGAAAATCGGCCAAGGGCGAGTCTTATTCTCGCCCGTAGGGTTTCGTACTATTGTAACAAAAAATCACGTTTTATTTTATGTTTAGTATTATTTTTGGTATAGCGGCAACAGAAATACAAAATCAGGGTTCACAAGATACAGCCTGGTGACTGACAGACAGACGGACAGTGGAGTCTTAGTAAAAGAGGCCCGCCCTTGGGTACGCAACCTTAAAAAATGGAAAGGTCTCGTTTCGAGATATTTCCAGGTCCCTTCTTCAGGATTGACTTGTTGAACGTTGAGCGTTGAAACAATGCTAAAAGTAATAAACACAACGCGATGAAAACCGAAAAATGTCTTTATTTTCTATTGTAAGGGAGTTTAATTATGTCCGCAATAATATAAGATTCAAATACCTAGTAAGGGCTATTGAAATGCATTAAATACAGTTACGACTCTCAATAGAGTTTTCATCCATTTGAGTAAACTCAAGTGAAGTAAACTTAACAGTTGAATGGTCATCTTGCACATCCACTACGTTAAGGTACGAGTTGGCAACGGGCGACGCGACGTGTCGCAGCGATACTACTGGTTTCTATGTATTTCTATGAAATTCCCTACATAGTTAGCGACACGAAGCTAGCGACGGCGTAAGTCCCGCTCTCGTGGGAATATCGGGATCAAAAGTAGCCTGTTACTCCTCGATAATGTAGCTTTCTTTTGGTGAATTTTTTTTTAAATCGGTCCTGTAATTTTTGAGGTTATTTATTACAAACATACGACACACAAACATACAAATCTTTCCTCTTTATAATATTAGTGTACATATATAGAAAGTATATATAGGTGAGTATTCTATCCGTTATCTGCTCACTACACGAATCTTGGGCACTGTATGCAACGTTATATGTTGCATACAGTGCCCAAGATATTATATTACAGTGCAATATTTTTAAATGAAATTACCATCGTAGTTAGCGACACGAAGCTAGCGACGCGTCGTCGCCGAATTTCATAGAAATGCATAGAAACCAGTAGTGTAGCTGCGACACGTCGTCGCCCGTTGCCAACTCGTACCTTTAGTTAGCAGTAACGGGAGAGTAACTCTATGATGTTGTTACATTATGGAGTAGGACTGAATGAGGCTCTTAATTATCTAGTCTAAGTATTTCCTGGAGTTTATTATTAAGTATGACTTTGCAGGAGGTTCCATTCCAGTTTTGGAACAATCATTTGTGCGTTTACCTATAGGATTTTTAGAAATTTCTTAACGTTATTTCTTAGTGTTTACCACACTAGGTAATAATGCTTTTTGAAAAAAATGCTTTCAAAAACTTTGGACCCGGCGGGAATAACACGAGAAAATGCTTTCTTAATTTCGGCTTGGCGGCTTACCCGTGGCGTAGCGGGTATCGCGCTGGGACGGTATACCAGACTGTTCTCTTACATACAAAAACAAAATATATCGTTTTCTAAAGTCATCATCATCATTTCAGCTGTAAGAAGTCCACTGCTGGACATAAGCCTCCCTCATAGATTTCCAGATGCTTCGGTCATAAGTGGCCTGCATCCATCGTGAACCCGCGGCCTTAACTAAGTCGTCCGTCCATCACGGACGGATTAGCTCTTTGAAGTGGCAGTGGGCAGGACATATAGCACGGAGAGCAGATGGTCGTTGGGGCCGAAAAGTTCTCGAATGGAGACCGCGGATCGGAAAGCGCAGCGTGGGACGTCCACCAACGAGATGGACGGACGACTTAGTTTTTTCTAAAGTATTTAATTTGAATTACGATGCATCGCAATATCCATACAAATGAAAACCTGGCGCCAATAACGTTCCGACTTTATTACTACATTCTCTACAAAAACTTGCCAACAACGAAATGTAAACACTCATAAATAGTAAATAAGTCACGCAGAATACACTACAGCCACTTTGTATAATGTCATTACTTAATTGGAGTTTTATAGGCCCATTGTAATGCAAAGATGCTTTCAAGAGCCACATTAGATGTTGGGAAAGGTCGTGAAGTACGCGTTATTGTTACTACGCTACCCATTAACCAAATTATTGTTAGTTAGTTCAGTTTTATTTAGGCTAAAGCTTATCAGATGTTCGGAATTGTAAGAGAAACAGTAGTGGAAGGATTTCTAAATGGCCAAGATCAACTGTGAGATAAGTGTTTAGTTTTAAACGATAGATAAAACCGGCCAAGTGCGAGTTGGGTTCGCGCTCGGTTCCGTACCACTATCACAATTGGGGACGGAACCTTACACTGGACCAAACAATCCGTGAACGCAACTTGAACGTTAAAATTAATTTTACTACTGGCGTCAGTCTTTTACTACATCACTAGATGGCGCCAGTGGTAAAAATAAATTGCGGTATCGTTGCGTTTTTATGTAAATCACTTTTGTTGTATTGGATTCCCTCTTAAATTTTTTATTTAATTTTATTTTTAGTATTTGTTGTTAAAGCGGCTACAGAAACACATCATCTGTAAAAGTTTCAACTGACTTGCTATCACGGTTCATGAGATACTGCATGGCGACAGACGGACGGACAGACAGACAGCAGAGTCTCATCTCCCTATCAGTGATAGGGACCCGTTTTTACCCTTTGGGTACAGAACCCTAAAAATGCAGCCGTGAATGCTTTAACAATAGGTAACTCTAATTAGCTTGTTAAATGTGACAGACATAAAAGTGAATCAAAGAAATATTTCGCTTTCGATCCGAATTCGACTGAAGGTTCGTTTGGAACAATCGATATAATCGTTACTAATTAATCTATACGCATTACTCATAGAAAGTCGATAGTTGGTATCATCTTAGCGGTTAGCGAGAGAAAGGTGAACAACATTTGACATTTTCAAGGGAAAACATGTAAAAACAGTGTAAGCACAACAAGTCATAATAAAGCATGACTTTGACATGACAAAGACGAACCAAGTACAGAATGTGTCCAGTAATGCAATTTGATATTCATAAATGATTGAATTATAGATAACTAGCTAAGTCCCGATCCCGTAGGAATATCGGGAAAAAAGCCTATGTCTATGTTACTCAGGGTGAATGTAGCTTTCTAATGGTGAAAGATTTTTTGAAATCCGTCTTCTAGTTTTTGAGTTTATTCATAACAAATATACAGACACACACGCGCAAATAAAAGTCTTTTCTCTTTATAATATTAGATGTAGATATCTTCTTATGTAAAAGGTGAAGAACATTTGACATTTTCAAGGGAAAATATGTAAAAACTGTGTAAGCACAACAAGTCATAATAAAGCATGATTTTGACATGACAAAGACGAACCAAGTACAGAAAGTGTCCAGTAATATAATTTGATATGCATAAATTACTAGCATAGTCCCGCGGTAACACCCGCGTAAGTCCCGATCCCGTGGGAATATCGGGATCAAAAGTAGCCTATGTTACTCAGGGTGAATGTAGCTTTCTAATGATGACATGATGATTTTTTCGATCCGTCTAGTAGTTTTTAAGTTTATTCATAACAAATATACAGACGCACACACACACATAAAAATACAAGTCTTTCCTCTTTATAATATTATTAGTGTAGATGATATTCATAAATTATTGAATTACAGATAATCTCTTCTTACGTAATAAAAGATCAAATTACGTAAAGCGAAACGAATGATTTCTTTTGTCGCAGTTTATCCGAATCTAATGATAAAAGCGTGCATCTTACTTTCTGCAAGTGACGAAGTATTAAATAATGTATTGCACAACATCCGTTAATATTGTTACAATACTAAAATTCAATTTGCAATAGATGCTAGAACAGACGTGGTCTAATAAAATTTCAATCAGAAAATGTAATGGATTCAGTGTTCAAGTGAAACTAATACAGAATCACGATTCAATGCATATAGTTTGAATACAGATCGGGACCGGATTATATTAACATCAAATAGATTAGGAATCTCAGACCTTTTTGTATGTATGTACCTTCAAAAAAGGTTACTTCCTTAAAACACTCCTATAAATATGTAACAGAACGTTTTTAAGAAAACCGGCCAAGTGCGAGTCGGATTCACACACTAAGGGTTTCGCGTACCACTATCACATTGGGTACGAAACCCTAAAATGAGCACTGGATCAAACAATCCGTGAACGAAACGCAAACGTTAAAATTTATTTTACCACTGGCGCCCTTCTATCACTCCATCTCTAGATCGCGCTAGTGGTAAAAATACATCGCGGTATCGTTGCGTTTTTATGTACCTACCTAAATCACGTTTGTTGTATGAGAGCCCCTCTCAAATATTTGTTTTATTTTGTTTTTAGTATTTGTTGTTTTAGAAATACAACTATGTAGCTATTACGCTTCATGACATGACAGCCGGAGAGACAGCAGAGTCTCAGTAATAGGGTCCCGTTTTTACTCTTTGGGTACGGAACCCCAAAAAGCTACTCAATTCAGAAGCGGTACTGAAAGCGGATTTTACAAAGTGAGTTAATATAACTTCAGTGATTTTCCGCTTACCGATATCAAATCTTATTTTGGTTATATCCATCAAAGCGTGTTTCAGCGAGCCTGATACGAAACAAAATCAATGGGTGATAAAATTAAGATTTCTATTTAGATCCCAATACGCCATACCGCAATTTACTAAGTGTATATGACTAAGCAAGCAGAATGTATGTTAATAGAACAGAAGTATGAAAATAAAGCTCAGTTGGACGTTCTTATTGGAAGCATATTTCCTATGTCATTACCTTGGCCACGAATCAATGTACGATTTCAGATAACTTTATCTTGATTTGCACTTAATAACTGTGTTCAGAGATGATTTGTATTCTATTTCATATCGACGATTTGTTTCAAAGCAAATACAATCTAGCTAATTAATAAGTTTAGATTTCGATTCGCTGATATTGGCGAATGTAATCGAAGTTTCTGACAGCAGTTAGTGGTAATTAAAGTATTTGAAGCCGAAAGTATCTTTGGTTAAATACTTGAGTTATTTCTCTCATGCCAATATTTAACTTGCTGAGTTGGGAGGCATTGGCGCGTGTTGATAGACAGATAGATAAAAACTTTATTGCACCAAAAATTTACAAATCACATTACAAAAACAGAAACTTACAGCTAATTGTAGAATAGGTACAATGGGCGGCCTTATCGTTAAAAGCGATCTCTTCCAGGCAACCGCAGGGCAGGGTTGTTGAGGCGTCTGGCGATACCAGGACTGGCGATTATTGTCTCAGCGAAAAACTTTGCTATGCAGCGAAGGGACGCTTCTAGCATCTTGGGCACCATGCCTCGAGTGGGCTTTGCCGACAACATCTTTTTATTTGTGTTTTATATTTGAGTGCCTATTAATGTACCTACAGCTGCAGCTGCAGCAACAGCTGGACACAGCTAGTAGATTTGTTATTAGCACTATATTTGCACAGTCAGATAAATCTTAAATATTTCGTTTGTTATTGCACCTATAAAAAAAGAAAACCTTTTTTCTCATATAGATGGATGAGAAAGCCCACCAGTTTTAACTCCCAGTAATTACTCAACAAGTAGGATAGGATGTCAGTTAATGCACTTTTAAATAAACTTTAGATTTATTTTCATAGAACTTTAAGCTTCGTGTAATGAATATAAGGTATCTCACAGCCCGAGGCGTTACTGAGATTCCTTCGTTGGAGACTTGAGCGTTCCCACAGTTAGAAATATCTTATGCTTTTAAGGTTATGAGGAACAGTTAAATCAAACAAGATATTTTATAAAAAGCAAACAATACCATTTATGATGAAAAATGAAGAAAATTACTTAGAAGACTAGCCAATGGCTACTTCAGTACATCTTAATAAACCACATGAATTCCACGATTTTTAGAAATATGAAGCCTTTATTTTGAAATTTCAAGGTTGTGTTCAATTAAACATCAGCTGTTGCAGATGTGTCATTAATCCAGTAGATCGATTCTAAAATATTTAGGACTAGCTGCGTCCCGCGGTTTCACCCGCGTAAGCCTCGATCCTGTGGGAATATTGGGATCAAAAGTAGCTTCTAGCTATGTTACTCCTCCATAATGTAGCTTTCTTTTGGTGAAAGGATTTTTTAAATCGGTCAAGTAGTTTTTGAGTTTATTCATAACAAACATACAGACGCACACACACACAAAAATACAAATATTTCGTCTTTATAATATATGTGTAGATAGAACAGCGTTTCACCTCTATTCCACCAGACGGTAAGTGACAAAAGAGTCTAAGACGTAACACGCACATCTAGAGACGGCAGCGAAACAAAACTCAACCCATCTTCCTCAGTTAAATATTAAATAATGACCCCAAAACCTCATTAAATTGTACCTGATACGTTTAAATTGGAAACGATATTCCAACAGTGGAAATCTGGCAACAGTTTCCGTATAATAATTAGTTTATCCGGTGAAGGAAATAAATGGACCTGATCTTAATCATTCTTGAGGTAATACATCACGACGTTAGTTAGGTATTTTAATTAACTGTTGAAGTTTCGTTAGTTTAACATAACTAATAAGTTAAAAGAAAGCTGTGTTTATTTAAAGAAACAGCTCATTTGATTTAAAATGAAATATGTGAGAATGTGTAGTTAATCATTCCGTCTAATGTTTTAGTTGATGGTCAATTAACGTAGTTGAAAAGAGGTTATCAAAACTTGTGTTATATTTGAATTTGTATTTGTAATTACTAAAAAAACCGGCCAAGTGCGAGTCGGACTCGCGCACGAAGGGTTCCGTACCATTATCTATAGGTACAATAGGTTTTGTTTTGAAAGGTAAATTGCGTTTCAAAACAAGACATTTATTTATTTATTGATTCTCTTATTTTAGAAGTTACAGGGGCGGGACACACATTTTACCACTTTGGAAGTGTCTCTCGTGCAAATTATTCAGTTTAGAAAAAAAATATATTAGAAACTTAAATATCATTTTTGAAAACCTATCCATAGATACCCACACATATAGGATTGATAAAAAAAATATGAGTTTTTTAATTCTAAGTAGGTACGGGGAACCCCAAAAAGGGAAAATCCCCCCTCCCCACTTTAAGCCAAATCGGTTCTTCAAAAAGCCGTTTTGAGTTGTAAATACTGTAACTAACACGACTTCATTTTATACGTTTATTTAGATAACTGTGCACCGCAGGTTTAACCGCATATTACCGTAGTAATTTCGGGATAAAAAGGTAAAAAAACTGTTAATTCAGGTTATAAACATCCCGTGTGTTCCGAATGTTCAGCTACTACAGGATTAACTCAGACATTATTTAACTTACTTGGACTTAGAATAATGCATTAAAACATGTTTAATTTTAATTACCCAGTAGTTACATCACATACGGTACATCATGGAAAATTACGAATTCAAATCACTAGTAAGCATTTATTATTTTCCGCTTCTATGCATTTTTCAGATCAATATCTATCATAGTACTTATTTTTGGTAAGTCTTTTATATTCCACGCATGCACTCATGCATAAATAACCATACAATTTTATCTTACTTTACTCTTACTGTGTGTTTTCGCAACTAGCCCTATAACTGGGCCTTTTCGCGTGACTTTAAGCCGTAGGTTTCCTCACGATGTTATCCTTCACCGTAAGAGCGATGTTAATCGCGCACTTAATTTTTTCTTAAAGAAAAAGACATTGGTGCGCGGTTGGCCAGGATTCGAAACCACGACCTTAGGAATGAAGTCGCGGTATCCACCACTAGACCATCACAGCTCTACAATTTTATCTTACCACTGTATGAATTAAATCTAATTCTAAATGAGAAGATCGAAAGACAATGTTTGCATTTTGCATAAAATCGTAATCAATTTCTTAAGCCCACATCAAGTCTAGGCATTAAATTAGCTTACAATAACGTCTCAGGCATTGGCTTTTTTTTTTCAAGCTATTGCCATTTGTTGATAGGAGTAAAATGTAACTAGTGACTCGTGTTAAGGTGAAGCATTGATAGCTCGAGACATTGTAAGCGGCGAAAACAGTATCTCGTTTAATATAATATCATATAGCTAATTAGGTAAAACAGTTATTAGCAATTTGAAGTCAGATTAGTACTAATCAATACAGGAACGAAAAACCAATATTCAAATTCAAACAAAGATTTCCAATTTACAACGAAACGGGATATCGTTTCGTTGTAAATTAGAAATCTTTGTTTTAAACGAGTTGTTTAAACAAAATACCAGAATGAAGGCAAAAGAAGCATTAATACTCTTACTTATAAACGATGAAAAAAAAACATAAAAAGCACCACCTACACACAACTACAGCCCCCGGCAAACAAGTTAAAATATTTTGACGTGGAAGGGGTAGGTTCGCGCAGTGCATTCTACTTGTTTGCCGGGAGCTATAGGACTACGAAGGCAAATTATTGACTAAATTATAACCGCATGAGGCGCAGGGTACCGCCAGCGCTACCAAAATATGGTTTCCGTATGTTTTGTAATATACTGAGATATATTGAAATCCAAATCTAGAAATTCTTCAATTCGTCATCTTAAACGTAATTAACACGACACAATTTAAAGGTGTCGGTCGACTTGAGATACTTGTATTGAGAACGGTTACTTATCTCGGTCTCATTTGCCGTATATTCTTGTGAAGAGTAGCGGATAAATGCGTTTTACGGTATCTCAAACAAACTCGAGACGCCATCTTAAATTGAGTGAAACGAATCGACTGTGTTAGTTACGTGATTCGAGAAATTTTTGTCTACTGAACTGCATAATATCTGAACATCTTAATATTTGAGAATTTTCTTCTACTTTCGCGATGTTGTATTGAAACATTTAGCTGATTTTTCGGTGTTAATCGCGTGGTGTTTATTATTTTGAGCATCTTTCATAAAAAACGACAGGTAAAGGTTTCAAATTTAATAATCTGTTGAATTTCAATTTGGAGGTCTTCAAATCGCGAGTGACGGGTACCTTCTAGGTCAGCAGATCTTCATCATAGACTGCATCAACATTAACATCTGGTGTGATAGTGGTCACATGTATTGAAAACTATTATTTTATACAAAACGCCATCCTCTTCATCCGAGCAATATCCCCGGTCATCCCTCCCTCTTGAAAGCCCAAGGTCCACTAAAACCCCAAATTATTTGGGGTTAGCACGGTAGGACCATCTAATGACCTTACCTTTTGCACAGATGAACCAACCCTCATTAAGACCAAGTAGTTTATCCGCCACAGCTCGGGAAGAACTCTAGATTCGCTATGTCCCCCAGATCCCTTAGTCGCCTTTTACGACACCCATTATTCTAAACAAGATTGATGCTAGAAATAACACTATTTTTTCGGTTTTAAGCGCGTGGTGTTAATACTTTTAGCATTGTTTCAATGCTCAACGTTTAGAGACCTTTACATGTCTTCTTCTGGATTGTCAGAAGAAAAATCTCAGAATAATACTGCCGTTAATAAAACTAAACGTAACGTATGGTATATACGCATCGCAACTATCTACATGAGAAGTGTTAAAAAATAAGTAGGTATTAAAATAATTAGCGGCGCCTACTGCGGATATAGTGTATTGTGATTATAATGTATTACAAACTAAACCGCCTACCCATACATTTCTCTCACTCAAATAAAAAACTAACAAGCACCATCATCCAACACCTATAAAGGTACAATGAAAGCGAAACTAATAAATGATCACCAATGAAAGAGAGAATAATTAACATCATATAACCTTAGATGAAACAAAAATAGTAGATACGATATATTCTAACATTGCGTATTCGAAAAATGAGCTAGAAACACCTACATGTATTTTCATAATATTATTGTATTTAAAAACATTTGTCTTTAAGAATGATTCAGGCTTTGTAAATACTAAGCAAAAAGGCATTCTTATGGATGTCAAAAAGACAATCGCAGTGTGACAGCACGTGCTCACGCGGCAACGGTTCGACATACGACTGAGGCTAGTGCGTCAGCTAGACGCAGTTTTATCGTCTTATTTTCAGAGACTAGGTACCGTCTTTAGTTTTTTGTTTTAATCTAAGCATATAACCGAAGACGTTCCAAACGAAATGCTAACCGGAGGAAAAACGGATATACACTTTAAGCCTTATTAATAAACGTGGAGTAAGGTTGGAGTAGATGAGAACATGATTTGTAGATTTTTCTTCTGTTTTCGAGATGTTGCATTGAAATTAAAGACATTTTTGATTAATTTTTAATAAGACGGTAGTTTCATTGTAACTTTTTAATACATTAGAATGACAAATCACATCTCAGTCAATCCTGAAGAAGGGACCTGGAAAGGTCTCGAAACATTGAGCGTTGTAATAATGCTTGAAGTAATAAACACCACGCGATTCAAACCGAAAAATGTCTTTAATTTCAACATGCTTTGTCTTTTTCCGTGACAAGAACTTTCAAAGTTGACAGACAGAAACAAAAAGTGGTAAAATTATTCCGACCTTACTCCACGTTTATTAATAAGGCTATGTTTATTTACAAAATTATACAACAGAAGGAATTGTTAGAATGAATATGCATTATTGTTAGAGGAAGTGTAACATTCGTGTTCCACATTCAATAGCGTAGTGCGTTTTGTTGATCTACATAAATTAACAGTAGATTTAATTGAGAATATTGTAGTTTGCCTTGATTCTGTATTTCCTTTGAATTTGTAGTAATATACCGCAGCCTCTTTCTTTAATCAAAATTACAATCAAGCAAAAAGTCTAATAATCAATCAAGTCAATCTCTAGGAAGAGACCTGTAAACGTCTCGAAACGTTGAACATTGAAACAATGCCTAAAGTAATAAACACTTACCTTGCTATTATAAAATGAGTTTTAAGTACCAGACCTGGTTTAAACCATGATTAACTAAGCTTACGTCATGGTTTAAACCAGCTGTGACTTTAAACTCATTTTATAATAGGAAAGCTAGCGATTAAAACCGAAAAATTCGTTAAATTGCTATATCAAAATTGCCATAAAATTTTCGATCTAAGCTAAATAAAGCTACATACCTGAATAGATTACGCAGGTATAAGCCTGGTCACCTAGCCCACGTCCGATCACCATTTCAGACACATTCAAATGTCGCGAATCATTACTCATGCATTCAGATCACAGAACAAATTGCCATGCAAACATAAAGTTACCTAGAAACTCCGTTTACAGAACTCAATAAACAGAATAGACTAGAAAGCAACTCACAATTAGTCGCAATATTTTAGTACTTCAGTGAAAGTGTGAAGTCGAATCCATCGCGAGTCTTAATGAAGATTTTATGCCCTCGTCTTTGACCCTACGTGACCCTACTGTCATTCTAATTTCTCTATTGCTAAATAATAATTGTAAATGCCTATTGTGTTAATAAGCTTGGCAGATGGGAAGAAGTTATTATGATAATGTTAGTGTGAAGATGATAAGCATTTTATTGCAGCTAACAAATTGCTTTCGATTCTATTTTTCATATGAATGTAAAAATTGTTGGTCACTCGTAGTTTTTAGCCGACTAAAGCGAAGCCTAAAGGAAGAGTAAAAATGAGTATGTGTAAATATATCCTATCCTATCCTACTAATATTATAAATGTGAAAGTTTGTATGGATGTTTGGATGTTTGTTACTCTTTCACGCAAAAACTACTGAACCGATTGCGATGAAACTTGGAATATAGATAGCTGGACACCTAGAATAACACATAGGCTACTTTTTATCCCGATATTCCCGCGGGATTGGGACTTACGCGGGTGAAACCGCAGGGCGCAGCTAGTATCTAAATATAAGGACTATATTTACCCTGTATCTATTTAAAACCTAGGTTTGGATTAGAAATTTTTAGTTTTTAATTAAGAGAAGTGTGACGTTGAAAACTAACACCTGTTTTCATAGACGAATCTGAGTGATTACTTTGGCAAAGCAATGCCCTGTCTCGCCCTTATTAGTAATTTTAACGTCAACGAAAATGTGACAGACACATTACTTAGACAAGTAATTACACTTCGAATTTACTATAAATACGAGAGTTAGATTTTTTCCTTTAAAAATCTCTGTTACACGCTTGATTCACCTGTTACTTTGCTGGCCTAATTTTACAAGAGACGTGAGAAGTGAGCTCCAACCCGTTTTACGTAGGTGTACCTACTGCATCGACTTAACCATCATAAACACGAACAAATCCGGCTGACGACTTAAAATTATAACAATTTGTGATGTTCATTGTAGGCGAGAAAGAGAATACTCACGTCCCAACAATGCGTGCCAAACATAAATACATACCTGCAACAAAAAACACATTACATTATATAATTGTATCTGCATAATACAAGATGGTTAGTATTATATTGGAGCCTCAGGCGAAAGTATGCGTGTAGCGAGTGACCTCTCTTTTTATTATAAGATAATCGAAAGTGAAATTAATTCAGAGAGATTAGTTCGACATCGGATTTCATTAACATCTTTTATAGTGTTGGTTGATATGGGCACAAACAAAGATATTTAAATTATTGCAGAGATAGACTGGACGATTTGTTAGTCTGTAATCTGCGATGTATAGAGTTGTGGCTCTATTTTCAATTAAGTATTTATGAATCATAGGTATAAAATTTAGATTTTTATTCTAGTTCTGGGTGTTTCGGTATCTATAATATGATAAATGCATAATCCGCATCATCTATATTTATAGCTTGCTATGGGATGTCGACGTGTGAAACTCTAACAATAGTCTTAAAATTAAGTATGGTTTTACTTAGGTCTAACTTAAATTTGTTAGGTAGGTACTTATCGCTGTTTAGTCTGTGCAATGTCTGAACAACGTGCTTCTCAGATAGGGATTTTTATAGGTACTTAGTGAGTAAACTTAGCACTGAGTGACATGTATGTATACGCAATAATTGAGAAATAAATATATATTTGAGGGGACTGAACTTTTTCCATAGATAAACTTTAATTTGTTCCGACAGCAATCACAAACATTGCTAAGTAAAATCTTAGCTATGCAGAGCCTTGTCACATTTTCGCTAAATGTCACTCGCAAGAGCAAGACATCTTTTTTAATTTAGTTTATTTTAGATATACCTAAGTTATTGTGCATGGCCACTAACAATAAAAATCTAAAAGCTAGTTACTAAGATTATATCCATAGGATTAATCAATGAAAATGTTACCTCTATGCCGCCACCTAAAAGTAAAATCTCTTTGAATCTTATACGGAATAAACAAAAGTGGACACGTTATTGTTTATTTTTAATTGGTTGTATTTTCGGTTCGTAATTGAAAAGGTGAATGAATGAACAGTTGTTTGTGTGATTGATACAATGCGAATTGAAATTCTTAATCAAGATCTGATAGTTATTGCATCTGAAGATAAAAGTTAAATTAAAATTAGTTACGTCTCATAAAAATACAAAAATAAATGCAAGAATTTGTATTATAGAGGCAAAATCGTATAGGGGGGAAAATTGTATGACTCAAATATCTTCCAAAATAGGAGACATTGCAAGTACCGGGTGCCACAGATCAGTGTAAGCATAAAATAACCTCGCCAGTATAGGCCACCGACTTATTTGTTATGTAATCTGAAGTCGGGCAGTTTTACTGAGTGGGTGGGGTGGGATTGTGTTTGGCAGCCCGACTTTACGAATTGAGTACCTCCTGATTTTTTGGAAGTAGGTTAAAAATATCACCTATTTTAGGAGATGTTTGAGTCATACAGTCTTCCTCCGTATCCGATCTTACCTGACTATACTATATTATATTGACAATAATAATGTACCTAATTTTCAATGCTTTTCAAAACATAAAACAAAAGTGTCATATTTGCTCTTCTAAAACACTTTAAATTGACCAACTAAGTACTTACAGTAAGTAAGTATGGTACTTTGATCTCATCTAAACAGATTACTAACGGTAGCCAGGATTGTATTTGACGTCCCACTTTCAAACCGCGCATTTCATGTTTAATCCACAGGTATTTGCACGTATTTCACGTTTATCAACTTAAATGTACCGTTGCTGCTACGATTCTAGTTGGGGCATATATCTCTACCGATCTATGTGACCCTAGTACTTGGGTTTTAAGTGGAAACAGTATAAACAACTTCCAATTGACATCTATTGACGTAAAAGTTTTTGTAGCAATAAAATGTAGTGAAGTTTAGTTGTTAAACTCTCTACACAGATATTTGTGAACATCGGATTGTAAAATTAATTGCAGTATCTACGTTTCATTTTCTGGACGTACATTTTGTATGCATTTTGTGTCGTAAAGTTACTTGTTAGATGTATTAAATGTAGGTATAATTATTTTTGTGTTTACTTTCTTCTTTCAAAAAGCAATGAGATATATTATAGTGATATTAGACATCGACAATAATAAGTTTTTTAAAAATATCTAAGCTTTACAACCATAGTTTACCTAATAGTTATAATAATTATAATGACAACCTCTATTTTGACGAATTCTTAAAAAAATATACCTACTAGAATATTTAAGCGCGACATACCTAACGATTTTGTTTTAATTCTTTTTATATGTGTATGCTGTAGATTCTGGCTGCTTTGTAAAGTGTCAGTGTAAGTTTCATCGTGTGCCTAGTTTGACTTTTATCGCCATTATTTTACGACAGTTTGCCAACTTTTGTAGAAAAAGAGTCCTAGAACATTTCGTAAGTAATTATAAAAATTGAAAAGAATTGAAAACTTTCATTGTGTACTCAATGGAAAAATCAGTCACCGAATACTAAACTGGAACCAAACTCAGTGACCAAATTAAGGGCCGGCGATCGTCTTTTACTACGAATAATATGGGTCGTTTCCGTGTTAATGATTTTTATGGGAACTTAAGTTTGGTAGAACACGGTCAAAGGTATTAAACGGAAGTCAGACGTATCACGTTCGTTGGATTGTAGGTATGTCGTAGGTAATGATGCTATTTTTAAGGTAATGTAATAGTTTAATAGATTCTAATTGGTTATTTAACCTACTTAGATGTATGTCTTACGGCCAAATACCGTAACGCTATAACGTTTGAGTTCTATTTTCAACAACAAACAACAACAGTGTGCTGTTTCTTTTAAACAGCTCTCAAACTCAAAGATTCCCATACTAATTTTAAATTTAGAAGCTGCTCCATTATTAAGGTACGCCTCAAATTTTAAGTGGCGTTTCTGTATTCGGCTGGTAACGACCTAAGTATGTGGTCGTGTCGGGAGAAAACCCGACTGCAGTGCACGAGGTTGCGGGTTTGTTTCTCGTCAGAACGCCAAGTTATCTAGTCTCCCTCAGATCTCTTACGACACCCACGTGAAGAGATGTGGTAGTCCTGAGAGATGGGGAAAGTCTCTAATCTTTCTCCATACAGACGTAGTCTCCTGTTTCCTACCTGGATAAAGACATTAGAGAAAATTTGTTTATGCCATAAATCCTAAAGGTGTTCAAAATATTCAAAATGTTATTTCTGTTCTAATTAGAAAAAGAAAAAAATCAAAACGTAAGGGCATGGTCATGGTCATATAGGTTTTATGGCATACATATTATTTGCTCTAATGTCTTTATCCAGGAAGGAAACAGTCGAGTACGTTTGTACGGAAAAAAAGTAGGTAGACTTTCCTCTTATGTGCCGGGGCTACACGACAGTAGATATATTAAATACACATTATTGTTATAAAATCTATTTCTATCGATAAAACAAGTTTTCTATCAACTTAATTATAATAAAATAACATTTCACTAGTGGCAGTGGCCTATAACCACAGATTATGAATTAAATCTATACTAATATTATAAAGAGGTAACGTTGGTAACGTGTATACATATGTATGTATATTGGGGGTAATCTTCGAAACTTCTGGACAGATTTCAAAAATTCTTTCACCAATGGAAAACTACATTAACGAGTAGTAACATAGGCTACTTTTGATCCCGATATTCTCACAGAATCGGGACTTACGCGGGTGAAACCGCGGGACTCTATTATACGAAGTAAGTTAAAAATACGTTAAACTTACTGCACCTATTCGTGAAATGTGTTTATTATACAGACAGGTATACTACGATGCAGACATTATGGTAATTTCTAATGCCACGAACGGCGCTAAGCGTCACACTTATAGTATTCGCGTATAAGGAAATTGTGGATGTAGAAAAACATGTATTACTACTAGAGAATCATGAAATGAAAATAATTTATTGTCAGTCTACTAATACACCCATAGGAACAGTTTTACATAAAGTTATATTTCATAGAAATCTTGTTTTAATAAAATGTTGAACAAATTTGACATTAAAATTAGACAGCTGTCTTTTTTACTCTCACTTAAAATAACATGTACATACATCTCGCTCTTGTTTCAAACTCAAGGTAATTAATTCACCCTTACATTTAGTAGCCATTTTAAAAATCAAAAAATGCGCATCTAAATCTCGATTCGTGTTCGACTCGCACTTGGCGGTTTTTTTTACAATCTATTCTACAAAGCTGAGTACTACTTATATCTGTTATTGATATGATCAATACTCGTATTAGAGTCCAAATATTTACTTAAAAGTGAACACATTACAGAGTTATTTTTAAAAATCGATCAACGTTTCTTTGAAAGTGAATTTAAGTGTTTTTAAAATACTAGGTGAAAAGTTACAATGTGCGAGACCGACTTTCGTTTTGTTAAATACTCAAACGATCACCTAATTGAAGTTTTTTTAGAGTACTCCTAAAGAAAAAAGTATTTCGCAAATACTTTTTAAGTCGTGTTGAGTGCTAACTACTACTAGTGACATAAAACGACTCTACGTTTTACGCGTTAGACTTTCGCTGTTAAAAAAACGGGGCAAGTGCGACACTCGCGCATAAAGGGTTCCGTACCACTATCACAATTGGATACGGAACCCTAAAATGGTTTACAACAACCAATTTTTAAATTTTATAGGAAAATATGAAATATTTATCTTCGATTCTTACTCCCATCAAACGACCGAATCACTCAAAAAAAAAAACCTTGGCACAAAGAAAATCTGAAACATAGAAGAAACTCTTTGGTAAGTAAGGCAGACTGGTATATTTGACAGATAGGGCAGCCATTTTGAATTCCATGACCAACTCGATTTGTCCTCCTGTCCCTGTTCCTGTCCTTCGACTCCTTGTTATTTTTGAAACACGTTTGTTGTATGGGAGCCCCTTTTAAATAATTGTTTTATTTTGTTTTTAGTATTTGTTGTTGTAGCGGCAACCGAAATACATCTTCTGTGAAAATTTCAACCGTCTAGCTATTACGGTTCATGAGATACAGCCTGGTGACAGACAGACGGACAGACGGACAGACGGACAGACGGACAGACGGACAGACGGACAGACGGACAGACGGACAGACGGACAGACGGACAGACGGACAGACGGACAGACAGACAGCGAAGTCTCAGTAATAGGGTCCCGTTTTTACCTTTAGGTACGGAACCCTAAAAATACAAAAAAATATGACAGCCTTTGTCGCGCATCGGGCGGTTGCGGGTTGGATTCCCGCCGAGGACAAACATTTATGCTGACCATAAATGTTTGTTTCTGGTTCCGAGTGATTTTATGTTTACGATATTATTTATTATGTATCACATCCGAAAACGACTTATAGTATATAATGACAATGTAGTAGTATGCGTTGTCTAGTACCCATAGTACAAGCTTACTTGCTAAGATTGTGATGTGTGTAACGTCCTGAAATATTTATTAATTTATACTATGTCCTTCTTTATCCCGTAGTCTTCTAATTTTCATTTCAATTAGGTTTGATAGATAGTAGCTTCACAAAATTGGATGCAGTCACTAACGGTTACTTCCCGAGGAGATTTATTGTACTATATCATGGAATCAAATGGTAATCATTGTGTAACATTTTATGTTTTAATAGAGTTTAACTGTGGGTTAACTTTAATCGCTTAACTAAGTGATCGGTTCAAATTGACTTAACTATCGACTTAGGCTTGGTATTTAATTGTGATTGTTTTTGAAGCCATATTTTTGAAATATTTGAGCTTTTGTTTCGAAATAAGATCTTAAAGAGGGTTTACATTACAGAAACTTAAACTCAAAAATACGTTTATTCAATAAGATATTCAAAACAAAACGATAATATATCGTTTTGAAACGTCAGTAATCTAGTGTGTCTTCGGAACGCGACCTCCAATGAGAAAGAAGACACAAGAAACTGATGGTTTTTTTTTTGCGGTGATCATGTGATTTACATTGTCGCATACAGTAAAACCGGAGCAATAATCTATACTATAATAATCCTTACTAACATTACAAGCGCGATTGTAACTCTAAAAAAACACTATCACATCCACAAACACACTACCCGCCCACAAATTCGTAATGTAAATCACGCTTAAGGTTTGTTACAATTTATGTTGTAGGAGATAGGTATACCTATATGTAGGTACAATTCGAAGGATGACACATAAAAGAGTCCATCAAATTTTTTGTTATCGTTTTTTTGTGTTTGTATTCCAAACGCCCAAACAATAGTCCTGTACTGAACAATTGCTCAATAGACTGATCAGTTTTTTTACAACTGATCAAAATTTTGATTATTAACTGACGTTTGAATAAGAAACGATAATTCCCTACGTTATTGTGAGACTGACCTCTTGTATCAAAAATGATATTACTTGTTTGTATTTTGAATCAATATTGTTTGCTTTCTCACACCGAGAAATCTTAGAAGGTTCACAGATGTCATGAGATTTGCAAACGAATCGATATTGGAATATTTAATCATATGTTTTATTTATTTTGTTATTACAAGAATGGGCGCTCCCTGATAAACAGAGACAAAAAAAGTTATAAATAATATCAAAGTTTTTGTTTAGGAGAAAACAACATTAACATTTTCGCCTATGGCTTTTTAAGTAACAGATGACCACTTAATCACCTCTACAATCAATGAACCTACGCCCTTTAAAACATGAGCCAATTCCCACAACGCATCATTTCGGTTGTACATTAAGAGCCCTTATACCCGCTTAACTCAAAATCCCTGTCGGTTTCATCGAAAATTGTTGATTATTTCATGACGGAATATCGTAGAACTTTTTTTTGTGAATGGATTGTAGGTGACATTGTTTCCTACATTTTGGTGTAGTTTTTAGACAAAAACCTCCTATTGGTGCAAAGCCTATCCAAATTTTAGACAAAAAAATTCTGTTTTGGCTAAAATGTCGATTAGGCTTCAATACGTTTTGACATATATGTATGTCTGGAAACTGCACTAAAATGTTGGAAACAATGTCGATTACAATCCATACACAAATATGAAACAATGCTTAAAGTAATAAACACCACGCAATGTTAAACTATTAAAACACAAAATAAAAAGAGATATAAAATTCAGTAAATAACGTCAAACATCGTTGCACAAACTAAAATCAATATAAACCGAAAAATATAAATCGTAAATCCCACAAAACTTTTGAAAAGAATAAAGGCCGTGACGGTTTAATATTAAAACATTGACATTCAGTATCAACGTTTCAATGAAACTGACATAAAAACAAAAAAAAGCTGTATTAACTGCGTTTAGTGTTGCTTGTCGAATCGCAGTTTGAGGTGTATCGGCCACCAGGAAAAAAGGGGGAAAAATGCGTACCGCTATTTGACATAGTGCTTTATTGAACACTGTTCCGTTGATCGCAAGCAAGTTGAGCCAAGCAACGGTCGCCTTCTGCTCGGACTACGGAAGCCTAGGATGTATAAGGATCTGCCAGCCAACTAGTATACCGAGTCTTAACATGCCATTCCATTTTAGAAGAGCAAAAGAAAGGTTGACGAAGTGAATAAATTTTATTTTATAGCTATTTGTACGCGGGAATTGTTAGTAAGTACAGTTAAGTGACTAATCAAATCTTGTAAGTAAACGGTAATACAAAATCTTAGAATACTTTCTTCACAGTTCACATTTTACTTACGTATTAATATATAGAGTATAGTCAGGTAAAATCGGATACGGAGAAAGACTGTATGACTCAAATATCTCCCAAAATAAGTTTAATAAATAACGTCAGTGTATGTATTTACAAAAAAAAGTATGTTTATCCGTTGTCTAGTACCCATAGTACAAGCCTAGTGCTTAGTTTGGGCCTAGATTGCGTTGTGTGGAACGTCGTGCAATATTTATTTTATTTAATAGGCGACAATGCAATTGCCGGGTGCCACAGATCGGTGCAGGGTGAATTGCTCCTGGTGAACACCGTGGCTAATACTAAAAAATATCACTTATTTTGGGAGATATTTCAGTCATACGGTTTTCGGCCGTATCCGATCTCACCTGATCTTACCTCTATCTGATACTTTTCAACTATTTAGATGTTAACTTCGATCAATAACTAGGTACTATTATTTATAAATCTAAAAGATATAATTGTAGTTCCGAAAACACTTGCGTGTCACACCCAAAACGGTTGCGTGTCATTCAAAGCTACTATTAAACAATTTGTCCGTTTAGAAAGCGTTAGTTCTTAAAACTACATAATGTAAAGGTGTAACAAGTTAATATTTAGTAAATGTCTAGTCTAATTATAGTAAAGACGATAATCAGATTCAAGAATATCGAAGAGTCGGATAGAAACCTCTCACTAGGTTTAACTGTAGCTCCTAATCGGGAGTGGTTCAGTGGTAAGAAATAGAAGTCGAGAAATGTTATACAACTTACTTTTTCTTTGCACATGACTTGCATCATTTTCACATAGAAATTTAACTAATTTCTCGGTTTTAATCGCGTGGTGTTTATTACTTTTAGCATTGTTTCAACGCTCAAAGTTTCGAGACCTTTACAGGTCTCTTCTTCAGGATTGACTGAGCCAATCAGATCCTGATTTGATCTTGGCTCTTTTTTGATGCTAACCTAACCTAACCAAATAAAAACACCAAGCGATTAAAACTGAAAAATGAGTTTAATTTCTATTCAACATCGCAAAAACAATAAAAATCTCATTTCCATATATCACATATTATATACCTAACCTATACTTATATTTTATGAGATTTAACGGAATCTAGGAGATTTGCGACAATGCTCAATATCATTGTATTCACCGCTTTTGTGGTAAAACACTCAACAGTACAGTTTTTATTAGCTTTAATAGGAGTATTATTGTACGACACGGTATGCAGAGAAAAGTTTCTAATCAAACAGTTCTGAAATAAGTCTTCGTCTTCGTAATCTAGTGCGAATAATGCACGGCTGTGAACGAGCTGTCAATATTCGGAGCACGAGAACGTGGGAATTTAAAATCTTGCCGTTTAATAATGGCTGATGAGAAATCGGAATCAAGTTGCAATTATTCAATGCTTTTCAACTGCAAATTTAAGATTGTACTGAGATTGGGCAATCTCGTAAACGTGACTGTCTTGTTTCAATTGCGGTTGTAACGTCCATAGACGAAAGTTTCAACCTACATTGGAGCACGTGTGTACTGTGTAGGTAGTATCAACGCAGCGAACATTTTCCCTTGGTACTGGGCAGCGGGCAGTCGCGGGTCAATCGCAAATATATGTCAGTGTGTTGTCGTGCGGATTGAATGCAAAGCACAGTCGCGCGAAACTCGATAAATATGCGTACCACAACACCATTTTCGCGTGCGAAAGGCTCGTGCCGCAAAGTGTTGGCGACTGCAAATTGCTCAGTTTACTTACCGACGGATGCGATTTGACCTATAACCCGTCAATTTCCAGAAAGAATTTAGAAATAGTTTTATAGTTATAAAAGATGTACGGAGCTGATAAGGGTCTAACGGAATAAGAAAGGTGGCGACGATTCTACGAAAAAATACTAAACCTCCTTGGTCTGTGTGAGATACGAAACAGGACAAGCTACACATGGTTGGAGGTAGGACATATGCGTATCACAGTCGAGATCAGATGGACGTGCAAGACTAACAAACACAAAACCAGGCTTATTT
Source organism: Idaea biselata (assembly GCA_958496205.1). NCBI lineage: Eukaryota > Metazoa > Arthropoda > Insecta > Lepidoptera > Geometridae > Idaea > Idaea biselata. Next base: position 6,280,460 of record OY292403.1, on the reverse strand, counting down.
ATATCGTGACACTGCCATCTCGGAACAGAGAATTTCACGAAAAGCCTTTCTCTGCATTCCTCACGCGTTCAATTCACGCCATTCGATTAATCTTATCCCATGTATCTCAATCTGATCTGCAATAAATGACCCGCAAATCTGCAGTTTCTGCTCCGACCGAGTCAGTAGATGCGTGTTGTAAATCGGCGTAGCGGAATAATTTGTAGCCGCTTTTGCATTCGCCGATAGGATGCTTTCAATTGCTTCCTGTCTCAAACGTTTATGTTTCATGTAACACAATGTTTTGCATAACAAATACATCATAGACCGTGAGGTTTCTGTAGGATGCACCGTATTATTTGTAAAGGTTGAACGACCCGTCGCAATCGCTAGTTAGATATGCAATTCTGTTACAGCACGAATTGTATATCAAGTTGATTGATAACAATGAGGTCGTATAGAGAACTGTCTACTCTTGTCGACGGACTAATGGAGCCCTTATAAGGTTCTATTTGTTTTAGAATGGGGTCAACCGCCCACCAGCACAACGGTAACGATCGTGAGATCTGTATGAAACTTGACATAAAATTACAAGTCCAAATATACGATTTAAACCTGCAGGCAGAGCGATCCAAGCGTCGACAGTCGATGGAGTTAATGACGATACTCTCTATAATGTTCCAGACATTGGCAAGTATGTCATCACGTGTCATAAATCAAACGCAAGAGTACTCTACTATATACAGATAAATGGTAAAGAAAATGTAGGTAACATTACGAATACACAATTTATCAAGTGACAGACTGAATGTCAAATTATAATAACTGAGATGGTGATGATGTGCATACTTGGGGTAAATGGATAACAAGAATTACGGAAGCTAGCCCCGCACGTAGAGCCAACAGTTATGCTTATGAACATTGCAATTCTAACTAATGATTAATGTAAATTATAGTGAAGATAACTGACATCTATGCTTCCAGGGATTTGCAATTAACCCCGGGTTCAGAATTGTAAAGAGACGTCAACCGTAATTAAATCCCAACAAGGAGAGAGAAAGTTCAACAGGCCTGCGTCAAAACGTCCCTTTACATCAAAAGGATAACCATATCTTTACAAATTAGTACGATCATTATGTAAGTTTTAACAACAGAAGAGTATCACACAAAAGGCGACGTAATCGGTGAAAGCAATAGATTCTGAAGGCCTCATCATCCGGTCTGATAACCTTGGCTATTGTGAGCGAGCACCTCTGCCATAACAACAATAAGGGAGAGTGGAGATCGAGACGGGCTTTTCATTTTCCCAAATGAGATGTCGAATTCGGTAAAACTAGTCAACGATGGTCGGTTATTAAGACCAGTCAGTAGCCTTGCGCATTGAATAATGCACCGACTGTGGGCAGCGACAATGGATGCTTTCTCGTGGCCTTTGTGAACGCCTTTGAGCTGTCAATAAAGATATTCTTTAGGTCCATAATGACCGCGCAGGCGAGGCATTAATTATGGACGATCTCGAACCTATGTGATATTTAAATGGAATAGTTCAAGATTTCTCATCAATTGTAGCAACTTGATTGTTCTTGTATTAATTACCGTGATTATACGAGAGCTTCTCTTGAGATGTTTGCGTAAAAGGTCTTACTTAGTAATATTTTAGTACGGTAAAGCTGTTAAGATAACACTCACTTTAAAGTACGACAACATAAAACTACGCCGTTTGGTTGCCCCCTTTAGTATAGTCGATAAATGGCTATAAAATCAAATGCCTGCAAATTTCCACGACACCATAGCTTGAGAACATTAACAAGGATAGCTAAGTTATTGTTAAGACCGGTTTATGGCGTTGAAACATTGTAAAATTCACGTTCAAAGTATCTTTAAAACTATAATACATTTTCTTGTGAAACGAAACGCAATTTACGGTTTCACGCATATCCATAGCAGTCGAGTGCAACAACGAGAGCCTATCTTAGTATCTTCCCGTTATATACAAATTCCAAAGACCGCACAATGGTCGGTCTAACCATCGATAGACAATTTGGTACTATATTGTGTGAAACAGCGTTTCTCAAACTGTTCACAATTATTTCAAAACCTAAGGTTTTTCTTTTTATTAATAACTAGCGACCCGCCTTGGCTTCGCACGGGTGCAACCTATACTAATATTATAAAGAGGTAACGTTGGTAACAATTATGTATGTGTGTATGTTATCTCTGAAACTATTGGACCTATTTCAAAAACTCTGTCACCAATAGAAAGCTGAGGAAACACCGAGGAGTAACATAGGCTACTTTTGATCCCTACATTCCCACGAGAATCTGCTTGTGTAGTATACATACAAACCTTCCTCTCAAATCACTCTATCTATGTATTTGAAAAAAAACCGCATCAAAATCCGTTGCGTAGTTTTAGAGGTCTAAGCATACATAGGGACAGACAGACAGACAGCAGGAAGCGACTTTGATTTATACTATATAGTGATATTTATATATTTATTTAATAATAATTCAATGCCGACTTCTTTAGTGGCTGCACCGGTTAACGGATCATATCAAAAAAGAATGATGATACGACATAGCTGCGGCCAAAGCCTCCAACCAACTGATTCTGACAAATTCTAATCTGTTGTACTTCTTGTACATGAAAGTCTATTTAAAAGTAAGTACAAAAAAGCTGCCAAAAGTTAAAAATAAACAGTTCAGCGGTTCGTAATGACAGTTTTTCGATTCCACACACATAGAAAGCAAATAAAACACAATAAAACCACAACATTCCTTCGTAAATCCAATCAGAAGATAACTTGAGAAACTCTGAACTAAAAGAAGGGCCCGAGGCGTGAAAAGGTGAATCGATCGCGGCAAATCAACCAGAAAGAAATCGAAGACAGTTTAATTGAAACCCGGAGAAAAAGGTTGAAAACATAACAGATCAAATTAACTCTGTCTCTCTACTGAAAACGTGGCAACGAGAGGGACATGACAAAACGAGGAATTCAATAAATCTTTGTACCGTTATATGGGCGCTAAAATGTTACGATAGCGGAAATGCCACTACAGTTTTCAATTGAAATAAATTCTTCAATGTTCCTGTTCAGTCGTGGTAGTATTTTATTGTACCAATAAAACGGAGGTTTATATGAATAACTACAATGCACATTTTAATGACCACACATATAGAATTACCTGAGGTGATATGAACTCGAATTCAATATGAAGGAAATGCTTGAAGTGTAATTTTTACGAATGATTCGCAAAGTCGAAGATATTGGTTGAAATCTTTTATTCACAGTCATCTCATATTAAAATTTATGTAGGTAACTAAGTTTCACTTGATATTGGTAAATCTTAGACCTATTTTAAATAAGCTAAGGTTCAAAATCTTTAGAGTAACCGACTTCCTGGGTCAAAAGTGGATAATGCAAATCGTTAGTCCTTTCGGCTATGGTATCGTTGCAATGTTTCGAGCCGCATCGTCGGTGGATCGTGTAGATTTACGAGGTCCGAGAGGTCCGAACGGTCACGTGCATATATCATTTTGAATAGCGGAAGCAACATCAACGATGGCTAAGCTTTCATACTTAACCCTCGCTTGGGACACACGTGCACTAATTTATTTGAAGATAAGACGCTTCGAAGTGCGCCGAAACTTTCTTGTTTCTAATTTTTTTTTTCATTTAATAAAGTAAATGAAAATGATTAAATAACGGTGTATTTAATCATTTGATAATTCGTTTTTTACGGAGCTAAAAATTTACACATATACATACACATACATACACATTTAAACAAATTTAAGCATGGTAATTTAAATACCTTGTTATTTATAAATATTTGTAGTTAAAACAAACGTCTAAAATCGTAAATGAATAATTATATTCAAACCTTAATTATCTAACGTTAAAAAGAATAAACGACATCAAACTGCAGGGGTAGAGTTATCGCATTGCATAACATGTACAAAAATTGAAAAAAAAAGTACTATAAATATGCAACCACTCACACAATTATGAGGAAATATATACACGGATAAATGTATAATGCACTATATTCGGAAAACACCTAGCGAAATATACCTACCTAATCTACCTTGCCGTCTGGTAAGATTGTCGTCAAACGATTCTCCATAAAGTAAAAAAACTCCAACAATATCGGTAGTTTAAAGCCAACAAATATTATTCAAAAATATAAAATGACAACGTGAGAACAGCCGCAGGTCAACACTATGTTAATAATGCATTGATCACGACCTTAGAGGTACAGTCGATAGAAAAACCAACAAGTTTTTGCAAATAAAAATGAGAACTATGTCAAACCAACTTCAATTTCGTTTTGTAATGTAAAGTAGGTTTAGTAAGCGAGAAGTTATAAAAAAATACTGTTTTGCGTATGGAATGGTGGTGTTGATAAAATATGAATAGTAATTTACCTAAAATCAACTAAGTTTTCGGTTTTAATAGCGTGGTGTTTATAACTTTTACCATTGTTTCAGTGATCAACGTTTCGAGACCTTTACAGGTCTCTACATCAGAATTGACTAGTCTGATCTTGTCAATCCAGAAGAAGAAACCTGTAAAGGTCCCGAAACGTTGAGCATTGAAACAATGCTAAAAGTAATAAACATAACGCGATTAAAACCGAAAAATGAGTTACATTTTTATCTAACATTGCGGAAACAGAAGGAAAACGCTATTTACGGTATGGATAGGTGTTTTTGATAAAATATAAACAGTAATTTACCTACTCATTTAATGTAAAACAGGTATTTACATCATGTTTGTTTTAAATTAAATTACTTTTCCATAAATTAATTACTGTAGGTAGCTTCACAACGCAAAGTCTCCAAAGAAGATATTGCAAGTAAAAGTTGTGGTCTCAACTGTACTTTATATGCAACGGGGTTAATGCCATTCAGGGTAGCATGTTTAAACTAGCGTTAAGACCCTGCTTCACACGGTTTTCATGTTTCCATCTAGTGTCTTAAAGTCATTTTTCAAGTAGTAAGGCAGTAAGCTTCACAACTTGAAAAATGATTTTAAGAGGTACTACATTGTACTACAAACTGGAATATTTTATTTTGTAACTAGCACCGTGCTGCAGTTTGACCTAGTGTTAGAGTTTTCAGGTCGCCCTAAAGCCTTTAAACTTGACCTATCGACTGCTATCAGAGCTATCCGTGGTTTAGACACATGACAAAGAAGCCACTCTGCAAATTTAATGACTCTAGGACCAGCGATTTGGCCTCTAATCATTTTATTCTTTCAGTTGAAACAATTTGGAAAGTTGATATTTTTTTATAACTCTCTTAAGCAAGTTTTCTTAAAGAACCCTATGGCACCACAGATCCTATAGAACCTTGACTTAAATAGGTTTAAGAAAATCTGGTCTAAATTATCCAGTTATGACCCCAATAGTAAGTACATATATCAATGCTTCAGTGATACCGAATTAGTATAATGATGGCCAAGTTTCAAAGAACAATAATAATTGTGACATACCCTGAACCTCAATACCGAACAAGCAGCAAACAAACGTGACTCGGCTCATACTCGCTAAAGTTCAGCTAGGGTTTATCTCTAAATATTAGGTCAGAAAGACCTTAGGGCAGGCGGGTGAAGCGGGAATCAATTTGGCGAACTCTCACTAAGTGTGTTACGGGGTTATGACAAAGACATTTAATAATACACTAGAATTTTTCTTCTGTTTTCGCGATGTTGGATAGGAATAAAACTCATTTTTCCGGTTTAATCGCGTGGTGTTTACTACTTTTTATTTAGCATTGTTTCAACGCTCAACGTTTCGAGAACTTTACAGGTCTCTTTAGGATTGAGTCAATTCTAATTTCTAATAGACTAGAATTTAGAGATTACTAGCTGACCCGGCAAACGTGGTTTTGCTTTATAAATTATAGATAGTAGCCGATTCTCAGACCTACTGAATACGTATACAAAATCTCATAAAAATCGGTCAAGCCGTTTCGGAGGAGTACGGTAACTAACACTGTGACATGGAAATTTTATATATAAGATTTTATTTTGTACGTCTAAACGTTATTTTCAACGCTCAACGTTTCGAGAACTTTACAGGTCTCTTTAGGATTGAGTCAATTCTAATTTCTAATAGACTAGAATTTAGAGATTAATTTATTTTGTACGTCTAAACGTTATTTCTTATTGTTTACCACACTGGGTAATAATGCTTTACGAGTCCCGCCGGGTACAAAAGTTTTTGTAAGCATTTTTCAAAAAGGATTATTTGTACGTTTTAAGATACATTCTACTATGTTGGTTGCTTGTTCAGATGATCTCTGTTCTCATCATTATCATCCGAACAATGTTCACTGTTGCATTCTTCACGGGAGCTTTAGGGCCGCTGAACAGAAGGCAAGTCTTGTTCACCATACCTACCGCAAATAGAATTGGGTCCTTGGGACCAAGCAGTTTTCTCGCCACCACTTGAAGAGATGTGCGATCTCTTCCATTGAAATTTAAATCTCTTCGGGATTATAGTAATCCGAGATACCTACAGACCGAACCGTTACGGGTTCACGGCACTTCGGGAAATTACACGATTTACTCATTGATATTGGCGACTTTGCAACGAAAGATGACCAGTGAAACTATGTCATAGTGTTTTATTCGCAAAAACAAAATGTAAGTATGAAAAAATCGGCCAAAAGCGAGTCGAACTCCGAAGCGCCGAGGGTTCCGTAACCTACCCATTATGTCGACATAATAATATACCATCTATTTTTACTATATTTAATAAGATAAGTATTAACAAACAATTGAATATCTATACTAAAACTACACAATACACACATACATAAAATACTAGGTATACTAATAGCTACCATCTATGTGTTTAATAAATACAGGTATAATCAATCATTTTAATAAAAAAATACGTTTTTATGTGACAGAGCCCCACAGAAATATTTATTTAAATAAAATAAAATAAAATAATAAATATTAAAAAATAAAAATATTTGTAATATTTGTTTGTATTTGTTTTGAAATATTTGTATTTGTTATTAATTATTATAGCGACATCAGAAATGCATCATCAGAGTGAACATTTCAATTGTCTAAAACCATAAAGTCTCATGACACGCGACTTTATTAATCTCCATCTGGATTAACACAGGATACTTTATATCCCGATATTCCCGCAAGATCGGGACTTACGAGGGTAAAACCACAGAGTGCAGCTAGTATCTTACAAATGACATCTCTTACGATGTAATATAGGATATTATACGCAAAAGCAGAAAACACGAGTGCATAGCTTCCACGACTAAGGTACCCAATCATTACTAACTAGGGAAACATGACTCGTACAAAACTCACCCGACAACTCAAGCAATTACATTAAACTCATTTGTTATTACAGGAGCCGCGGCGAAATTTAGCCATAAAATATAATCTAGGGAAAATTACAGAGCATTAGATAACGTAATTTCATTTTGTTAAAGTATTTTAGACACCTTCGTATCCATGCGAGATTGTGGTTATGGACTAAATACTTAAGTGCACTTACCATATTAAGGGTGGATTCGACCAAACTTGGATAACTCTTATTTAAAAAAATATCTTGATTTTTTTTGGTTTTTAATTTGTTTCTTGGATGACTAGTTTTTGGTAAAAACAAAATGCTTTCCAAAAAGTTCAAAAAAAAAACAAAGAATATAAATACATATGGGCGTTTTATTTTCGGGAGTGATACTTTTTTACATTTTACCAAACATAATTTCCAAGATTAGCAACCAAAATAGTTGTCATAGTGTTTATTCTCCGTACCATACGGAGAATATGACAACTATTTTGGTGGATTAAACAAACTATAAGTACAAATATTTCAATGGCGACCAAATGTCAAGAGTTGATACTAAAAGATGATAGTGATAAGAGACGCAATATTATCCAACAAAATAGGAAACATTGAATTAGTTCCGCTTATAACGAGTTCCACGTCATTATACTTTTGCTGGTTAATAACAGTTTAATTGTCTATACTCGTATTGATATACAAAGAATAACTATGCTTCAGATTGCATAAACGATTTCGATAATTTAGTCGAGTGTAAAGGGTGAAAAAGGATAGTTAAATCCTCGTATAGTAACTCGAGAATAACATCAAGTTTGGTGGAACGTACCCTTAGTCACAGACATGGCAATAACTAATAATTTAATCGTGGTATAATGCAACCGGTATCGTGTGAGACATTATTCAGTTTTGATAAATGTAGGCTTTTACAATTAAAGCCTCGCTACGCTAGTAATATCTAAAGGAATACCAATTATTAAGTAAAACAAGATTTACACGACGAAAGTAGTGGCACGCATTATAGAGTTCATTTCACAAAAGCAGTCTCGCAGCAGTTACAGGAAGCAACTTTATCAAACAAGTAGATAATACTGCTGTGTCTACGCAACTTTTTTATTAAAATTACTATAAAATGCATGCCACTACACCCCGTTTCAGAAACTTAGATCAAAATTGGTAAACAAAAATCCCATGCATTTATTTGAAAGTGACAACTTTTATTTACTTTTTCCTTTATAATTGACCGTTTCTTTATTACATTTTTTATCTAAGTTTCTGAATTAGGGTATAGTGGCACGCATTAAAGAGATATTTTTACAAAAGAAGTCTCGCAGCAGTTACAGGAAGCAACTTTTACAAAAAAGTAGATAGTACCGCTGTATCTACGCAACTTTTTTTTGTGAAAATGACTATAAAATGCATGCCACCAGTTTCGTAATTTAAACCCCGCTTTACAGTTACCTTACTGCATCACGAATTTATTTAGATATTTTATGCGATCTTAAAACGGGATGCAAAATGTTAGCGCTATTACTTACGGAGTCGCGGTTTCGAGACAGCATTCAAATAGTGATAAAGCTGTAACGGCATGTAACAGGTGAGGACATCAACCGTCCGCAGCGGAAACTCCGCAGAGTTATTATGAAACGCCACTACAAAGATATTCCTCCAGACTATTGCGGTTTAACCAGAGGGGGGACGTTAACTGCCAGCTCATTTCCACTTCGGATTTTGCGAAAACCGCAGACGTTCCTCGCTAAGCGAAAATCTTGGTAACAACCGATTAAGTCATAAAAAATACTCGCAGACATTGAAAACTATATATAAATGCTGTTTAGGTATAACGCAAAAGCGTCCGAGAGTAACATTAGCGCGGTATTAAATTACCGTTGATTAAAAATGAATATTTTCTGCGTCAGTGTAATTAGAATTACATTCTGTTGCATACCGCAGAATTAATCGCAGCATTACTAACAGCGAACGAAGTAAATGGGGCTTTCGACCGTCAACCATCACGGAAGATGAAAAAAGTCGTTTCCGAGTAGTGGAGTATCGCACGGCACATTTGTCTGAATGGAGTTCAGTCGTTTGCAACAATACAACTCGGTGAGATGCATGACAAAAACTTTATAAACACAATAACATAGAGTTTCCCGACCTTGGATTTCACTTCGGAACTGGGCTATGGTCGTGCCTGATGAACCTATTTCGAATAAATATTTCAATTGCATCGCCCACTGTAATACCGTTTTGAGTACCGCTCAGAAAATCAGACGTAACAATGTCACAACAGAAAACGAAAACGTTTAAATTTGCCATAATAAGGTTAACAGTTTGGCTTAAAATCCTGGTAATAACGTTGTGGCAGATGTACTCGTAAATCCTAGATTTTGTTTTCATATAAATGTAAATATAATACACGGTAAAGGTGGAGATTAATCTAAACGGTTCATTAATCTTTATGCTAAATAGTTTACAGTTTATAAACAAAGTAATTTCCTTAGACCGAGTGAGCAGATGCGCGCGCTTGTTGCTTTCGACGGCTGCGTAGCTCCAGGGGCTTGCGCATCAAATTATACAAACTCATAATCTTGATAATGTTGTAGAACAAAAAGAAAGGTTGCTACCGCGAACGCGTATTACGAATACAATTAGAATAATTACTAATGTAATAGCACCCCACACTTCGCAAGGCGAGTTGCTTGAATATTCAATAAAGCGTGGGAAAATAATTATAAGGTACGAATAGTAGGTAACATTGTAAATGTAATAAATGTTTGAACAAACAAATGGCTTAGTCCAAAAATGTAAATACGTAATTCTTTAGTTTCAGTATACAGTAACTGATTTTAATAAATATGTCGAGAAATATAAGAGAGATCGATTACAAGTGGAACGTATAGCTTTCCATATGGAAGATATCTGGAAGGTATATGTATATCTCCCAGGGTTGGCCAACGGATCTCGTGTCGGATATAGACCGTATCGACAAGACTAATCTTACAAAACGGCACGTCACGCTTAACTGCGCCACGAACTAAACACGAAAGTACACGACAAAAACATGTGCGAAAACAATTATATTTACACGACAATCTAGAAAAAAGCACTCAATTGTTACGTTAAAACATACATTAATGAAGATAAGATAACATTTACAATGTAAATTCATTAGAAAAGTGGTTCTTTAACAAAGAATATAATTAAATGGGCATTTGCTAAATCTCGGAAAAAGCAGTTAACATCTGAATAGTGAAACTAAACAAAAAGTGACCTAGATTTGTAAACAGGTGATTTCGATGTGGCTACAATAGGTGATGAACCGTAAAAACTGTTTAAGAATAACTTGTTTCTCGTGAATTTGAGTATCTACTGAACCAACAAACTTCGTCAATTGTAGTTTCTGTTAATTAATAATTTAATTTATTAGACCTACTTTATTTCAAAGATATATAAGTTTTATAGCAAGTCGGTCAACGTTTCCTTAGTTCGCTATCTAATGTTAAGCGATCGTATATTTTTTTGCAAGATGTTAAGACATATTACATATGTTTATTTAACTCTCAACTCGAAGACCCTGAAATTATTTACGACAGCAATCCAGATTCAGAGCACTTAATACTGATACAATGTCTATTCATGAATTGTTTAAGTTTATTTAGGTAAAACCACGAAAAATTTACGCATCGTGATTCAAGCGATCTACTTTCACGGGTTCGGTAATTATTCACGAACAAGAACGACAATTTAACCTTGTGTTTCGTTTTATGAGAACGAAAGTTTGAGTTACGCTAGAATATTGAAGGTAATTGAATACCAACTACCGCGAACAATTAGAATTAATTCAAACATTCGCAGCAAGGGAGTTTTCTATTTGCATTTGCGATTTTACTGCTCTTTGAAATAGACGCGTAATTAACTTGTTTTTTGTTTGAACATATGTAGTTACGCCTACCTATCAAGATAAGTTATGTGGCATTAAACATCAGTGTTTGAACAAACAAACAAATATGGTTAACGGTAACTGAGATCTGACTACAAACAACAAACATTTATTGACAGAAGGATTATAGACAGAAATCTCATCTGCATAAGACAAATGCAGGAAAGCGCAGCGCGTGCGGACCTCTGTTCCATTGACCTACTATAGACTGCAGCCTACATACTGCGAGAGAAACAAGAAACCTGCGATTAACCCGCAAGTATGATGCATGGCACGTAGAAAATTACTATACGACTCGATCCTTTGCTGATTTGATGACGGATCGTTTCCAAGATTGATTTAAAGACTGTTATTTAGCCATATTCACCGCTGCATCGGACACTATTGACTACTAGTTCTCGATTTGTTGTGGCTACTTAGAGCGTTGACATGTTAAGTCAAACGCGTGAAAACTATTTCCCACGGATAATGTGTGGTCAATGTTGACCTATTTTTAAGAGCTTGCGTGTTACGCTACACCCGACTAAGATGAAAGTCCCGTTGAAGTAAACTCCACTTAACCATAATTTAATAGCTACTTAATAAATTCCATGTAAAACCGATATTATGCAGGCAAGATAAACATTCCGAGAATTTTTCTCACTGTATGTTAAAGTAAATGACTACCAATAACTAAACGAACAATTCGATGCACATTAAAATGGTAAAAGTGATACTATGCCAATTGTAAACCAACTAAAAGAACGGTAACCCAATGATAATCGTCAATATACAAACCGGAGCTAATTCACCGACAAATTGGTAAGAGTGCCGATTCAAAAAGACCACTTTTTGCTGAACACATAACAGAAGTTAATTTCATTTGTTAACCAGCTACACTTATATATCGGAGAGCGATCAAGTGTGTCGACTATAAATTAGTAGCGATACTTTCCCATAACAAGAAATGCTTTTTTTTCCTAACGATTTGTGACGTCATTCTTGCATTCCATTTGCATTTATTTACTTGCTTGCCTTTTTTACGAAGAGATATGCAGCTACACTTCCACCGTTCTCGGCGGGGAGAGATGCGTTGGAGTGTGTCGGGATTTCGAGGTTAGATGGTGATAGATCAAATTATTTTTTACTATTACTAAAGTTATCTAATTATTCGATGTATGTTCCCTTTAGTCTTCACTTTGCTATATGCGATAGGTCTTTGGATCATGATCTGATGTGTTATGGAGTCTTAAAGAAGGACGTGATCACTGCCTTATCTTCCTTGATTAGAGTAGGTACTGACTTCAGTTTTAGTCTTTGAATCCACTTATGGTTTAAGAGCTCAAAAGCCAGAGGGTATTTTTCCTAGAAAATATTTTTAACGGAAATGCCTAACGCATTAAAAAATACCAACTTGATTAATTGAGAGTTTAAAGATAATCTATTAAAAACCGATAAGCTATCAAGTTACCATTACGTAAAGCCTGCAAGTTAATTGGGGAACATAAAAAAGTGGTTGTGCTGCAAAGTGATGCAGAAAAACTGGTGCAAGGGTTCGTTGCACGGGATCTTAACTATTCTTGACATGTTCCCACAATCTCCTGACGCTAATAATACATTCACAATGAGAGATCACTTGTTAGAATCGCTTTGGAGGCGTAATCGGGAAATCATGAAAGATTTTAATACATTCGATAGCCTTATATAAGCTAAGAAGAAGATTTTATAAATAGATACGTTAATATATCACTAATCTATTCTAATCTTAGAAAATTGTAACTATTTTTTTAAATTTAATTTTAGAATTTTCATCCAGGTTTAAAAATATTATAAGAAATCGACATGTCAAAAATTTATACGGTTTTGCATATCTATCTTTTTTTTAATGTTAAAACTTTCAACACTAGTGCCTGGTTTACGGATGGTAAAAGCCTTAATATTCTTCGTCTTTGAGTGAGAACCTCTTGAGGTGTTTGGTCGAGGCTGTTTAGTCGATTTGCAGATACGACTACCGGAACAATACACTTCGAATTAATGCTCCCCATAGCGTGGACCAAGTCCAAATATTTTATTTCCACTTCTATCTTCACATATATTATTATTTAACTCATCCAAAATATGATACATTATTTAGTTTTCTTTGATTTGACTATACTGTTCCTTACGATCGTAATAACTACTTTCAAAGAGTCATAGGGCAATGAACTTGAACTTAGCATTATCTTAGCACCATCTAACTCACCACATCCCTTCATCGTCAGATTATGTTACGTCTTTTATATTCCATTACATGCCACTGGTACTCATTGTGGGTACTATATTCGTTCTATTGTTTTTCTTCGTCCTAGTTTTCAACCGTCCGTGTCTTGATTTCTCTCCCGATAGTTCGGAAACTAGAACCTAACGATTCAAAATTTAAAATCAATATTACTCAGTGAAATTGTAGCCAATTTGAAATTTCCCCTGATTTGGAAATTTATGATTTTAACTGTATTGCAAAGTGGTAATTTAGTATTGTCCGTGACAGTTTCCGAAATGGTTAGGCACGATTGTTTTAGTAAGTAGCAATTTACTGAGTATGTATAAAGCTTTCTATTAGCAATTTGAACAGAACGTTAGCGTAAATAATAGAGAAGGAGATACTGGATTGTCGAATATAGGTAGTCGTAATGTTTGTATACGAGAATTGTATCCAATCATTTCTTCGAAATCATGTCGTTTGTATCACAGAATATCCGTATTTGTCAAGCCACGAATTCATTTATCTATAACAATGATTTAATGCTTTACAGCCGACGAACAATTAAGCATTATTAAAAAGCAATTTGTCAGTCGGTAGCAAATGAAAGTTCCTATAGGTCGCATGCTAAAACTCAAGTTAAAAATGAACTAAACTACAATCACAGCTTTTGATTAATGAAGATTGTGTGAAATTGAAATACGATCTCTCGTTTTTGATGTTCGAAACTTTATTAAGGTGTGAGCAACTAAATATACAATGCAGTTATTATTTAAGATGACTTTGAATGGATAATGGTGATAGAATTCCATAGATTACGCTCGTGAACCATTAATCTATTGAAGGCATATTAAATAGAGAAGATACAATTATCTGCAATCAGCTCTTCGAATATAGAGTCATTGTAAGGTTTCTTCATTTTGATATAATGGTTCACTATACTGTAGTATCTTCACAAAATATAGCATTATAGATTTGCTAAGCGGAACTGCAAATGAATACAATTTATCTGCTTCCCTACAGAAGTTATTAATAACTTGATAATCTCTCAGCCATAAAAAGCTATAATCATTCTAAAAATACCACAACCTAATAGTCAATCAATATATTAATCTGGTCCCTACATTCAATCACCGAGAACAATTTAATCCTCAAAATTACAGTGAAACCCGTATGAATAGCTTCTTTAGGGCCACAATTTATAACTCATTGTGGTAATATAAAATGATTCAACATTTTGACAAGGCCCTTTCTCTACCTTGAGGTAGGCTTTCTATTTTTATATTACTTATTTCGCTTTTAACATCGTTCCTGCGTGTTTGATGAAATTGAATTGAATGACTTTTATTGTTTTATTGTATTGATTAAATTATTTAAAGAAGGTAGATAAGATTTTATGTATTTAAATAAATAACCGTTAATTGTTTTTAAACTTAAACAATACAAAACTTTTTCTTTTTGAAGATGACAAAGAACGCATTGATACTGTAAACAATACCTAAATGAAAATATTTGAATAATGATACATAGCTTGATTATTAAAATATCATTCACTCAGTGATTATTAAGTTTTGTAAACTTAGAGTAATTCTATGAAGAGTGA
Organism: Idaea biselata; assembly: GCA_958496205.1. NCBI lineage: Eukaryota > Metazoa > Arthropoda > Insecta > Lepidoptera > Geometridae > Idaea > Idaea biselata. The sequence continues at coordinate 6,265,391 of OY292403.1, read as the reverse complement.
TAAATATTATTTTTGCAGTTAAAAAACTACATGTGTAGTTTTACATTTTAAAATATATTTAAATATCGAGAAAAAGGTCATGTTTTCACTTGCAAGTAGGCTTTTTTGTAAATCGCCCAAGTAACGGATGACATAGCACAATAGCATCAGTTACAAACAAGTTAAAACGACCATGCGTAAAATAAAAACTACAATTTCAAGGTAAATAAACTTGAAGTAATTTGAACGTGCAATAGAAAAGTTGCACAATCATATAAACAACCGCATTCACGCTGCATTTCTTACAAAAATCAGTTTGCGTTACCTTCAAATATCACTCATACAATCACGCACACAATTACAAGCAATTACATCTGAAGTAAGTAATTAAAGCCACTTATTTCTAACGAGTGAAGTCAAGTATTTTGCATGATAAGTGAAAAATACCGTTTTTTTTCAAAAACAGTATTTTTCTAAGTGTGGTAAACACTAAGAAATAATGTTTAAGTGAAAAATACGTGAAATTAAACTCATTTTTCGGGTTTGGTCGCGTGGAGTTTATTACTTTTAGCATTGTTTTAATACTTATAATGTTTCAAGACCTCTTCTTTAGGATTGGCCAATCTTGAATGATTAAGAAGCAGAACGAAAGAAGACCTGTAAAGATCTCGAAACAATGCTAAAAGTAATAAACACTAAAACTGAAAGAATAAAACTGAAAAAATGAGTTTAATTTCTAATTTCAACACAATATCGCGAAAAAACAACATAAATCTGTGAAAAATACCTACTTGGACAAAAAGTTCACACTTAAAATGAATACAATTTATTCCAGACTTGCAATAAAATTTGAACTACGCAGCGCGCGGTGCCGCAAATAAACTTTCAATAAAGAATATCCGTAAACTTAATTACTATAATACAACCCTAATAGGCTAGACCGTGGAGAATTTCCTCATCAGGAAGTGCATTTTGCGATGCATTATTTCAATTGGATTTTCCCAGCCATATAGTGTAACTTATACCGTTATCCAGACACTTTGTATAAAATATAGGAAAGAAGACAACATCTTTGACATGCGATATCTTTTGGAATAGTAATGACTAGCTTCGTCCCGCGGTTTAGCCCGCTTAAGTCTCGATCCCGTGGGAATATTGGGATTGAATAAAAGTAGCCTATGTTACTCCTCGATAATGTAGGATTTAATAGTACCTAAAATAATTTTTGAAATCGGTCCCTTAGTTTTTGAGTTTATTGATTACAAACATATAGACAGACATACATACACACATAAACACATAAAAATACAAATCTTTCCTCTTTATAATATTAGTGTAGACTAGCTTCGTCTCACAGTTTCGCTCGCGTATATCGGGATCAAAATTAGCCTTTGTTACTCCTCGATAATGTAGCTATCTATTAGTGAAATTATTTTTGATATCGGCCCAGTAGTTTCTGAATCCATTCGTTACAAAGAAACAAATAAATCTTTCCTCTTTATCGTATGAGTATAGAAAACGGCGAAGAGGGCTTAAACACGAATAACTATGTGAAAATCAATTAGCAGACGTTTAAAACATTAGCTATTAGGTGTTATTTTCCTTTTTCTTATAAACTAATTAATTAAATTAGAAATTGCAGGCACAGTAACGTTCTTCTAGTCGACATTGAAATGGCAATTTCGCTCCATAATCAGGTAACGTGACATTTATAAAATTGCCCACAAACGCATTAGCTGTTAATAGTGTCGTTTTCATTTTACTTAGAAAACAGTGTAAAAAAGTAGTTGTTTCGCATTTCGCTTCCGTTTTGAGTGATCTCGCGATGTGACTGCGCGGGCGCACGCATCGGCACCTGCTTGTCACTTTCAGTTTCGGAGCAATGCTCAATTGTAATGTCTTGTCACGAGCGACCACTACTTTGGGAACAAAACATCTTTTGGAACACAAAAGGGAAACTAATGTCAGTCAGAACGGTAAACTTGACGATTTTTGCACTAAAATGGGTATAATAGTGGCCAGTAGAAAATACTGGCATTAAAATGAAGATGTTTTTGAAACATTGTTGACGTTTTGAACAAAGTTATGTTAATATTTCTTATGTTTTTTATTGCTCAAGGCATTTTACTTTAGACATATTTAACATGGAGAATTGCACCAACAAAAAAAATTCCCGAAACTGCATTCGAACCTGTGCCCCTCGCTTGCGGGGCGAGTGAGCTAACCATTGCGCCACACGGGACACGGTGACACGGTAAACAGGGAAAAGCCATAATCGTTAATTTACCGTGTCACGTCGGTTCCCGTGTGGTTAGCGCATTGCCCGCAAAGCGAAGGGCACAGGTTCGAATCCAGTTACGGGATATTTTTTAATAATGCATATCTCCGTGTTAAATATTTCCAGTGAAAGTTATGTTTTAATTTATAGGCAGTAAAGCAAAGTATCCATAGAGATGTTGTGATAAAATCTCATTTGACAACAATAATTTTAATTACACACAATAAAAGTAATAGAAACCGTTTGAACAGTATAAAGCGCGAATCGAATAACCTGACTGCTTTTTCTTCTTATATGTAGGTAGGTACTTCTGTTTATTCTTGAAAAACATAATTTGAGCTCAAGCGACGGGGTTGAAGAACGCAATATTCTAAATTTTCAAGTTAGGCTTGTAGTGGCGCCAAAATAAAATTATGAGAATTTCGGAAGGCAACGGCAAAAAGCAAATCGTAAGACTTCTGTTAAGAAATCACGGTAGATAGTGCCACCACGAGTCTAACTCAAAAATATAAAAAATGCGTTCCTTTCCTTATATTCAACCCTGTTGCTTGGGCTCGATTGGCGCAGGTGGTTAGTGCGTCTCTAGAGACGGGAAGGTCGTTGGCTCAAGTTGAATTTTGGAACAAAAAGCATGCAATTGAAAAAAAACCTGAAACTTGATGGGTGTTTTCTTTGTGAAGTGTAGGTATCTTGTAAAATAGGGATTTTGTAGATGCCGTCGAGTAAAATAGGCTGGACTTATGCGGGAGAAACCACGGAACACAGCTATTTTATTATATTAGGTACCTAAGTATTATGTGGTCCAAATTCCGATGCGTTTTCTTTAACCTACGGGCTTTAGGTTAAGTGAAGACGAAATCGTTCACAAAGATAGTTAAGGTAAAGACTTTGAATCTTAGTACGTGTTCGAGTGTTTGTAGTGATTTGAAAGGGACAGGCCGAAGGGAAAGCAATTCCCTTTCACGATACCAACTTTCCACGGCACAGATTCTAATTAAGACACTATTTTAGGTATCCAGCACTTAAAGTCTACCTACTCTTTCTCCGTACAAACGTAGTCGACTGTTTCCTCCCTGGTTAAAGACATTAGAGCAAATATGTTTATGCTATAAAACCCTTTGTACCATGACCTTGCCCCTACGTTTTAGTTTTTATTTTTATTTTCTAATTAAAAAGAAATCCAAATTTGATATTTTTTAATATGAATAAAATCAAAACGTACGGGCACTGTCATGGCTGATATACCTATAGGTATTATGGCATAAGCATATTTTCTGTAATGTTTTTATCCAGGGAGGAAACAGTCGATTACGTTTGTAAACCGACCGACCGACTGTTCGACCGTTGTAACATGGTCGAAACGTCGAGGTAAGAGAATTAAAAAGTAAAAATTACGCGATCAAGACCCGGGAAAATTTAAAATTAAGTGTTCCAATCGTGTTAGTTTAAAAAGTTTATTACGTTTGTAAAGTTAGTATGAAGAAAAGAGTAGGTAGACTTTCCCCTTAACAAACAAAGCATGAAATAAATATAAGTTTTTAAGCTACAAAATAATTTTTTTTTACAAGGAAAAATACATCATCAAAAATCCTCCCATGACAGGATTCGAACCTATGCCCCTCGCTTGCCGGGCGAGTGCGCTACCGCTGCGCTACACGGGAACCCACGTGTCATGGTGAATTTTTGATTATGATCTTTCACTGTTTACCGACTTAGGCTCGGTTTGAACGCCATCTACCAGTCCAGTTTTACAACTATTGACTATTTCTCCTTGTAAAAAAATAATATTTTCTAGTAAAAATATTTTGAGCAATAAAAACATAAGAAATATTAATTTTTAGCTTTTAATCGTGTGCATTTAAACTTTTAGCATTGTTTCAACGCTCAACGTTTCGAGACCTTTATAGGTCTCTTCTTCAGCATTGACTGAGATGTGATTTCTATCCAACATCGCGAAAACAGGAGAAAAATCTATAAATAAGTAAAATGATGCAAGTGAATAAACGTGAAGCCTGCTTTATGCTTAGATTAACAAGTCAACAAGGTTTGCTACGTAAAAAGAAAACATTGAAGATGTAAAGCAGGGGTTCCCAAAGTGGGCGATAACGCCCCCTTGTGGGCGCTGCAGGCCTAAAGGGGGGTAAGATACCCAGATTTCTTTCTGGGTTTCTTACCGCCCCCCTTTGGCCCTCCCCTTTAAAGGGGGTGTTGTGTAATATCATCGCTGACACCGATTTTTAGGCACACTCTTCCTAGATTGTCGTAGGTAGATAATACCTACGACAATGACCTACAATCATGCAAGTATTTGTTAAATAACCCGATTTGTGCCTTCCTATATAAAACGGTAGGGTAGGTAATAATTTTCAGTGGGTGATAAAATGGGGGGCGCTCAAAAATAATTAATTCTCAAAGTGGGCAGTAGACAAAATAAGTTTGGGCACCCCTGATGTAAAGTATAGACCCTGCGGTGTTGTAAGAGTTATGGATCATACTTGTCGTGTATAAAGTTGATAACCGCCTACGTTTACCTACCATTGAAAGGAACCCCGTGTTTTATACCTGATTATTACTATTATATAACTATACTACCTATATCGAGCGGTACCTAATAGTTTACGCAAGGGTTTGAACAAGATATATAACTCATCCTACTTATCTATCTTCTATTATTATAAAGCGGAAGAGTTTGTTTGTTTGTTTGAACGTGCTAATCTCAGTAACCGCTGGTCCTATTCAAAAAATTCTTTCAGTGTTAAATAGTCCATTTATTGAGGCTATGGCCTACTTTTGATCCCGATATTCCCACGGGATCGGGACTTACGCGGTTCGCAGATAGTATTATAATAAAGGTGAAAGTTTGTGAGTCTATGTATTTGTTGACCCTCACGCAAAAACTGCTAACCCGATTGCTATGAAACTCGGTATGTAGATAGTTAAAGACCTGGAATCACAATACGTAACTAAGCTACTCTTTGTCCTGATATTCCCGCGGGATCGGGACTTGGGTGAATCGGCGCAGCGGGTTTAAAAAAATAAACGCAAAACTCAACGTAATGAGGAAAAATAATTTCCGCGTCAATTTGTCACAGAAAATAACAAACGTTAAAGGGAATTCGCACAGTTAGTTAAGAGCCCTATAACCGTTAAACTCAAAATCCATGTCGGGTTTATCGAAAATTGTTGATTATTTCATGACGGAATGTCGTAGAACTTTTCTTTGTGTATGGATTGTAGGTGACACTGTTTCCTACATTTTGGTGTAGTTTTAAGACAAAAACCTCCTATTGGTGCAAAGCCTATCCAAGTTTTAGACAAAAAATGTCTGTTTTGGCTAAAATGTCGATAGGCTTCAATACGTTTCGACATATTTGTCTGGAAACTGCACTAAAATGTCGGAAACAATGTCGATTACAATCCATACACAAAAAAAAGTTCAACAACATTCCGTCATGAAATAATCAACAATTTTCGATGCACAAAACCCGACATGGATTTTGAGTTTAGCGGCTATAGGGCTCTTAATGGCAGTGTCGTGTAGAACTATCAATTTGTTCAAATTAAATATATCCTAGAGACACTACGCGGAAGCAGCGAGATACCAACTACTTTGGCATTACCCCACCGCAATCTTTGTCGGCAAAAGGGCAATTTCATTTCGAACTAAAACCACGAGCCCTGAAATTGTAAGGAAACCTACGATCGTGAACTAAGGAAACTATAAAATAATAAATCAATAATAATGATAGTATTGGAAAGCGATTTATTACGAGCCCGTTAGAGATACATAATTTCAGAGTTAGTTACGTCAGTTTTATTAACAAGTATCTTTAGAGGATAAACTAGAGATGTCTGGTATAAATCTTTTGAACGCATTTTGTTAAGGTAGGTTCTACTTGGTTACCTGTTTATATTTTCTCTTTCAAATGATTAATTATTCTTTCAATTCTAGAGAAATTAAGGTAATATATTTATTAAGTCTAATATATTTATTAGTTGTAATTGTAAAATTCGGCTAAATGGCTGATTTAAAAAAAATTACAAATCCTCATTTTCAACAGTCCCTCAAATTTACTAACAAATCCATAAAGTGTTATTTAATTATTTAGTTTTGTGAACTTAGAGGTATCTTTAGGTATTCTATAAATATTATTTTTGCAGTTAAAAACACGTAATACGTCTAACGTTTTTACTGTAAAATATTTTGAAAAAAGTGTTTTAATGATCGAGAAAAAGGTGTTTTCACGCTGTCCCCTCCTCGATTCTTTGGAACATTCAGTTTTGTGGCCGGATTATCATACCAAAAATTTAAGGTTACATTTAGGCGTTTTGACAAGTGTATATACATTTTTTTGAAATCGCCCCAATATATCTTTATTTTACTATATTGTCACATGGCATACGTCCCCTTTTCTAAGGTCCCATCTATACCTATCTATTTTCATTCAAATCGGTTGAGCGGTTTCAACGTGAAAACGTAACAGACAGACAAGGTTAGTTTCGCATTTATAATATTAGTAGGGATATTATAATTTTGATCGTCTTTTGTTTTCGTCTTGGTCTTCTTTTGTTTTCGTATCGATCGTCTTTTGTTTCTGTTTCGTTCGTCTTTTGATTTCGTTTCGATCGATATTTTATTTACTTTCGATGTGGGTCAGTCGACCCCTAACATAAATTAGCAGTGGCGAATGGGCCCCGTTCTCAGTTTCAAAGGAGACCATTCGCCACCTAACTCTTAGATTGCCATATTCTTTTACGTAACATTGTGAATGAAAGTACAAAAATATCTCTATTAATGTTCCTAAATAAAGCCGAGGCGTTCGTGGTCAAGTTAGATTAATGACGGGCGCTTGTTTATTTGTATCAATACTCATTTGTCATTACGAGAGAAACCGGTCGAGAAAGGCGAACGTTTTGATGATCTTCTAATAACACTGATTATTATCTAATAGGTATTTAATAACATAATTTTTAAGGCGTTTTTAAATGCATCCCAATTTGGTGTTAGTGAAATTTTAGACGGTTTTTAATGGGACTTTGAAAGATGAAATGACTAGGCATTCGCTATGCTGGTAAACTGTGAAATTATAGGTTTTTAGGCCTATTCTTTGCCCCGATATAAAATAGGGTTCCCCATGTTTTCCCATGGGTGTCGTAAAAGGCGACTAAGGGATCAGACAGAGACTAGTAAACCTTAAGTTCTGCGCGCGCGGTGACGGAGAAACTACAGGCAGGTGGCCGGCCGTATCAATAATGATCACGTACTGAGTCAACCCCAAATAATTTGGGCTTTAGCGGACCCTAACCTCCCGAGAGGTATGTAACCGGGAACATCGCTCAGGTGAGAAATCAACAAGATAGCACTATTTATGTATTTTGTGATATTAGATTACAGTTCCCTTTTCGGTGTTCTAATGAATAGCGGATTCCGCTGTGTTCCCAGCGTTGGGTAAATAATGTCTAAAACAATGTTAAATTTATTACACACATTATATCAGTGTGTCAAAAATAGTAGCCTCATAGGGTTCGCAAGTATATTATTTTAATAAATATTATCTACCGACAAGTATCGTACTTCATAGACTATGTAATCCATGCTAGTCATTTATTTATTCTTTAGTAAGTTACTCTGACGACGCGAGCTCCGCAAGTCAGCCTGAACAACCAGTTTCTTTGCAAACGGAGGAACTGTATTACCAAGAGGGTTTAATCCCAGTTTAATTCAATCTGTAACAATTACAGTGTACTTATCATTTCGTTATGCCAACAAGTCTATTTAGAGGTACTGATCCCAACCCCTTAAGCGGTCCCTTAAGTCTAAGGCGGTCAGAACAGATTTAAACGCAATACAAACTAATATCCAGCCACAGTAAGGAAACTTACAATTTCAATATTCATTTTCTTTATTAATATAGCTGTGTATAAAATTATACAGTTGCTTATGGTTGATACTTGCCACTGGTTTTAACGATCATCTCAATGGATTATGGGCAATGCATAGGACATAAAGGAAAATAATATGTTTAGAAGTGTATCTTCCGCGCGTTCAATAAAATGGAATAGCGAAGGAAGTCCCTTTTAACTGTTGAGATAGTGTTTGAACTAACATTGTAGCGTTTGTATGGTCGATTTAATCAAATAATAACTAGTGGTTCTGTTAAGCGTCACGATTGAGTTTAAAGTTGTTTTGATATTTTTACATCTCATCTATCTCTTCCTGAGCGGTCGGGGGTAATAAAAATAATATTTGAAATGAGAAACTTTCATCGCATTAAAGAATCATTGTGTTAAGTTATGTAAGTAGGGGAGAGAGGGGCAAGACGGGGTTGCGGGCAAGACGGGGACTTGGCCTTAGAACACAAACCAATTGACCAATAACAATCGTAAAACCGCGAAAAGGTGCAACGGGTAGGGGGTCATAGTATGACGCAGTGATTAAGTGATAAAACCACGAGCATTTTTTTTTTTTTGAAAAAACTGATTTTTGTCCATCACCTTGTGATTTTCACAATTTCATTAGATCGTGGCAACATTCCCCTACTTAATTAATTTCAGTGTGTAATTTTCATATGAAACATTTGTTTTAATATTTTGTATTTATATTGTATTTGTAATTTTACGATACATTATTATAATTGACTTTAAAACATTGATTACAAACATTTACACGTCATATTTTGGCAGCGAGCCTAGACCACTGGCAGCATTGCCACGCTGACTGGCAATGCTGATCCTTTGAGCCAAATAGAGCCCAGAGTTCTGGTCTGGCGTTGATACAACTAAATGCTCAGGACAGGTATTCTAAAAATGTGTCCAGCACGTAACTAGCCTTAACTTCGGTCACCGGAAGATGGGACGGCGCCGGGTCAAAGTATCAACGCAAGTGGCATCCCATACTAAGCACCGACCCATCTTCCAAGGAGCCAGAGTCATTACCGTCGGGTTTTTTCCCATCATTACGGGATTGAATCTTGAAATTAATTAAATTAAACTTAGTTTCAACAAACATTAATAGCAATATAATAAAACGGCAAAGCGCAAATTTATCTTAAAACGATCAGGAAACATTATTTACATAGATGTTACAAATTAATATAGTATATTTTAAGTACTGAGCATACCTAATCATTTATGATTCATAATTTAATTGCCATGCATAAATGTCAGACATATTAAATCTGTAATAATCCAGGTTTTAATAGGCCCTACTAATGAGTTGATAGTGATTATCAAAACGTGAAACCACCAATTAAATAAAAATAAAACGATATCAAAATCGCATCATCTGTTTGTATGCCCCTCCAGCCCTAATAGTTGTACGTTGGCTGATCTGATGTCAGCCAATGAAAACGCCAAAGATCTCGCAACATACTGGAGTGGGCGGGTTTAGCCACATTCCCCTGAAAATTTCTTGTGCCATCGACACGAAGAAGAAGAAGAACAATATCATCAGTTTGGAAGCTATGCCACAGACATACACACAAACACCTCAAACTTAGGCACAACATCTCCCAGTTTTCCGTCGGGGGTTAAAATATTCAAATATTCTTGTATTCTTGTGAAAACGGGAGCTATGATCGAAAAACAAAAAGCAACAAAAAACCGACCCAGTGCGAGTGGGACTCGCGCACTAAGGGTTCCGTATCATTTTCTATACAAAAAACCCCTAATAACGTTACGCAACATTATAGCTGCAACAATAATACATCATCTGTGAAAAACAAAAAGAAATTTTAGCGTTAGTTTTGGCGTTAGAATCTCGGGATAATGCGATTATCCCGAGATTCTAACGCCGTCTTCTTCGGAACAGAAGACCGAGTCTCTACGGTACCGCTAACGAGTCATTAGAAAGTCACTCGAAAATTAACCAACACTTCTAACACTATGTGTAGGCATGACATATATGCCTATATATAGCATATACATACCTATAGCCTGTATCGCCACTCAAATTTTAAGATTTACCAGCGCCTACAGATGTTTCACATCAAAAATCAACTGTCTAGCTATCACAGTTTATGAGATACAGCCTGGAGACAGACAGTACTCTCAGTAAAAGGGTCCTATTTTTACCCTTTGAATACGGAACCTTAAAAAGCAAAAGCAATAAAAATACAAAGTGTGAAATTTGTAGTAAGAAGCTAGAGGCGGTAAGCAATCAGGCATCGCTTTTGTACGAGTACGATCGAGGGGGTGATTTGCAGTTTATATGTGGGATGGGATAGTGATACGCACGATTGAGCAATGAGCATTATGTATGCGAGAACGATTTTCACGACACTAGACAAGTGTCGGAAGAAATGACTAATGATCGATCTATCGATTTAAACAACGATTAGACTTAGATGCCTGGACTTACTGTAGCAAATTGCTTTGATATTCGATGGCTGTATGATAAATACCCGTGTTTAAGGCTCTACCAAACGCAAAATAATGCCATCGTATAGCACCATCTTCATAACGATTACAGTCAAAATTTCAGACAGGTTTGTCGAGTAGTTTTGTTTTCACAGCTGTTGAAAGTCATCAAGTGCGTTTTTATTTGCAATCACTGATCGATATTGTTATTTCTCCGTGATTGTAATGCAACCGCTAGTCATGTCATAGAACAGACATACGACCTAACGTGTAATATTAAAACCTAGATCGGTAACTAGAACTAAAGTTCGTTAGCCAATCATGAAGTGTTCTAAAAAGTCTATTTTTATAAAAAGGTTCGATAGTAATACCACACCGGCATTTTATATTGACCTTAATAAGGGTGGGTAATTCATCGCAGGCTATCAAGTTAATGTCTCTATAACAAAGGGTTTTAAAATAGAATAAGCCAGCCATACTTAAAGTGTGCTCCGCGGAACCCTGGAGTTCCACTAAGCCTATGTTGGAGCTCCGTGAAAGTACGAGAAAAAAATTTGAGGTAACATTTAGGTATGTATGTATTTTCCGGGTAATCTCTGAAACCACTAATCCAATTCCAAAAATTCTTTCACCATTAGAAAGCTACATTATCGAGGAGTAATATAGGCTAGTTCTGATTCTGATATTCCCATAGAATCGGGACTTACATGGGTGATAGAAAATAAAATCAATGTAATATGTACCCTTCTTTGTGTCGCGCATTCGGGAAAAAATCTTTTAATTTGCTTTTAGTACAGAATATATGGCGATAGTTTTTTTCACGATATGTGAAGTTTCAGTATTACATATTAGGGCTCTGTCAAATATTTGGCTTTTCAATAGGGTTTCGTCACCGAAAAAGTTTGAGTATCGCTGGACTAAGCCATCGGAAGCTCACCGGCCCTTAATCACAGGTTACCTAGAAGTGGAAATATAAGTTCATTGCGTTTTCCGATTCACTAGCCTGAGAATGTTTGTAATAGTAATTAATAATACTCAACAGGCACTATATTTTCTGTCTTTCTTTAAGTCTGTACGTACATATAAGGACAACAATATTTGTAACTTAAATGGTATATAAGACGTTATCTCACTTTAACGAGTTTATGGTCAGGACTTTAATTGCTCCTGTTACTGTAACTGTAATCTACCTAAGTATTTGTAATTGTAAATGTTACATATGTGAAAGTAATCGCAATGAAATTGATTGTTTGGGTTTCTTCTTGACTACGAAACCCTAAAAAAACACGAAGGGTTCCGTACCATTACCACAAATAATCAGTTTGTGGTATGGGAGCCCCAGCAAAATATTTATTTTATTCTGTTATTAGTATTTGTTGTTAACTCAACTGTCTAGATCTCCCGTTTTATGAGATACAGCCTGGTGACAGACAGATGGGAGTCTAAGCATAAGGGTTTTACCTTTCTTTTTTCCTTCTTTTTGAAGTTATAACTATAATGCAAGATTCAGTTTGAACGCCTCGCGTCAAAAAGTAGCCTATCTTTATGCTGATCGGTTTAGTAGTTTCTGCTTGAAGGAGTAACACTAACTCGCATACTTAATTACAGACAAACTTTCACCTCTATAAAATTAGTAGGATTGGTATTGGATGTGTCAAAAAGATCCACGCGAAGGGCAAATAAATAAAACATTTTGAGTTTGAAGAACAACTTCAGAGCAAAGGGTAAATAGTTAACTTACTCCATTCTACCATAAAATGAAGAACGTTTAGAAAGCACACCTACTATTACATACCAATCACAATAGAAACCCATAAATAACGTACGAAAGTACAAAATGCGCTAAAATAAGTATTTTCCTAACAATAGAAGCTTCGAAGGTATACGAGCCATTATCGAGAAGTCATTCAGTGCGCGAAACTTTCTTTTGGGGCAATTTATGCCACAACCGAAACCAAACATAGTGAATACGCAGCCGCATTATGCCACAGCTGACACAAAACTATACGCAGCCACAGCAGCAACATTATGGCACAGCTAAAACAAAACTCCGTGAACACGCGGATGTATGACAAAAAAACAGCATTTTAATAGAATAATTACATTCTATAACAAACACTTTTAAGGTAGATTACGGAGTTTCTCACATTAACCAATTAAACCCTCAGCTAACCGAATTTATGAACAGCTAACGAAACCGAACCGCGGACGGTTTACAGCGTTTCCAAATGCCTTACACAAAAATGCCTAAAGCAATTTATGCCACAGCTGAAACAAATACAGAATTTTAATGGAGTAACCACACTCTTAACGTAGATTACAAAGTTGCTTACATTAACCTATTAAGTGGCTGATACAAAAATGCCCGATGCAATCAAAACCCCGCGAACACCCAGATGTAAGAAAAAAAACCCCAGTATTTTAATAGAATAATTACATTCTATTACCACACTCTTAACGTAGATTACTGAGTTGCTCACGTGGACCTATTAAGTGGCTGAAACAAAAATTCGCGATGCAACCAAAACTCCGCGAACACCCAGATGTATGAGAAAAAAAACCCAGTATTTTAATAGAATAATTACATTCTATTACCACACTCTTAACGTAGATTACTGAGTTGCTCACATGGACCTATTAAGTGGCTGACACAAAAATTCCCGATGCAACCAAAACTCCGCGAACACCCAGATGTATGAGAAAAAAAACTCAGTATTTTAATAGAATAATTACATTCTATTACCACACTCTTAACGTAGATTACTGAGTTGCTCACATGGACCTATTAAGTGGCTGACACAAAAATTCCCGATGCAACCAAAACTCCGCGAGCACCCAGATGTATGAGAAAAAAACTCAGTATTTTAATAGAATAATAACATTGTATTACCACACCCTTACCGTGGATTACGGAGTTACTACCACAATTTTGTGCCACAGCTGAAACATAATTCCGCGAACACCTAGATGTATTAGTAAAAAAACCAGCATTTTAATAGAATAATTACATTCCATTACCACACTCTTAACGCAGATTACGGACTTGCTCACATTAACCTATTAAGTGGCTGACACAAAAATCAATAGCAACAATCAATATCTAAAGAAAAACCATCGTCAAACGCTGTCACACGATGAATTACGTAAACCCACCGTTAATGAAATTCTCTTAGATACTAGACAATGGCAACGGGTTAAATTTTTGTCTCATCACCGCTTTTATTACCGCAACTTCTCGCTAAAATGGGAGCGACGCGACTTTGACGCGAAGTCATAACTCAACATGAGACACGTAGAAAATTTAAGTTAGGTAGCGAATGGGCTCCTTCAAAACTGGGACCGGAGCTCAGTCGACACTCCAAATTTTTGGTGGCGTCGACTGGGCTCACATCCTAAGTAAACGTGGGCCCAGTCGACGCCAACAAAATTTTTGCAGTGGCGACTGGGCCCACATCTACAGTAAATAAAAAAAAAACAAAAGACGATCGAAACGAATACAAAAGACGATCGTTACGAAAACAAAAGATGATCGAAATGGAAACAAAAGATGATCGAAATGGGCCCCGGTCCCAGTTTTGAAGGGCCCATTCGCCACCTAACTCGAAAATTTCCAGACCAAAACAGCCACCGTTTATGGTTCAAACCTCATTTATGGAACGTTCTGTAAATATTTCAGAATCCTAAACTGGAATATGAATGCCAAATAGAGTGAGATAAACGAAAGCATTGTTACATTCACTACTGGGAAATAATATATCGTTTGTGAACGATTAGAATTTATACTCGACTTACTCGGTTTCACCCGTCTAAGTCCCGATACTGTGAGAATTTTGGGAAAACTTTTCTTATCGGGTGCTTACATCATATAAAGAACACACTCTCCAAATTTTAGGTCTCTACTATCAGCGGTTTAGACCGTGCGTTGATCCATCACTAAGTCAGTCAGGACAAAGCCTTTTACAGATACATAAACTATACATAAACTTAGTCATCGTTTATAAGCAAGGGGACTTATAAACGATGACTAAGTTTATGTAACGTTTGTCTTTTACTGTGACATGAAGTTTCAAAGTAAACAGACAGTAATAAACGTTACATAAACTTAGTCATCGTATATAAGCAACGCTAATAGATTTCAGATCCGCAGTAAATTACCTGTCAAACCTAGAACAGTCAACCTGTTGAATTAAATGCTACAGTAGGTTGTATTCAATGTCGATATTAAAGCCATTTCATCTAATATTAAGGATGTACGGAGGAATGTTTACCGGCCGGTAGCCAATTACCGAAGTATCTTCTAACTAGCCAATTAAGGGAACGAAATGTTCATTATAAACGGTTCCGAGTCAAGTATAAAGTGTAAGGCGTCGGACTTAACTAAGCGTAAGTTAGAGATAGGAGCGTAGCACAAGCGTAAAGTACAGGGCCCCGTATCGAGATATCTACGCACGTGCCCTTGCATATTTCAAGCAGCAGCCATTCTAGGTGTGTACTTCGTGTCCCTATTATAGAGATCCCAGAGAGCGTACAATAAAGACCGCCGTGTCTCGTGTAGATGTAAATCTGTGCCCACTCGTTTTCAATGGTTAGCATTGTTCTATATAACGATACAATCCGAGCAAATTTCTCTGGCTTTCGTGAGCTGTATTGAATGGCTATAGCCGCTAAATTCTAAATACATGTCGGGTTCATCGAAAATTGTTGATTATTTCTTGGCGGAATGATGTTGATTTTTTGTTTTGTGTATGGATTGTAGGCGACATTGTTTCCGACATTTTAGTGCAATTTCCAGACAAATATGTCGAAGGGTGTTGAGGCCTATCCACATTTTAGCCAAGACAGTCATTTTTTTGTCTTAAATTTGGAAAGGCTTTGAAGTTATAAGAAGTTATTCAACAATACCACTATTCCAACTAGACCAGGCAAGTCCCTGGCGTTGCGTGGTCTAGTTGGAATAGACGTTGGGGTACAGACCCAAGGACGCGATATCAAGTGATATTTTTGAATACGTATTTTTCATTAAAAAAAAATCTAGAGCATTGCCTTGCCCTGAGCAATAAAAACGAATTAAGAAATATGAAGAAGTTTTGAAGTTTTTGCTTTGAAACTACACCAAAATGTAGGAAACAATGTCACCAACAATCCATACACAAAAAAAATCAGCAACATTCATGAAATAATCAACAATGTTCAAACCCGACAGGGATTTTAAGTTTAGCGGCTATATACTTCTGAAATCCTAAACTGAAAACGCATTAAAGAAAAATAAATTTTAAGAAAGGAATTAGACGATATTTATGGAGCTTAGGGATCTATTTGTCGATACTTCGTAAGCTGGTCGGTAAGGAAAACGTACGAGGTTATAATGCAGATCATAACTCAGGGGTAAATAACGTAATGCGTATAAGAAGTGAAGCTTTAGGAAGATTGATATGAGATATAGTGTAGCGTGAATTTATCTTATAACAGCGGGCTGATTCCGTATTATTGTTGCAACTGTCAAATGGGCTGTATCAAGCGAACTGTTTCATGTTTCATCAATTTGCGATTATGTATTCCCAATATGACAGTTTATAGAAATATTTTAAAGAAACAATATTTCTGCCAAAACACAACGCACGATAGACGCAGGGCTGGATTCGAACCCGCATCTTACTCAATCCGGGAGCACGACTTGACCATTTAGTCTACTGGCGTCGTCGGTGACTCATACGCGGTATTTTCGCAAGTATTGCTTCATCTATTACAACTTAGGCTTGTTTTGCGGCAGTGCAGATCCCAGTGCAGGCTTAAGCACTTAAAATAGAATATTGACAGTTTATGTTGCTGAGAGATGGTCATTGCGACAGAAACAGTATCGATAAAAAATATTTAGGTATATGAAAAGGTATGAAAATGCGATTGTTTTTTTTGTGATATGGATTTCTCTGATTAGCAACAGATTTGAAACAGGATCGGTCCGCAACAATAATACGAAATCAGCTAGCAGAACAGGGTGGGTAATTGTAAAGTGGTGTTTCAGGTTAGCGTAGGTGGATATCAACTACGCTGCATCAGTTCAGTTGTAGGAGTCGATCTCTTATCTTGTCGTCCTACGCAATGAATCGCTATATTAAATTAGCGATATATACCGTTCATTATTGGTCTCTAAGTGCCGTACAGCGGAAATACAATTTGTCATTCGATCTAATAAGCAAATTTTATATTTGCGGTACTTCGGAATTACAGTATAAAATCACGTGGAATGTCTTTATTTTAATCAGTGATTTTAACCTTCTCAGTAGATATGGCATCAGAAGAAAGACAGTTGAAACAAGCCACTGAAGTAACGCTTCCTCAAATTCAATGATACTTTTGACGTTTTGAGCGTCATTCTTCGTGTGTATAAGGATGGCGGGTGTAGGTCTTAAAATCGTAAAGTTATATACCTGAGAGGAATGTACTATAGCAATGTACTGAATGTCCCTAAAATTTGGAGCAATGTACTATTTCAGGGCCAAAGTTATTGAAGAAACAAGGTACACCCGCCAACCTGACGTCAGCTTGGCGGGTGTACTTTTATTTTGAGCCAACTAGACACTTCTGGAAGTGGAATAAACTGCCAAAGAAATGTACTAGCCTAACCCAATATAACGAAAGGTTACAGAGACCACCGCCACCTCACTGCCGCGTCCGCGCCTATTAGTATTTATTTTCTTTTGATGATATCTCTGTAACCTTTCGTTATATTGGGTTGGGTTTTTAATACGTGAGAGTACATTGCTAGTACATTTCTTTGGCAGTTTATTCCACTTCCAGAAATGTCTAGTTGGCTCAAAATAAAAGTACACCCGCCAGCTGACGTCAGGTTGGCGGGTGTACCTTGTTTCTTCAATAACTTTGGCCCTGAAATAGTACGTTGCTCCAAATTTTAGGTACATTCAGTACATTGCTAGTACATTCCTCTCAGGTATATAACTTTACGATTTTAAGACCTACACCCGCCATCCTTATACACACCATTCTTCGACTTCATTTTAACCCGCAGCTATTGTCATTTTCACGATAGACGTCACAATATTGACAGCGCTGCAGCAGCTTTATATTTATTTCGCGTAAAAGAAACATGGAATATGTTTCAGACAACGATAAGATTGTAT
The DNA here is from genome assembly GCA_958496205.1 of Idaea biselata. Lineage (NCBI taxonomy): Eukaryota > Metazoa > Arthropoda > Insecta > Lepidoptera > Geometridae > Idaea > Idaea biselata. The sequence continues at coordinate 6,247,637 of OY292403.1, read as the reverse complement.
GTACAAAGGTATATACCATAATAGTATTCCAAAATCATTATTTAGTACTATACCTACATAGATATAACGCTACATCTACTTATATATATTTAAGTTAAAACAACAAAGACCTTTATTAAAACCGGTAGTAGAATAAGGAACCCACTTTTCTTGTACTGCTTTCATTGTTTGCTTTCGATTTTCTAACCTAACCATAAGTTTAGAAAGTTATATTAATCTGGTATTAAATGGGAGCGCTAATTCATGAGTCTAGTTAGATTTTATTGGTAATAAATATTTATTTAACTAGGTAAATACACCGGCGGGGTAAATTACGGTAAAAGAAAATGTCGTGGTGAGACCGACATGTCTTAGGGCTCATCATAGTCTAATGACCCATGCACAAACCAGGCTACCGTGGCCTCTTACAGCCTATAAACTTCTTCTAAAAGGAGGTCTGAAAAAGAGGTGAAGGGACTGCGTCAGGAAGGATATGGGGGAAAAAGGAGTGAGCGAGACATGGACAGGGAATAGATCGGAGCGGAGGAGAAAGACATGCTGCGCCGAACCCACATAGTGGGGTAAGGTCAGAAAGAAAAAGAGGTACTTAGGTATAGGATGTTTTTATCTGAGTCTTCTTATGGGACCAGGAAAATTGGGTATTGCGAGAAGCAATTAGTTCCTTTTATAGATTTTACTTCTGTTATCACGATATTGGGACTGTGAGATGTGATTTGTCATTCTATTGTATCAAAAACGTCTATAGGTACTCTATTTCACAAACTTAGATCAAGAATGTAAACAAAAATTCCATTACATTTATCTGAAAGTGACAACTCTTTATTTACTTTTTCCTTAAAAATTTACAGTTCCTTGTTCACATTTTTGATCTAAGTTTCTGAAATGGAGTACAGTTTGTTTTTAAAAAGTAAAATTAATTCATAATTTTAATTTCTTCGTACTTTTCTTATTAATACAGCCACGAAGAGCCGTTTTTAGTTACAATATTCGTATCGTATATTTTTCGATAAGACTAACTTTATTTCCCAGTACGGTGCTTGTTAGGTGACTTCTTTAGATAGCGTGAATGGAACTTGAACACGACAGCTAGAAACCCGATCTAAGGCTAAGAACAACTAGCTAGATATAAAGATACGTGTAGCTATAGACAACATAGACATAACTTTTATCTCCAGCGACTTAAACTGGATGACAGTCACGAAGTCGGGACTTAAGAGATGGTTTATTTCAAATTCAATGAGAAATGCTTAGAATATGGGTTTGTCTGATAAGGTTTGGACAAATATGGTTTGATGAAAGATCTATTTACAGTTACTGTTTGACTTGTGGAAAGATAAGTGTTAAGATTAAATTTAGTAAATAATAAAAATGTGCTTTGCTATATTTTCAAACTTATGTGAAACTATAATCTCATTCAGAATCTTAAGTAGATCAAAAATGTAAACAAAGAACTGTCAATTTAAAAGGAAAAATTTAATAAAGAGCTGTCACTTTAAAATCCATGTGTGAGGTTTTTGTTTCCATTTTTGATCCAAGATTCTGAAATAGAGTAAAACTAGGGGGGTAGAGTGTAGAAGTACTGGGCACTTCATCTAATAATGTTCCTGACAATACAGCGCCATTAAAAGCAAAAGTGCTTGCAGTGTTTAAATCATTTAAAATAAAATGAAAGGACAATTATTAGTGAAACAAACAAAATCCAAAGAAGTATGGCTTTGTTAAAAAGAAGTTAGCAGAGAGACGAAAACAGCGACTTTGCTTTACCTATAATATAAATAAATAATAGTTAGATATACCGGCACAGGTTGACTATATTATTTCTTTCTTTTAATAAAAAAATATGGGAAACGAAACGAATTTGTAAGTCTTAGACTCAAAACAATTTTATTACAAAACTTTTTTAATGTGTGATTAGCTGATTAGAGGATGAAGCTAAGCTTTGATACTTTATTTGCACAATAGCTTGCAGAATAATGAATTCTTTGAATACCAAGAAACAAGAGGTCGTGACTCGATAGCATCTCGCTAGGTAGCAAAAGGAATCTAACTTAGAAATATGTTAGTGCTTCTATGAAATGCTAGAAATTTTTTTTAAGTCGTTTTGCATTTTCTTGCCTTTTGTTTAGACGCTGCGATGAGTTGCAAACTTATACCTTAACCTTGTTTGTTGGAATTTAATATCTTCTGTATTATTGCAGAATTGCAAGACTAATATTTGTGCAGTGAAAAAATGATACCATAAAATAACGAATACTACAGGATTCTTCTGCGAACAGTAGACTTCGTTAGCGCAAACTATTTTCAATAATTATACCTGTTTATGTCCTAGTTTGAAAAAACTGTGACGATGGTTGTAGGTTAAAAAGGCGTAACAAATGATAAGGCCTGGCGGGGCCTACGAAAATTTATAAGCTATCGCCACATAGGCAACTCAATTTTCATTACATATTTTAAAAAAGTAACTTAGCTTAATATTTGTTGTTCTGTCCCCTCGCGACCAAGACCATTGTGACATGGTTGAAACGTCGAGGTAAGAAAATAAATAATAATACGCGATTAAGACCCGGGAAAATGTAACTATGTTAACAAATCGAGAAAATTGAAATAGTCTCCAAATCTTGTTACGTTTGAATATTCAAAAGGTGTTTTATATCAAATTATTAAAATAACATAAATCTTCTGAGAGTGGGTTGGTAATCCGCAGATGTTCCCACTTGGTAGTTGATCATACCTTATACGCACTTTATTCTGCGATTAAGTTTACAGATAGTGCCACCGCGATAAACTTATATGGCGAGTTGCAGGGTTATTTTATTCCTTCTAGTTGCAGATACAATCATAAACTTTGTATTAATATGTAACATTAAGATGAAATAATGGCTTTTTTCGTCTGTTTAAATAAAAATATACTAAGCAAAGTTGAAGAATACGCAATGAAACGGACGCGTTTTGAAACGGACACTATCGAAAATATTATATGGTTTTTGGATATTGGCACCATTGATGACCATAAACCTGTGGGCCTGTGAGCATAGACCCTTGTCTATGGTCATCAATGGTGCCAAAACCCAATAAAACATTTACAATCAAAAACTTGAGATATCGATAGTGTCTGTTTCAAAACAAGTCCATTTAATTTCGAATTCCCCCTATTATAAATAAACCTATATTAAGCACTATAAGTTAAATTTGTCTTGTCCTTATCAGTACCTCTAGTAAATCACAGACACCCGACTGATGTACCTAGTTAAAAGATATTTTCACAAAAGTATGCTCAATACCTATAGGTACGTTTATGAATAAGAATGTCTATTTATTTTATTAAAGTTAGTAGGTAATCGTTTATAATGAATGATACAAGAAAAAATATGTAGTCATTACTGCCAGCGTCGCAATAGCTACAATGTATCCACGATCATAGCAAGTTGTCAGTGAATACATTTACACTATTCCTCATCTAAATGTAAGGCCGCGAGGTACATCAAACTGTACATTTAATTACACCACTGGAAACAGGAGTGATTTGAGTACCTTTTAATCTGATAGATTTAGGTAGAGCGATTCTTCTTTCGAATAATTGTTATATTTGTTCTAAGAGAGAATGGTAATAAATTTGTTTTTAGACTTTCAATTTTGTAGCTTTAGCTACTTTCATATTTTCCTTTTTCTCGCAAAAAAATTAAGGGAGGTTCGGTAACCCACGGTTCCGGTCAACGTATAATCGCTTAGACAGCTACGACTTACGGCAGGTAATTAATGTATATTAGTATTTCAAAATGTATAGGTATGAATTCTAAGACGATTTGATTAGTAACTGTACATTGATTCTTAAGGGCCCTATACTGAAAAACTGAAAATCCATGCCCGACATGGATTTTCAGTTTTTCAGTATAGTTTCAGTATAACTACACCAAAATGTAGGAAACAATGTCACCTACAATCCGTGCACAAAAAAAAGTTCTACGACATTCCGTCAAGAAATCATCAACAATTTTCGATGAGCCCGACAGGGATTTTCAGTTTCAAGGTCGTTGGCGTTGATACTCCTCTTAACTGCATTTGACTGCGAAAAATTTAAGAAAACTCGGTATCGGCCTCGCACTTGCCCCGGTTTTTAATATTTTAAGAACAATCAGGGGTGTGCGTATCAATAATTGAGAACCACTGCTAATTAAATTATCATTGAAAGCCAAGTGAAACAGGTCCCAGATAATCAACTAGAGATTGAAATGTCAACCCTATATGTAAATTCTATTTCCTGCTTTGAAATTGAATATTTTAACGGACTGCAAGGTACCAAGGAACAAATCTTCGGAAAGGCTTCCTTTGATTAAAATGACCGGGTGTTTACAGACTGTAATAATTTATACAGTTTAGTTTACTGTTTTAGTTACTTGATTTAGAACTAAGATGAAGTTAAAATAATAAACGTCTAACGGCTAACAGTAACAGAAATAATTTTATTAGGTAATAGGGAACCGTTTTAAACTCCCCGAGGCTCTAGGAAGGGTTTCGGAGTATAACAGTCGTTTGGGTAGCGATTAAGATGATTTGTACTATAACCAAACTAACAGCGTCGCGCAGTTTCATCCATGTAAGTCTCGGTCCCGTGAAAATTTCGAAAAATGTAAAGGGCTCTGCATACGTAACGTTTCCCGGATGGGACGTGTCAATTTGTACATACAAAAATCCCGTGCCATCCCCTCCAGCGTCGCCCCGACGGGATTTTTTTATGTAGAAATAGACACGTCCCGTCCGGGAAACGTTACGTACGCAGATACCTTTAAAATCATATCTTTCTTAGTAGAGGATCCACTAAGAAGAGTGCGGAGTTTGGAAAGTGCGTTTTTTGTCATATGTAGGAACACATGACAAAGAACGCACTCTTCAAATTTCTTGTCCCTAAGACCAGAGGTTTGGGTTTATGCGTTGATATATAGTTCTGTCATTCAGTCAGGATTTTAAATTTAATATGCTTGCGTAATCAAGGTGAAGGAATGTTTATCAATCTTGAATAGGTACCTTGTCTTCAAGTCTAGTAAATGTTCTACCAAGGCAAGTACTGCTATATTGTCGACCTTATTGTTGCTTCCCATTAGATGCGGTGAAGTCAAATACAAGCTTATGCCTCCACTTATAAACGATGACTAAGTTTATGTAACGTTTGTCTTTAACTGTAAATAAATAAATATTGCAAGACATTGCATACATCGCCATCTAGCCCAAAACTAAGCAACTAGGGTTATGCTATGGGTACTAGATACGGATCAAAATCAAAATTACAAGGTAACTTAATATCATACGTTGCCTGCGAATGGTAGTATTATGCTCTTAATTTATGTTAGATTTAACTGTAAGTTTAGTGAACATCACAATATTTTTCTTCCCTTTAAATTTGATGTCCGAGAACTGTCAAGGCGATTGGAATCCATTTCTTTAAGCGTAGGTAAAAGATTTTCGTCCTCAAAACTTAAGCCAAACCACATTTTGTAATAGACAGACAAAATAATTTTCCTTATTGTAAGTACCTACGTACAAAATACGAAAATGGTTTGAAAATGATACGTAATTTCTTATTACAGAGAACCTGATTGAACGATCGGTTATCTTTACTGGTAAAGCTCTTTGATGTTCCGTACATTTAAGGGCTTTGAGGGTATTTGCTATTACAGAGCTTTATAAGCATATAGCAGTCCCCCGGTTTCACCCGCATAAGTCCCGATCCCGTGGGAATATCGGGATCAAAAGTAGCCTATAGCCTTCCTCAATAAATGGACTATCCAACCCCGAAAGAATTTTTCAAATCGGACCAGTGGTTCCTGAGATTAGCGCGTTCAAACAAACAAACAAACAAACTCTTCCGCTTTATAATAGTAATAGATTACCACAGAATAAATAATAGTACAGGTACACACATCAACATCGTCTAGGGATATTTTATATAAAGTTCTTAAACTTAGAAAATACTGCCCGATTTAAAAATATTTTAATGGAACCTTATTGTGTAGGCCTTATTGTATGATTCCAAATTTGAATTTTAAAAAAATAATTAAAAACATAAGATTAGCGCGGCAATTATTGTAGCGAGTTCGAAGGTTTAAATTTACTTAACGCAGTTTTAAGCATTTTGTTTAAACAAATTGAAGTTTTAATATTTTTTTTTGTTTAATTACAATTTAATACAACTGTATGCATCATGCAGCGGCGTCATTTAACAAGAAACGAAATGTTAAGGGCAGTAGGAATGCTCCAAGCTGGGGCTACTCAACGGAGTATTGCCGAGGAGATTGGAACAAGACAAAACGTGATATCAAGATTGTGGTCACGTTATCATGCTACTGGTGAAGTGGCTGAAAGGCATCCAGGCGGAAAGCGGATAACTACCCAAAGACAAGACCGATTTTTGCAAGTGGCCGCGAGAAGACAACCAAATGTTACGGCCATGCAGTTGGTTCAAACGCTCCAGTCAGACCACCAGGTGCTTGTCAGTGACCAAACTGTGAGGAGAAGACTGCACGAGGCTAACCTTCATTCTCGCAGGCCGCTTCGTACTCTAGCACTACGCAGAGGAAATCGTGGACGAAGATTACAGTGGGCTAGAGAACATTTGCCTTGGGAAGATATCGAGTGGTCGGTAGTGTTGTTTACCGATGAGTCCCGATTCGGATTTCATCCTGATTCACGTAGAGTACGCGTATGGCGAGCTTCTGGTCGTGACAACCGTCTGCAACACCCTCAGGAGGTCCATCCATACCATGGCGGAACAATTATGGTTTGGGCGGGAATTCGTATTGGTGGAAGAACAGACCTCGTTTGGATCAGAAACACTATGACTGCCGAAAAATACCGTAATCAGGTGCTAGCACCAATAATCTATCCCCATCGACTGCAAATGGGCCAAGTTTTCACGCTCATGCACGACAACGCCCGTCCGCACACTGCGCGAGTGGTGACCAGCTGGCTAGAGGAGCACGACGTGTCGGTCTTAGACTGGCCCGCGCAGTCACCAGACCTAAACCCCATAGAGCACGCGTGGGATATGCTTCAAAGAAGGGCTTTGAGGTATTTGCCTCCAAATGTTGCGACTGAAGAGCAACTTTTTTTGCATCTTAGCAGGACCTGGGACAATATTCCGCAGCAAGATATTGACAACCTGATTCAAAGCATGAAAAACCGTTGCAGGGCCGTGATTAACGTCATGGGTGGTTTCACTGACTACTAATTTTAACTTCAAATAAAAAAACCTAATAATTTCGTTTTACTTTATTTTTTTCCTTAGATAGACATTTTATCTTAAATTTAACATTATTTCACTTTTTGCGTTTTTGAAAATAAAAAAATATTTAAGCATAAAACAATATTTTGTTGTATTCTAAATCATAGTCTGATAAGTAGGCTTTACAAAAATATATACATGTTGTTTGTTAGTAAACACAATTTTTGAGTAAATTGAGAAATTCAGAATATCCCTAGACGGTGTTGATGTGTGTAGTATTACTTAAACAGTGTTTTCTTGGAAAAAATATTTATTTGCCGAATTCTGTTTTAAGTTCAGAAGTATTAGGAAGACTATTCATTAATTTTATTACATTAATTTAAATGTTTAGGTAGTGATATGTAATTTAAGGGCCCTATACTGAAAAACTGAAAATCCATGTCGGGCGCATCGAAAATCGTTGATTATTTCATGACGGAATGTCGTAGAACTTTTTTTTTGTGTACAGATTGTAGGCGACATTGTTTCCGATATTTTAGTGCAGTTTCCATACAAATATGTCGAAACGTATTGAAGCCTATCGACATTTTAGCCAAATCAGACATTTTTTGTCTAAAATTTGGATAGGCTTTGCACCAATATAGGAGGTTCTTGTCTTAAAACTACACCAGAATGAAGGAAACAATGTCACCTACAATCTGTACACAAAAAAAAGTTCTACGACATTCCGTCATGAAATAATCAACAATTTTCGATGAGCCCGACAGGGATTTTCAGTTTCAAGGTCGTTGACGTTGTTATTCCTCTTAATTGATTTGATTAAAAACAATTTTGAACACTTCTCAAGTCAACAACGACCCTGAGTTGAAAATGAAAAGTAACCAGATATTCGCGTAATAAAATTATCTAAAATATTATTTTAATATCAAGTCAGTTAATCTTTAATTTTAAATTTGACGTACCTATGTCAAATAACATTTAACGGGTGTGTATGGGGTCCAGGGTGTGTATGGGGTCCATGGGTGTGTATGGGGTCCAGGGTGTGTATGGGGTCCACTAAGATCTTTGGGCCAAGCCAACCTCACCTGCTAGCCGGTGCACCTGCTGATGAACGGACGAGGCTCTGGCGCAGACTTTCCCCTCGGGGTTGGGAGGTCAGACGGCAGTCGCTCCCGTAAAAGTCAAAATCAGCCAAATCTTAAATGGAAAGTTTTGAAAGAGATTGCCACAGGGATAGGGCGCCGCCGCATAACGGCGCGCAGGAGCTTCGCCTGACTCCTGTGGTAAGTGGACGAGGGCTACCGTGCCAAGGGGCGGGCACGGCCAAAGACGTTAGCCCCTAAACACAATGTGAAACTCCGCTTCGCAACGTGGAACATTGGCACGCTAACCGGACGCGCGAGGGAGCTAGCCGACGTGCTTTCCAGGCGGAAGGTGGCCGTGGCGTTCCTGCAGGAGACTCGATGGAAAGGCAGCAGATCCCGGCTCATTGGGAATGGCTACAAGCTGATCTACACGGGTGCACCTGGTGGAGAGAACGGGGTGGCTGTGGTGCTCGCTGAGAGGTTGCATAACGATATCTTGGAGGTGAATCGCTTTAGCGACCGACTTATGTGCGTGAAGGTGCTTATTGGGGGGGTCCCTACCCACTTAGTAAGTGCTTACGCGCCACAGGTCGGTTGTAGCGACGCTGATAAGAGGTCGTTTTGGGATAAACTCGGCGAGGTCCTTGGGGCTATCCCGTTGTCACAGGGAATCGTTTTGGGTGGTGATCTGAACGGTCATGTGGGTGAGATGGGGGCGGAATTTGAACGTGTTCATGGAGGCTACGGGTATGGCAGTCGGAATGCGGAAGGAGAAGAAATTCTGCGTACGTGTGCCACTGCCGACCTGGCACTCGTGAACACATATTTCAAAAAGAAGCCCGACCACTTGATCACCTACAAGAGCGGGGGGCGCGCTACCCAAATCGATTTCCTAATCACTAGGAGACACCATATCGGCTACGTGGCCAACTGCAAAGTCATACCCGGTGAGAGTCTCACTGCCCAACACCGTATCCTTGTCATGGATCTCTGTGTAAAGACCAAAGACAAACGACCGGAACCATGTCAGCGCCGAATCAGATGGTGGATGCTTGATGAAGTCAAGTCCCAGATGCTCGCCTCAGCAATCGGCGACAAATGTGCTAATGCTGAAGGCGAATCGGTACAGGAACACTGGGACAGGATTCAAGTATCTATCACTGATTCGGCGCGGTGGGTCCTCGGTATGTCTAAGGGAGGACGCAAGTGTGACAAGGAAACTTGGTGGTGGAACGACACAGTCCAGAGGGAGACTAGGGTGAAGAAAGCCCTCTTTAAAAAGTGGCAAGCGTCCAACTCTCCTGAAGATCGCGACGCGTACAGGTCTGCCAAACGTGCCACAAAGAGAGCAGTAGCCAGAGCCAGACGGGACCACTTACAGCCATTGTACGATAAGTTGGAAACGTCTGAGGGGCAGAAGCTTATTTATAAGTTGGCACGTTCTAGGATCAAAGCGGCACAGGATATATCCAAGTGCCGCTGTGTAAAAGATCCTAATGGTAACCTGCTATGCGAGGACCTCGCGGTGAAGGAGAGGTGGCGCTCTTATTTCCACGAGCTGCTCAATAAGCAGTATAAAGAGGTGCAGCCACCGGAACTCCCTCCGAATCTAGGACTTGTGCCACTGATAACGCCCGAGGAGGTGCGCAAGGCTCTTCGCTGCATGAAGAATCGGAAAGCTGTCGGCGCCGATGGAGTCCCCATCGAAGTATGGAAAGCTATGGGTTCTCGTGGTGTGGGCATCTTAACCAACCTTTTTAACCGCATACTCGAGACCGGCAGAATCCCCGCCCAATGGAGACTGAGTGTTATCACTCCAGTGTTCAAGGGCAAGGGATCTGTGCAGGAGTGTGGAAGTTATCGTGGTATAAAGGTCATGTCCCACACCATGAAGCTCTACGAGCGTATAGTTGACTCTCGGATCCGGCAGGAGTGCACTGTCTCGGAGGGCCAGTATGGTTTCCGCCCCGGTCATGGTACCATGGACCCTGTTTTCGCCCTAAGGATCGTTATGGAGAAATACAGAACGAAGAATACGCCTCTGCATTTTCTGTTTCTGGACTTGCAGAAGGCCTTCGACTGTGTTCCTCGCGTGATGATCTGGTGGGCGCTGCGGTCCAAAGGGGTGCCTGAAACTTATATTGAATCCATCAGGGACATGTACCGAAATTCCGATTCAGTGGTGCGAACTGCTGTTGGTGACACTAAATCTTTCCCCATTACAGTCGGAGTCCACCAAGGATCCGTCCTAAGTCCGTTTCTGTTTAGCGTAATACTGGACGCACTGTCCGTAATCATCCGAGACGCACACGAGCAGCCCCCGTGGATGCTCATGTATGCTGATGATATTGCGCCAGCGGACTCGGATAAGGGACGGCTTGGAAGGCGTGTAAATGCGTGGAAAGAGTCACTTGAGAACGGCGGTTTGCAACTCAACGTAGCGAAGACCGAATACTTGGCTAGCAATACCACAGATCCCACACCTGTCTGCGTAGACGGTCCCATGGTCGAGCGGACAGACCAGTTTAAGTACTTGGGATCTGTACTTCACGAGTCCGGCGACATCGATTGTGACGTCAAGTCCCGCATTTCGGCAGCTTGGGCCAAGTGGGGAGAGGTAACTGGTGTCATCTGTGACCCGAAAATGCCGGTTAAACTGAAGGGACAGGTCTATAAAACGATCATTAGACCTGTCCTTTTGTATGGTAGTGAGGCGTGGCCATTGCTTGAGCGACATAAGCAGGAGCTGCGTGTCACGGAGATAAAGATGCTGCGCTGGATGTGTGGAGTGACGCGAAAAGACCGCGTCAGAAACTCCCGCATCAGGGGCAGCCTTCATGTCCGAGACATTGCAGACAAACTGCAAGAATGCCGCTTACGGTGGTACGGCCACGTTCTACGGAAACCGGCTAGTTACGTGGGAAACAAATGTCTTGCTATGGCGCCCCCGCCCGGCCGCGGCAGATTGGGAAGACCCAAGAAGTGCTGGCTTGACGTTGTGAGATCGGATATGCGTGCAAATGGCCTCACTACACGGGATGCCGAAGATCGTGCGAAGTGGAGACGTAAAAGTAGGAAAGCGGACCCCGGGCTCTCGAGAGAGATGCAACCGGGAACAACGCTCGGATGATGATGTCAAATAACATTTAACATTTTTTGATAAAGAAATATATTTGGGAGAATACCGTTTTATATACATTTTCAAGTCAATAAAGTTTTGACTGCATTCTGTCTAGTTCGAAGTTGTAGTGTCATTTTCAGTATAGTCTTTGCATTAACAATGATGTTACTGTCTCCTAAAGTTGTGAGATTCTCGCGGCTGTCATTTAGTTCTGCTACGGTAAAGCGGAAATCATGGGTTCAAACTAGAAATGTATATATACGCATATTTTTGGCAATATATTTCTAAGTATCGCTGCCCATTACTATGTGAAGTGATTCAATTACCATTGGATCAAGTATAATTTTAACAAGTGAATCTTTTACTACTCGATTAACCCACGACAAAATAAGCACATTAATAGTAGTAGTCTACTAACCACAATTAGTATCTGTCGTTATAAAACATACAAAGATCGCTCTAATTGGTATTCCTTAACGATTCATAATAGGTACCTCGGTTGATCAGTTCCAATCACAGCTTCAGATTGACGTAGTTTGTACATTCCGACCAAGTTACTCGCGCAGGCGGGGGTGGCGCTAGCCGACTACGACAACTAAGAATTCCTATAAGTCGATCGTTAGTTCTGATTCTGTCCGCCTGAATAGATAAATCGGCGCTGTATTTCAATTTCCATTGACAGAAACTATGCAAAGTATTAACATACTCGTTCCTGGTCGCAATAACGAGTGTAAGGGCAGGTTATGTTGGGTTAGATGTAATGATGTGGTCATATCTACCTGCTTACAAAACTTGCGAATTTACTAGACACTTTGCGCTTAGTAGAAATAATAGATAGCGTTGCATACGGTTCGAACTCGTTCTTCAAGCTAAGCAACATGAAATTAATTTTCAGATTTATAAAATGAATCGACCAATAGGTACCTTTATCACTAAATACCTCTACAGTTAAATTACTAATCTATTACTATACTAATCTATCCTGATAAAGATACAGAGTTGATTAGTATCTTTTAACTGTAGAGGTGGGTTAATTTTATTTTCTCTAACAGGTCATTTAATGAACATTAATAGTGATAAAATTTGCAACAGTAGATATGCAAAACGTGGTGTAACAAATTATTGTTTAACAATTTATATAATGCCATATTGATGATAATTTGGATGAACCAAATTATTGTTTATGTAAGTACAGTCAGCAACAAGATTTAAAACATATAAAGTCGGGATATATGCGATTGACACCTCTTGCAGTAAGTTAAATATAATTATTCGATGTTTCTCTAATTTAGACAAAAAAACACTCTAACGTATCTTAAAATTAAAGTTAGGATGAGTTGTTTTGGTTCAACCAATTAAGGTTTGAATTAGTTATTTGGGGACTTACAATCACAACGGTGAAACGATAAAAATTGAGGACTACCCCCTTAAGCGCAAGGTGTTTTGTTGACTCTTATTTGTTCTACAGTGTTTCGATTTGATGTGAATAAATAGCACGTTTCACTATAATATAATACGCCTGTTGATATGTCGTTACATGGGTATGGGTAGGTATAGGTTTACCAGAATCTCATGTTTAGAGTAAAAAAAAATCGTGATTTTTATGGCAATGTCATCTACATATTCTGTTATGATCATGTCATTAGTACGCTTAACTATCAAGATGGTATGATCCGATTACCTAAGGTTACTGTATTAAAAAAAAATACCCCATCTGCCATTAGATTCTGGTATAGGTACCTATATATAGGATAATTACTCTATGAAATGACTTTCCTTTGATTAGTTAGTTAAGATTTTTCTCAAACCAAAAAGTATCAGAAAGAATTATACGACAACTTAATATATTGATACTTTATGTTTCGATTGCAATCTAGAATAAAATTTATTCGAAATAAATTGATCGAATAAAGATAAAAATAATTACCAGTAGAAATAATGTTTATTAAATAAGAAAGCGCACGGTTTCGTTATTAATACTACATTAAAGCAATCACTATAAATAAATACGTAAGAAACATCATCAGAAATCGATGTAAGTAATTTTCTTATTTTAGAATCGATTTAAAATTAAGATTTATTAAGTACCTAGGGAGACTTCATTCTGAGTCGATTCAAGTTGTTGCCTTAACGATGTGGTTTAATATATTATTTTAAGTTTTATACTTTAGACACAGTTTTCGAACGGTATTACAGTAACATGTAACTTGACCGTTAGGTATATGCATGCAGACCAGTAACTTAACTGCAGAGGTGGGTCAATATTCTCTCGCAAGTAATATAAATTATGAACATCCATGGTGATAAAATTTGCAACAGTATTGTTAACGGTTTTACAATTTATTTAACATAATATTAATTAAACAAATGGTTTTACCCATATTTGCCAAAATTGCATTTTTTTCTACCCGTGATTAATACCCGTACCCGTGAAAAAAAAGCGCTAATAAAATAATGAGTTTAATTTCAATTCAATAGATATAAAAAAATAATGATAAAATAATAAGTTCCATTTTAATTCAACAACACAAAAACAGAAGAAAAGTCTAGAACCAATATATTTCTTTATTAATAGAAAAATGCAACAATGCACTTGTATTGATACTTGCATGTAAATAAATAGTTCGAACGTCGGAAACAATTACGCTATCGTTGCGTAATAGAACCGTAAACCTGTATTGAGAGTGGTCGCGGCCAACGAACGTTCGACCGTGAATCCTGATCGATTACTTTACTTACATAATGCTTTTGTTGCGGCACATGTATTAAATAAAAAATATTTATTATCTGCCACTGATGCATAATTTTACATTGACTAAATATGTAAACTGGCGATATCGTAGTAATATTTGTTTTCACGTCAGTATTCAAAGATTTATTTGCTTATTGTTGTATTAAATAAAGATTATCTATTATCTGCTACTGATACATATTTTTTACGAGTATATTTGTTAACTTTTCCGCAAAAGCTACTGGACAAGCTGCGATTAAACTTGATATGCAGATAGCTAGAGATCTAGACTAACACCGGCTACTTTTTATCCAGATATGCCTTCGGTATCGGGACTTACCAAGACACAGCTAGTTACAAATACCGATTAACGAAACTCGAACTTTGGAATAATAATATTATATTCTCTGCACGTAATTTCAAGTATCCAAATACACTTAGCGAAATATATAATTTACATTTTTTAAATATATTACAGCCCTGACGATGCAGCTTTTTATTGGGTTTTTACCTCTTCTTAATAATTATCATAAAATAATTAAAAAAAAATCGTTAAACCCGACATGGATTTTGAGTTTAGCTCATACATATACCTCCTAAGAAGAATACACAATATGCATATGCGTGTGAAGCCATAATTAAGAAAATAATTACCGATGTGAATATGTAGGTAGATTGAAAAGCTCATTGTGATAGAGTTTCCTTATGATTTGCATGTACTGCGCCCATCTAAAAGTTTCCTACACATTGTCTATTTCATGATAAAAACTAAGAAGGAAGTTTTAAATTTCTAACTTGGTGGAGTGAATTCTTACATAATAATTTCAACCTTAGCTGTGAGAATATTTTGACAAGACACGGCGAGAAAAATTAATGCATGTGTAATATGCATTATACGATTTTAAATAAAAACCCACATAGGAACTTACTAGCTTAGCCCGCGGTTTTCCGCTATTCCCGCGTCCCCATGGGAATAGCGGAATTAAAGGGTTCTTTCCGGGTTCTTTTTGGGTACTCTAATGGCAAAATACATAGAAATGACTTTATGGCGAATATAAGGTATACTTGACATAGACTTTAAGGGGACAGTCTACCTACTCTTTTCTCCATACAAACTTTCCAAACGTAGTCGAATGTTTCCTCCCTGGATAAAGATATTAGAAAGAATATGTTTATGCCATATGTCCTATTCAGCCCCTACGTTTTGATTTTATTCATTTTCTAAATGTTATTTCTATTCTAATTAGAAAACGTAGAGGACATGGTCATAGCAGATATAGGTTTTATGGCATATTCATAATTGCTCTAATGTCTTTATCCAGGGAGGAAACAGACGACTACGTTTGTATGGAGAAAGAGTAGGTTGACTGTCCTCTTAAGCATAAATCGTGTGAAGTTAAGATCCGGACTAACATAGTTTTTTGAAAAAATGCTTTCCAATTATGCACCCAGGACAGGACTTGAACCTGCAACCACACAAAACCTAGAAATTAAGGATTGCATTCGGACTAGCATAGTCAAGTAATCAGCACGATTGTGTGGTACTTAACTTTATTTTTAACGAGACGGGAAAATGCATTAATGGATCATCTCGTAACCCTGGGGGAGGCCATATGGGGATCCCTGTAAAAACTATCGAAGTTCCGTCAACAGTGGAGTAAAGGTACGCTCGCACAGGCCTTTTGTATCTTAAGACGTTCATGTATTACCCCGTTATTTGATAATCTCTAAGTACGAGCAACGTTTTGAGTTACTCACCAACGAACGTTTAATTAAGTTCTCAATATAACATGTTCACTATTCGATACCTTTCTGATATCTTAATCGATAACAAAGAGCGGCAAAGATGAGTCAGGACCGAACAAAATAAATTCGAATAGATCCTCCGAAGTCTTTTTTTTTCATGACAAAAACTCACCGGATGTCACGTTGTGAGTTGAACGATCTAAATTGTCTTAGCGGTTTTGAGTTAAGACATCGTTCGAAATGTCTAGGGAAGGAACTGTTTGAGTGTGATTTACTTGGATAAGCTACGTTGTTGGAGTAAATGATGGTATTTTCTAAACTAGAATTACCCTAGATTACTGTTTTCTTAGTTAAGAAACTTGTCAATCGCTTTTATAGATCATAATTTTTATATTTATTTCAGTGACGACTTTCTAGCGTCTCGCGATTATTAACCAAATTCTGCTAAGCTTCCTATTTAACTGACCTGCGACGTCATATTGATCAACGCTAATTCAAAAACTATCTATGTAATATTTTTATTATACATAACTTTTAAATTGTTCTAATCTGCTAATTTGTGTCATTGTAGGCCTCCTCTTAGAGGGGTTAGGCAGTAAGAACGCCACGGGAGTCTACTTCGGATTAGCGAATGTCCTAGTCTACGGACGGACCGTGGAGTCACGGGACATGTTAGTATTTCACGATATTTTCCATCATCGTAAGAGCGATGACAATAGCGCACATTTTTTTTTATCATTGATATTTTTCACGAACAAAAAAATTGCTTTAACTTAAGTATTATTTTTAACATACCCATAAAAGACATATAAATATATTACGCATGTACATATATCATAAAACGAGTTGTTAGATTATTGCAAACTTACATAATTTTATGATTGGGTACTTAATCGACAACACCTCAGCTGCTAAGGTGACTATGCAAGTGACCCTTTGAAATCTTAATCAAACTTAATACGTGTGCGAGCCCAAGAACCCTTTCCGATTAATTATTCGTACAACCAGCTTCGGGAACCTATCTCACACTGATTGCATTAAAACCTGTAAGTTTCATGATCCGTTATTAAAAGGTCGGTAAGTCAACGCTAGGGCGTCCGAAGATGCGATAACCGTTTGCGATCTTGACATGATCGCGGCTTCGTGATGTAACAGACATATCGCAATGGCTGATCATTTGAGTTCAGTTAGAACGGTTTATTTACTGTTTTGTAACATCTGCATAACTTTGATAGCTTCCTTCGCTGTTATCTAGTTATGATTGTACTTCGCCTCGCCCGGGTAAGTTCCGATCCCGTGGGAATTTTCATAAAATCATTCTTAGCTGATGATTATGTCATCTTCGCAGATAGCTGCTAAGGTGCTGCGCATACACATAGGTGTATGCCTTTAAACTAGAGCAGCAGTTCATTGATAGCTATAGTAAGTCGATCAGAACAAAATTACCAATTGTTTATACCTAGACAAAGAACCAACGTTGGGGTTCTTTTATAGGTTCTGGAGGTTAGGCCAAAGTAATTTAGGACACAGCAGCCGCCCAGATGGGAAGAAGACGCCTTGTGGAAGGCGGCGGGCAAGAACTGGATAAAGAGAGTTGATGATCGTGCAACGTGGCGGTCGCTTAGAGAGTCTATGTTCAACTCAGAAAATGAGGATGATGATACACAAAAAAATGATGAATTTGATTTTACGCAAATAATGACTCAACATAATGCCTCCATTGTGAATAGAAACACAGGCAGACAATTAGTGCCAAAGCACAAAGCTTCCAAAGTGAAAGCAAAAATATTGAAAAGTGAATTCTAGCGGATACGTCTAATATGAAGTACGATGAAGAATTTGAAACAAAAAGTTAATCAGAACACTCAGTGAGTTTACAGAATAGAGTGAAAGTTTTAACGAACAAAAATAATTCAATTCAACAACCCGAAAACTAAAATGTTCAATGTTCTATTGTTCAATTGAAACGAGGAGGTCGTCTGAGAGCACAAAACTTATTTCGCTTATCCTGTACGTGCCTATACAAATAAGTTACGCCAATCTGAGATAAACGGAACAAGTTTAATTCAATATTTTAGTAAGTGAGTAAAACTAATCAGAAATTAAGATTATTTAATTAGATTTCCGTGGTTTATTTTTGATTGAAAATGCCTTTGACGATTAAATCTTCAAGGAAATATATCTATTGAAAGTACCTGTTACATTAAGAGGATAGTCTCCATTCTCTTTCTCCATACAAACGTAGTTTACATTTTCCTCCCTGGATAAAGACATTAGAGCAAATATGTTTATGCCATAAAACCTATATCTGTCATGAAAATGCATCTACCTTTTTATTTTTTTTATTTTCTAATTAAAAAAATAATAAAATGAAAAAAATAAAAAGGTAGATGCATAGTCATGACCGATATAAGTTTTATGGCATAAACATATTTGCTCTAATGTCTTTATCCAGGGAGGAAAATGTAAACTACGTTTGTATGGAGAAAGAGAATGGAGACTATCCTCTTAAATAGAGGAAGAGTTGTAATCGTGCCTGCACTAATTGGAATAGTTGAACACGTCGGTACTTAGAAAGGAATGTTGACAATGTTAGAGAAAAACAGCCAACACAATTTACGGTAAAAGAGACTCAGTTAAGAGAAGAGAAAAGTATACCTAATAATAAAACTTACTACAAGACAAGGGCCGTAAAGTAGACTAAAACTCCAAAAGAGGTTAGGTACTAAGTCACGAGTCCATTGTCCAGGTTTGCAAATGTTACATGCCTTCGATCGACCACGCTAAGTTCTAGGGCAAGTCGTTTCCACGCCAGCTTCACCAAAAGCAACAAATTTTTACGACAAACTTAACGGTATACCCACAAACTATTTAAGAGAATCGCTTCTTTTGTAAAACGTGAAAAAAATGAACTCTCTGTACCTATAGAAAAAAGTGGATTCAGTACAGTAACAAAAATGCCTTTGTAAGTTAAAACATCTGACGTCAGAATATAGGTTACTAGTGCAGGTGAGTGTATCGACTGATCAGGGACTGATATTTATCAAAATTAAATCTCTCAGCGGGGGTTCCTTGTGCTCTTTCATAGACTAACGATGTTTTTGCTGTAGAAAATCGAAGCTCACTTACTTATCAAAACAACCACGATGATAAGTACCTACAATAATAGCAGTCGAGTTGAAAAGATTCGGTTTATTGAATTAGATTAATTCGGTACGGTTGGATAAAATAAGATTATTCTTGCTTAAAGCGTAGGCCGTCACAGGCACATCGTTTTTTTGTAGATTCAATTAGTGTATAATTTATTAATTTTGCTTTTTTTTATTAATATTTTACTTAAATGTAATATATTATATGTATTCAGAAGTTAGTAACGAACATTTTAAAACGTTTGTTATCTAGGTACTAGGTAGCAAATTTAAATTTAAAATAGATTTAATAAAACAATCGTCTCATCTTGACCGTAAAGTAAATAATTAAGTACTGAAAACGTTGGCAAATGTGTAATTTTTACAGATTATCAGAAGGTACAGAAGGTATCAGAAGGTACGTTAATAAATAAATTGAGTTCTGTTTTAAAACTTTGACTTGTCAGACAAATATTAATTTTTGTTTAATAATGATTTATTGCGGGAAGAAGTTACAAATATATTTTTTTGTATGATATTTATCGCGTGCATAATAACGCGTAATAACAATTATAATTAATAAAATAATATTGGAAGTAACAAACATACACGTCTACTTACTTACACACAAACTTTCACATTTATAACATTAGTAAGATAGTAGGATTAGCAAAAAGTACTTACGCTAAAAGCACAATTTGATGCATCACGATGGCACGAGTTCCGGGACCAATATCGAATGCTCAACGGAATCTATATCGATCTACCCAGAACAAGGCAACAACGATGAACGTGACAAGTAAATCAGCAAATCGCAAGGTGCATGACCGTGAATCATTGTTCCCGACACGAATCGCGCTTCATACGACAACAATAACACGGCTTCATTATGAAAGTCGTCATTTGATAAGCAGCGCTTGTTAACGTGAAGTTATATCACTATTGTATGCCTATTTCGATAGTCTTTTGTTTCTATGATGTCTGAGTGAAATGATTATTTAACATTGAGGTATTAGTATTGTATTGAACGTTACTTTCGCCAATCAGACCGACCTATAGAAAACAACAGAAATACACCATCTGTGAAAATTTCAACTGCCTAGATATTACGGTTCATACAGCTTGGTAATAGACGGACAGCCAAGTCTTAGAAAAAGGGTCCCGTTTTTACCCTTTGGGTACAGAACCCTAAAACAATTCGTCAGAGTAATCTGACCACCACTTAGATCAATGGAATACGGGGTGTATTTCTATGTTGTATTTACCTATTAAAATACTAGCAGATTCCCGCAGTTTTACCCGCGTAACTCGCGATCCCGTGGGAATATCGGGATCAAAAGTAGCCTATGTTACTCCTCGATAATGTAGCTTTATATTGGTGCAGGAATTTTTGAAATAGATCCAGTAGCTTTTGAGATTACTCGGAAAATACATACATAATTGTTACCAACGTTGACTCTTTATGATAGTATCCTACTCCTACTAATATTATAAAGCTGAAATTTTGTGAGTATGTGCGTGTTGTGTGTTTGTAACACAATCGCGTAAAAACCGCAGAACCGATTACCATGAAACTCGGTATGTAGATAGCTGGATACCTGGAATAACACATAGGCTACTTTTTATCCCGATATTCCCGCAGGATCGGGACTTACGCGGATGAAACCCCGGGGCGCAGCTAGATAATATTTATAAATATAGATAGATGAGCCAGTATTTTTAAAGATTACCGCGTAGGTACAAATAGACGTGTAATAAAGAGTAGACTTATCAGTCACACTTCAATCGTAAGATCGTTGACATAGAAACTTTTCAAAGAACCATGAATGAAGTTCACCACGAGACATTTCCCATAGTTCTTGCTTGCTTCTTACAATAATTAAACACCTTCCGATGAATTAGCTTTTACAACGGATCTATTAATTATCAAGATAGCATGATTTTTCTTTAACTATTTAGCTTACTGCATAGATAATGTTTTCTTAGCCCCAAATAGTTTAACAGATTTCTCTATAATTTGGCGGAAATTGGAGAAAAATATAGATTTTTGTAGTGATAAATACTAACCTAATTGGTAATCGAAAATCTTTAGACGTTTAATAACATCGTAACTAAACTCTTCAGCCTAATTATATGAAACCAAATAGATTTACAATGTCCGGCGGTTCTTCCGCATTATTTATGTAGATAGATAGATAGATAGATTAATACTCTATTTGCACAACAAAACAAATACAATTAGTATACATCAAAGCAAGACAGATACACGGAAAGCTTAAAAGTAAAAACGTTGTACAAATGGGCGACCTTATCGCTAAAAGCGATCGCTTCCAGGATGGAAAGGGTCAGTAAAGCTTATGTGGTAGGCAGAGAGTAAGTGAGATATCTGTATCTCACTTACTCTCTAGCACAACATACACTAACACAAACATTACCAATTTACATTTATGATTCTTTTTAAGAATAGTAATCCATATTCTAATCTAGTATACCCGTTTTCTATCACATTCGGTTCAGTAGTTTTGGCGTGTACCATAGCTTACCTAGTAGTTGTGCGCCTCGGCGCCTGTGTAACAAACATTCAATACATCCTACAATCAACTAGGGGGTTCATAATTGGCCAGTTTTTATTACAGAAAGAGCCCCCTAGTTCCCTTCATTATGATTGCAATCCAAATTGAACTATTATCTTGCACCGGCTTGAACGACACTTCATTGACTCCAAAATGTATGGAAATGTTATTTTCCAAAGAAAATTTATCGTAAAATGTCAAACGTTATTTCACAAAAGTCAAATTTGAAATTAAAGATTGACTCTGATGATACTTAAATCATTTTTTGGATGGACCATCTGAGATTTGGGCCATGCGTTGATAGATCAATCAGCCAGATACCTTTAAATAGTGGAACTGTAGTTGGTGCGACTCGGCGCTGTTGAAACTTAAGATGTGGTTAAACACAGACATATATATAGGTAGACGTCACATGTTCCGACTTTTTAATACCTACTGTGAAGCCACAGAAAATATGTTTATGCCTTTAGGTGCTCGAATTTTTTGGTATTTTGCAGTTACTAATCACGCAACGAGGCATGCAACGAAACTTTTTATTAGTTTTTAAGGACGCCGGACGTCCGGCAACTATAGACGCGCGCGGACAGCCAGTTAGCGCAGACTACCGCGACGTTTTGTCAGGGTTTTTCACGTTTTTCTGACGCGCAAAGGATATGAATTCGCTTGGGCTAGCTATATGTATGTCTATGATGTGGTTATCCATTGAAAATCTTATAAGAAAATTATTTGCTCAAAAAACATTCATGACATTGACGATTTAGGTGTTTTATTTTGGTCTTTATGAAGTAAATTGACGTATGTATTTCTATGAATGAAACAATTTACTATAATATTTTCTTTCTCTTGTTGCAGACGGTGCCTCTACCAGCCGGATCTACATCAGTATTAGCTAAACCGACAAAGTACCACTATTACCCTCACAATCAACACATTTATTTGCTTCCTGAATGCGCCATTCAACAGGTAATGGAAATTTTTCTAGATCTATTTAAAGTTTTAAGTATCTAGTTTTTATGCTTTGACATTAGATTTAAGTGCTCAGTAGTAAACTAATAAAATAGTCATAATATTATGAATTTCTTTAAAAACTTGATTATTTGGTACTACAAGTCATTCGAACGA
Organism: Idaea biselata; assembly: GCA_958496205.1. Taxonomy (NCBI): domain Eukaryota; kingdom Metazoa; phylum Arthropoda; class Insecta; order Lepidoptera; family Geometridae; genus Idaea; species Idaea biselata. The sequence continues at coordinate 6,224,915 of OY292403.1, read as the reverse complement.
TATACAGTTATCGAGATTCATTGCAAAGTCGCGGATACAAGCCAAGTAGTCAATAATCTGATTGACTATACGTAAGATAAATATGCAAAAGTTTTATCTGTTATTCACCAGCTTAAGTCCCGATCCTGTGAAAATATCGGGATCAAAAGTAGCCTATGTTACTTCTCGATAATGTGGCTTTCTATTGGTATAATAATTTTTGAGATCAGCCCAGTAGTTTCGGAGCCTTTATCGTTACAAACAAACAAATAAATCGTTCTTCTTTATAATATTAGTATAAGTTATTAAAAAAGCTTTTCAAAATTCTGCATCCGGCAAACTGTTGTTTTTATAGATAAAGTGTTATTGGAGAATCTTTTCATCTGAGACTTCCTTCAAAGAATACGAAAACCAAGGCAGTAAAAGTGAAATAAAATAGAAAAACATTTTAAAACCCTTTTCTGGAGCATTAATTAGCTCTCTTTACAGGGAAAAAACGTACAAAGTTTTAACAGGAATTTTCTACGCCACCATTAATAAGTTAAAAAAAAGTTTTCGGTCAGCGTAAAATTCTGAAATATTAAATGGAATAAGCTATTTTTTTTCTTTAATCACGTTTTTATTAGCGACAAAAACTGAACATAATATTAAACGTTATGTTATTTTTTTTACCACTGTTAATAAGTAATAGCGGCCTCTGTGGCGCGTCGGACGAATCTCCGGCTGCAATGCAAAAGGTTGCGGGTTTGAATAGAATATGCACCTAGTGTAATTGTTGTCTAGTACCCATAGCACAAACCTAGTTGCAATTTGGGGTTAGTTTGCGTTTTTTAAATTAAGTATATGTACCCCCTCAAACAGCTAAATAGGTGGACTTAGATAGGTTTGTATTCACGATAGTAGTTCACGTAATTGAGTTTAAAGGAAAACTATCGCAGATGAGCAGTCTTTTTAATTTTGTGAAGCTATTGAGTAGCTTTTATCGCGGGCTTTGAGCGCGGCCACTGAATCAAGAAATTCCGTAACGAAAATAAAACCTACCAAAAACAAAATAAATAATCAATTATTATTGCATAAGTTGATAAAAAATGCTATGCCGCGGCAGTTCCCGAGTACCACATGTTTTTTTTTAATTTGGCCACCGTACAGACTTATTGTCCTCGCTTCCCTTATTATTTGAACAGATATAGGTGTATCAAAATAAAGCAAATTCGAATACACGGCGACATTCATGAGAAACTAAGCTACTTGTTTATCAGAGGCCATAAAGTCAGGCCCGAGGTTATGGAGATCGGACAAGATACCCCTTTCTATTGTTTGAGAGGCTGAACCGAGGTAATTGGCAAGGAATTGTCGATCTTCAGACTAAATCGAGGGGACACACGAATTCAAATATCAATCAGTTGATGCTACATTTCCGTGACGATGTTGTGAAGAATTGGTTTTGGGTACTGAACTTTAAAGTAAAAAAGTACCCTCATAAGATTACTTGCTTGTCCGCCTGTCTGTTGGCTGGTTGTTGCAGCCAGGGTATAATAAAGTTATAAAGTAAATATTATACAGTGTCTTGGAGTTTAGGGGATACACGTAGTTCGAGACGTCCAGGCGTCCGAGGTGAATATTTTATTATTATATTCGAAACTACTGGACCGATTTCAATAATTCGTTCACTAATAGAAAGCTACATTCACCTTTAGTAACATAGGCTACTTTTGATCCCGATATTCCCAGGGATCGGGACTTACGCGGGTGAAACCGCGAGACGCAGCTAGTATCACATAAAAATACGAGAAGTTATCAAAATTATGATCATTCTTTTTTTTCAGAAATACATTACCTACATGCACAAATTCAATTCATTGTGTTTTGTTCACAAATACATTACCTACATGCACAAATTCAGTTCATTGTGTATAGTTTGCTTAACATTTTTTGAGACAAGTGGGATAGACGAAAAAAAAAAAACCTGTCATTCTTCCTCCATTTTTTAATTTGTGCGTTTTTGCCAGTGTTATCAATATCAATATTTCCATGCAAAGTTATAGCTTTTTGGTCCTAAGCGTCTCTGAGATAAGCGGACAGACAGAAAGACGGACATAACGAAACTATAAGGTTTCTTGTTGACTACAAAATCGTAAAAAAGCTTATTTCTGCTCTGTTCGATACAAACACACATATACCTACCCTATTTTGTAACCTGACGATTTGTACAAAGTCAGTGCACCCGCAAACCGCGTTAAGGAGCATCGTTCTAACAAAATAACAATAAAACCGATAAAATTATCCTGTTAAGAACCGATAAATAACGTTACTTGTAGATATTTCACGCTTAAACCTCTAAAACTAACTTGTTTATGAAATAACGGTTCTAGGTAAATAAAAGCACCATTAATTTCTAGATCGCCTTTACAAATTCCAACAATGCCGATTAACATGTAAATATTAATACGATGGAACTAAAAACTACGCTTTTTACATAAAAGATACCATTCAATGAATTATCCGAGACAAATTAGAAGTGTGTAACAAATTGGACAGTTAGACATCTACTACCATAGGTAATTGTTTTACGGACGGACGATTAAAAAAGTTATGAAACGTTAGAATATTTTAATTTTCTTTCGGTAAAAGACTAACCGCCGCACTGAGAGACAATGATTACTTAAACTATACTAAGTAACGATTTCTCAAAGAAATTCTTTACTCAGTATAGTTTAAGTAACCATTAAATGTCTCTGAGTGCGGCGGTTAGTTAGTTTCGCTGGGTCTTTTCCGCACTTAGGGATTTCTTAGAGGGGTAAAGCAGTAAGACGCCACGGGATCCTACTCCGGATTGGCGAATGTCCAATGCCTTCGGACCGTGGTGAGTCATAGGACATGTCGGTTTCCTCACGATGTTTTCCTTCACCGTGAGAGCGATGGTATTAGCGCACATAACTTTTTCTTAAAGAAAAATACATTGGTGCGCGGTCGTTCGGTAAAAGACTTATGATGATATGTCAAAAGACTTATTATAAGTCTTATGATTATTGCCACTTTCATAATTACGGCCATTTAAAATTCTTATTTACTTTAAATATCAGCCTTTAAAATATGCTTTCGTAATTGATTAAGAAACTAATTTGGAACACTAGATTTTTATATAACGTTAATCTCTCGGGAACAAATTTAAGTTCTAAATGTTAGATATGGTTTTTAAGTAAAATTATGCAACAGTTTTATAAGTCTTACGATTATTGACACTTTCATAATTATCACTATTATGTCTCTATTTTATTTCTATGATTTCAATTGCAAACATCAGCTTCTAACTACAATATTAAATACTATTTGTAGAAAATACTACTTATACACTAATATTATAATGAGGAAAGATTGGTTTGTGTGTGTGTGTGTGTGAGTGGGTGTGTGTCTGTATGTTTGTAATGAATAAACACAAAAACAATTGAACCGATTTTATAAATTATTTTACCATTTGAAAGGTACATTCACTTTGAGTAACATAGGCTACTTTTAATCCCGATATTCTTACGGGATCGGGACTTTCGCGGGTGAAACCGCGTGACTCTGCTAGTTATGTATAAATTGTATAATACTTTATTTGTTTAAAGGGGCAAACAATTCAGTTTAAGGCCTACTTAAGAACTGAACGTAACTCGGATGATTTTCAAAAGTTGATAATTAGGCCCTAGACTTATTTATTAGCCAAATTCTAAACATTTTATACAACATGTAACAGGTATGCAACGCTGTTTACGTCCGTCTGAACTACACCCAACCACTCTGCGCGTGTCCGGCTAGATACAGGGACCCTTGTTCGGCAAGCCTAAACGCTGACGACCTTCATACTACCAGATTGACTTCAGATTCTAAGAAAAAGGTGAGGATATGTCTTAAGAAATCGTTTGGTACATAACATACCTCGAATCTACAAGTATTGACTGAATCAAAATTATGTTCGTCCAATGATTTTCTGGAAAGTACGATTTTGAAGCGATAAGGTTATTTGTGCCATCTACATTTAATATGTTTTGTATTGCAATTTAATATGTAGGTCTAAGTATATTTGAGCTGCGCCTACGAAACTTTTTAAAGTAATTTAATTTTAACTCTGAAAAGGGTAATCGTTATTTCTTCAAATCTGTGGTTTTAATAGTTAACGATTAGGTACTTATAAATAAACGTCGTCGTCAGTTAATGATTTAAACCGAAGACGATCAAAAATCGATCTGAAATCGATAGTGGCTACTTAACGTTTTTAACCGCCTTCAAAAAAAGGGGTATCAGTTTGGTTTGTTTCGGTATCGGTTTTGAAACGGTTCGGTTGTGACTATTTTCTATTTATGTTGTATTTATTTATTCTAAGCACTCGACTGGGAAGTCGCATATTGCCCTTTGGCTCCAATTTAAAACTTGAACACAAACCATGCCTAAAGTGGCTTCAAAATAACAATGAACTTAATATTTCAGTACGCAAGTAAAGCAGTTACCCTTGTGAAGACATGCGAAGCCGTCTCCGAGATGAGAGAGTGTCGAGAATCGAGGGACTGGTCTCTTCTTGCGTTGCAGAACATTAGGACGGGAAAGTCGCACTATCTCGTCATTTGTAGGTGTCCGGATAATCATGTTTTAGGTAAGTTTATTGTATGAAAAACTTTAAGTCAAGTATTTTTTTAAGGTTTCGTATTCCAAGAATACCCTGTGTCTAAAACTCCACTGTCCTTCTCTCCGTCTGTCTGTCACCAAACTGTAACTCTGATTGTGATTTGAAAAACTGTCCATAGTCCAAAGAACACGATGACATTTTCAACACACACCACCAACACATGCACGAATTTCTTTAAATGTGTGCTGTAGTTGTGGGCAGTTTTAGGTAAAGTGTCAGTGTTATCGTGTATTTTGAGCTTAAAGACTACAACAATTTGGGACTATTTGAGTATTTAAAACATTTTAAGGCTGTAACATGTTCTACTTGTTAATTTGCAGAAGGACCATTAACCCACGATCAGCCGACTTACGCGTCAGTTCCTGGTATTAGAGTCTATGGAATGATGTGTGTTCGACGTACACCGGCATATCACTCGGGTATGGAAAGTTTTTAATATTAAGAGCCTATTATCCTATCAACGTTTTCATACAAACAAAGTGTAATGCAGAAGGTTGCGGGTTCGATTCCCGCTGGGAGCAAATATATCTAATATATGAAATTTCCATGTCACAATGTTAGTTACCGTACTCCTCCGAAACGGCGCGACCGATTTTTACCAAATTTTATATTCGTATTCAGTAGGTCTGAGAATCGGCTACTATCTATAATTTATAAGGCAAAACAACGTTTGCCGGGTCAGCTAGTTTAAATATAAAAAAAATAAAAATGTTTCTGGCCTGGGTCTTTTCTATGTATCATATTATGTAGTGTTTATAAAAAAAAAGTATAACATGTAGTATATCCGTTGCCCATACTAAAAGCCTAGTGCTTAGTTTGAGGCTAGATTGAGCTGTGTAACGCGTTGCATTTTTTTTAAATAAAGATTACACACAGATTGGGGTGGCGTCATATCTTTTACTTAATATGGTGGGCATTATTTAGTTGTAGTCAAAAATAAATGACTAAAACAACTAATTAACTAAAATAAGTTTGTTGAAGTAAATAGTTATAATTTAGTTATCTCAATGTTCCAGGCTACAACGCAAACCGCTACACCGGTGTTCAAAGTACAACAATGTCATACAAAGTGGACTATTCTCAACCTCACACGTACCCAGAAAAACCTGTCTACAATAGGTACAATTACTACAACAGAAGATCTCGAGCTGCGAGAATGAGGCGAAACACATCAGAATACCCCCCTTTCCCTTGGTACAAAGTTTTAGAACTAGCAAGATCGCTACATTGGATCGATTAGGTTAGGTTAGAAAAGGATTGTTGGCTCCATTTAAGCTTGAGCGCTCGTTTCGCTCGCTTTCCTGGACTCAACAAGCAGCTTCGCTTATTTTCGAGTGATTCGCTTTTCCCTTTTCCCATTCTAAATTTAGTTTAGTTTGGTGAAAACTTTTGACGCCTAATACTCAGTGTTCAACGCATTTATTAGTTTTAAATGTCGGTAATTTTATTCCAATGAAATTTCATAACGTAATTAACGTAACGTTATTTATTTTAACGTTATGGAATAAAATTATTGATTCATTTAACGTTCGGATTTGCGGAAATTGTTTTTGGCCAAACTGTTTTTTTTATACAGGGTAGTTTCGGATTTAAAATTTAATGAAACTAGTTGAAAATATTAGGTAATTATCTTACACCCTGTATTATGTAAATAAATGCGATTAATTTTAAATTATCTATTAAGAAAACTAAATAAATTAAATTTCCACGTACCTAACGTTAAATATACATACAGACATCAATGTTGCAGTATTTCTAATTTATTGTACCGTTTATAACTTATTTACTAAACTTGATTTTAATTAGGATAAAATTGCCAGAAAATAGTTGTAGCGACAATTTTAGTTTTAATATTTTGAATACATTTTTTAGGATTGGCAACATTAAGATTCCCACCAAAAGAAGGTGAATAAAAACCAAGATGTACACAAAATACATTGTGATAGTGTTATCATTGAATTTGTAACTTTTTGATGCATTTATAGTATAAGTTAGAGTACATTTAATATTTATTTAGGTACACTTATTTATACTTAAAATTAATTTGTAAATAGTAGTATTAAATTACAAAATATGTAATTACGGTAAAATAAATTTAACAACATAATGTTTTTTTTTATTATTTTGAGACACCCTATAAAAGCCGGCGTCGACCCAAAATTAAAAAAAAACATTTTGGGGTTTAGCGGACCCCGGGCTCCCGAGAGGGATGCAACCGGGAATATGGCTCGCATGAGAAGACCCTTTAAAAGACAGTAGGTACGCAGCTGGTACAAAAATATATTAAAAATATTTTAGACGGAGAAATTCATCATCAAAAAATCCCCCATGACAGGATTCGAACCTGTGCCGCTCGCTTAACGGGCGAGCGCGCTCTCCACTGCGCCACTGCTACAAATCCCTTGAGCAATAAAAACCAAAAGTAATAAAAATGTATTAGGTACTTCAAAAAATAATATTTTATCTAGATATGACTTACCTAATACTTTTTGATCTGCTATTATATCACAGGAGTACATCGCTGCCATTAGTCTTTGTGGTTGTACTTGGAATGCCTTTCTACACCCTTCTTTGACTGCTGACATTATCTGGCCTAAAAGTAAGCAAAAAATATATAGGCTTCAAAATGCAAATCATTTGCTTCATCTGGCAGTTTGATAGAGGTTATTCTGTATGTATTGAGGGTTATTTCTGTAATAGAATTGTCCATAATTTCATTTCAATACCATTGTGATTAATTATTATTAGACACGGGTTAGATCCGCGATTACCTATAACGCGATCTAGACCCGTGTCTAATAATAATGATGGACAGAAATCGTGTAAGTTTAAAAAGTGTGATCATTGTAATCGCAAACAATATTCTCAAAATGAAACTACTTGCAACTGGAATGCAATCTAAACTTTATTGCCTTAAAAAATATATGGAAAACGGTATTCTCAAAATAAAATTTCACGTTTGATGACATTGTCCAAATTTGAAATTAAAGATTGACTGCAATGATATTAGTATTATGTTAAAATGATATTTAGGGTAATTTTAATAGGTATGTTAATTGACCATCAAGATTTTGAATTTTATATGTATAGATTTGTTTGTACGAGCCCATATTTACCTGACAAAGGACCGTAAGTCTGCGAAGCCTCCTCATCACCCTTATCCAAAGACCACTCCTCAACACAAAACGCTACCCCCATCATTGGTTCATCACACAACGGCCCAGCCAAGCTAGCCAATTGAAACCCGTTCACAAACGAACTCTCATACTCAAATCTCGGATCTTCCTTTATTTCCTTATCATGGTGCAAATATTTCGTATTATAATCTGATGTTTGATTCAATAGCAAATTAGGACCACAATTCCTTGGACCTACGGACCAAATTTGGTTGACTACATCTTTCCATTCCGGCCCAAGTTTCGCGCAAATATTTTCCAGGCTGTCTTTGAAAGATTGTATCAGTTTCAACATGCGATCTGATAGGGAATGTTTAGTATCTTTGTCGTACGTTTGATCATTTTTGTAAAGAGCTTGTAGCGTTTTTATATGTTGAGATATCACTTTGAGTAAATCGGCTGAGTTTTCTAGTAGATTAGTTATTTCGGTCGGTAAAGGTTTAGCACGTATTCTTATTTTGCATTGTTTATTATTCGTTGTGATAGTTATAACTGGTTCTTCTTCCTTTACGTTGCTTTTATCAACTTTTTGTAAATCGATTTCTTCGTTTGCCATGTCTATTTTTGGAGGTTCTATTATTGTTTCTCTGAATGGTACTATGGGTTCTGATACTGTGATTGGAATCTTTGCATAGTGATTCCTAAAAAAAATATAAAAATTTGTTAGCCCGATTAGTTAGAGATTAAAACTTTTGTTTACACGAAGTCCGAATCAGTTAGATTAGAGTTGGGTTATATTCCCGCCGGGCAGAAGGCACATTTAACACGCTAAGCGCCACGTGTATACCCTGGTATACACCCTACTTGTTTTGTCACAGGCCAGTGTATAACTGGTTATTCACGGTTAGAGCTCAACCGTGTATAATTGGTTATACACAGTTAGAGTTCAAAGCCAAAGGGTGCAAAGGTTTTATGGTACGATGAGAAGCCAATTCCGTAATAAAAAAAACCGGGCAAGTGCGACACTCGCGCACGAAGGGTTCCGTACCACTATGACATTTGGGTACTGAACCCTAAAATGATTTACATCCAATTTTTAAATTTGATAGGAAAATGTGAAATATTTAGCTTCGATCCTTACTCCCTTCATACGACCACACCACTCAAAAAAAAGAAAAAAAAACTTTGGCACAAAGAAAATCTAAAACTTATAAGAAACTCTTTGGTAAGTGAAGGTAGACTGGTATATTTGACAGACAGGGCGGCCATTTTGAATTCCACGACCTACTCGATTCCCTTGTAGTTTTTGAAACACGTTTGTTGTATGGGAGCCCCTCTTAAATATTTGTTTTATTTTGTTTGTATTTGTTGTTGTAGCGGCAACCGAAATACATCTTCTGTGAAAATTTCAACCGTCTAGCTATTACGGTTCATGAGATACAGCGTGGTGACAGACGGACGGACGGACGGACGGACGGACGGACGGACGGACGGACGGACGGACGGACGGACGGACGGACGGACGGACGGACGGACGGACGGACGGACAGACAGACAGACAGACAGACAGACAGACAGACAGACAGACAGACAGACAGACAGACAGACAGCGAAGTCTCAGTAATAGGGTCCCGTTTTCTCAGTAAAAGGAAAGGTCCAGTACTTTTTCTTCGGAGGTACCTTGGCGCTTAGCGTGTTAAGTAGTCAAGTCCTGGTTGTTATCAATGATAGCAGTCGTTAGGTCAATTAACACGCCTTAGGGCGACCTAAAAACTTAAATACTAGGTGAGCCACATCACTAAATGAAAAAGAGCAGAAGTTTTTTGTTTTTTTTGGAAGATTTTCTTAGTTTCATCGTAGTCCGTTTAGTAGTTTTTAAGTGGACAAACATACAAATACATAAGCTGTTAATAGTTGTTATAATGCACCGAAAAGGTATTAGTCATTTCAAATAAGTCAAAAACATACTTCAAGTCCTCCAAACATCTTTCCAAATGTATGCGACCGGCGGTAACAATAACGTGTTCTCCAGTCTCTTGTAATATCACTTGGACGCAAGAATCTGATTGATTTAGGAGTTTCAAACCTAAAACAAAACTTGATTATTTAATTGGTAATAAAGCTACGTACCTTTATTTTTAAAGAAAAGTGTATGTAAGTATGTATGTCGACAAATGGAAAGGTTGGTCACACGGCAAGTGAAAGATACCGTGTTCAATTCTCGCCTCAGATGCAGATTTTTATAGATGTGTTTTTCCCTAAAAATAGTTCTAGAAAATCCTGGTGTCTAATGCATATGAAATTATGACCTCTATGCTTCGGAAGGTACGTTAAGCAGTTGGTCCCGGTTGTTATCTCTGATAGCAGTCGTTAGGTCAAGTTAGAGGTCTTACAGCGATCTGAAAACTCTAACCACAATAGCCACAATACTTTACAAAAAGAAGAAGAATGACTTATTATTAATTAGTCACTTTTTTTATTAACATAAGGAGTTACAAAACGGGTCTTAATCGCGTGACATTTTACTTTTTTATTTTCTTACCTCGACGTTAAGACCAGGGAAAAAATAAAATTATGATTTCCAATCGTGTTACTTTAAAAAGTAATAAAAAAATGTTCTATATATTTTCAAACATATTGTTACCTTTAACTAATTGCGGCAGTTGAGAAGGGTACGTCGGTTCCAAAGCAACCCTCAAAATTGGGACAACAGCGTTATCCATTTCACTAAATGCTGGGCAAGCAATCGTATTGCTTAGCGTCGCTGTTTTTAATACATGTTCTTCTAATCCGCCAATACCTAAAATTACAAGTGTATATTAAACTAGCCGTGTCCCGCGGTTTTACCCGCATAAGTCCCGATCCCGTGGGAATTTTCAAAAATCCTTTCTTATCGGATGTCTACGTTACCTAGGGAACACACTCTCCAAATTTCAGCCCTCTACTATCAGTGGTTTAGGCTGTGCGTTGATAGATAATCAGTCAGTCAGTCAGGACAAAGAGTTTTATAGATATAGATTTTCATAGGTTCTATTAGATCAGAATCTTTATCCCTCATGTCAAGCTCCCGATTGGGTTCAATGATTTCGCCCGCGTAAGTCCCGTGCGATTTTTTTATCGATTGCCTACACTGCTTCATATAAAGAACACACTCTCCAAATTTCAGCTCTCTAGGTACTATCAGTACTTAGGCTGTGCGTTGATCCATCAATCAGTCAGTAAGTACTAAGCATTTTATTGATAGGTATAGATTAAATTAATATTAAACAGTATGTATTACATTTTAAAAAAAATATTATAGTTAGCTTACCAATAATATTCCCAGCAATCGCCTCGTCAATAAATTCTAATTCTCTTCCCATTAATAAATATAAATGCTTGATTCTGAAAATGAAAAACATCACTGACAAACTTTTAGACTCAAGTTTTGAAGGACCATTTTTCCTTCAATTTTTTTTAAAGTACTATATAAATAGACTATACTTACTCTGTACAAGTAATATGTTCAAAACTCGCTAAGTCTTTCAATTTCTTATTTGGATCCACTATAAAATTTTCCATACTTAGTATCTTTGAAGGATCATGTTTTGGACCTAACACATACACTTTATCACCAGTTTTGACTTTTCCACTAAAAACTCTAGCAAATGCAATAAACGACGTTGAATTCTCTTCTTGCTCAACCTCTTTTTCTTCTGTTTTTTTCTCATTCTCTGCTTCTTCTACATTTAATTTATTTTTCTGTTCAGTCTCATTTATTTTTTCTGGTATAGGAATACCTTGAGCATTAGCATCTTTTCTTTCTTCACGCAATTGCCTCGCTTTCTCTCGTCTCAAAGCCATCTCTTCATCCGTAAGCACTTTAGGCTTGTTTTCTGGAAGGACACTTTTGTCAACGGCAAACATTTTCGATATAAAAATAATTACTGGCTTATCCTTACTATTATCACAGGCTAGGAAATCTTCTTTCAGTTTCTGTGTCTCCAAAGGGTAGGATTCCAAATCTCGAATACGGGAACACATAAGTTTTTCTACCTTTTCCGGTAGAATTTCTTTTGGAGATGGTAGTTTTTGACAGACCATATTTAATACGGTATGCGATAGAGGGAGCCATTGCACCATTAGTGATTGGAGTTGAACTCTCGAATCAGTATGTCTCAAGTCCCTTGTTGTTAGTTTTATACCAAGTTTCTCACAGATTATGGGCACTTTTTCCTTTTCATTTCTCATGGCTACTGTTTCATAAACGTTCCATAAGTTATCAAGTACTACTTGCACGAATAGGGGTTTCTTTGCTTTCTCCTGTGCGCCTTTCATAAATCTTTTAGTTTTTGTATTTATGTAAAAATCGCCCCATAAAACTTTGCAGAGTATTTCTTCTTTTACACCTGTAAAAAGTAGTTTTTTAAGGTAAATTGTTTGTAAGTAATTTAAACTAAACCTAATAACCATTTTTCTACTGAGCTATACCTACCCAAGAAGCTGTAACTTTATGGCAAAACATAGAAAATATTGCTTGACGTAAAACTTTATATAGGATTGGCAACTGTAGCTCAACCATTAATACACTAAAACCTTGAGAACAAAAATATTGTGAGAATTTAGATGTGTGAATAAAGCCTGCAGAATTTTTAATAGCAAAGTACTCGAAAGGGATTCATACTTTAAAATGATGGATGACCCAGATAAAAGCTTCTAAAAATAAGGAGAACTTACCAAGTTTTTCTGAAAATAATCTAGCAAATGTCTGTATTGTGAAGCCCCATCCATCAGCTGCACTTGCAAACACCACATTTCCTTGCTCAGGTGAGAAGTAAAGGTTGGAATCATCAGAATCTTCAAGAGCTGAAGTCCAATCATAGAAGCTAATCTCTTCATTTGAATCCTTCTTATGTTGCTGAAATTTTTCAGGGACAGTTTAGTAGGTATTTATAACTTTATAAGGTAGTTTACATTATATCTAAGTAATGTATGAATGAGAGTCACAATATTATGGTAGGTAATACACAAATATAAGGTAAGTATTACAATAATGTAATAATATTGTTAACTTGATTAGAAATACTACCTACATTTTAAGAGATATCATGTCAGATATTCACATGTTTCAACATGTTCAAAAAAATTGACATGTTTCATAAACATGCTAAGTACTTAATCCCCGCTTTTACACTGGGTTACACCATATTGCAAACAAAATATTATATGTAAAGGGTTTACCTGTTTATCCATAGTAGATTCTTCGTTAACAAACACTTCTGTTGCAAAAATCTCACCCATAACTGCATTAACTTGCTCCAGCAACTGTTGCAAGTGAATGTAAGTATCTAAAGGGGTCATTTTCATTTCTAATATCAATCGGTCAATCTTGTTCAGGACTAAAACTGCTTTCATGTTTTCTGAGTAGATTTGTTTGAGAACCAGTCTTGTTTGTGGACATACTCCTTCAACAACATCCACCTAAAATATAAATAAAATAAATAATAAATTGTGAAAAAAGATGCACTTAGGTTTCAAAAGGACTTTTATATTCGAACTTTTCTGGCAGATATCAACCTGTCAGTGACTTATTACTTTGGCTGTCGAGCCCGAAACAACAAATAGCCTTGTGTGCAGTAGGAATATGCATCCTAGGGATAAAAGATATTGATTCTGTACCTACCGCACTGGTGTATATCACAGAAAACACACACATTGTATTTTCAATAGTCAAAGAGATACAGCATCATGTACTTTGCCCTGTGGCCACTAAACTAGGTTTATTTATGGGAGTGTTAGTAAGATTTTTTTTGTAAACGATAGATGAGCATTTTACCACATAAATATCACCTGATAGATAGTGACAATATGGTCTAAGATAGAGTCACACTTATCTAGTAGAAAGATAGCAGTGGAACAAGATCCAACCTGAGTTCCTCAGTTTAGTAGCTGTATCTGGGTATTACAATCTGCCGAGTATTGGTAATGTGTGGGTCTAATTAGATAATGGTTTAAGTAGGATTGAAGAAATAAAAATTAAGGATTTTAAACATCTCTTATTAGCTTACAAGTAGAATCAAATAGGAATTTAAGTATTCTTTTGTATCAAAACAAATAACTTACCACAACAATTGCTCCATCACAAAGCCTAACAGCTGTCGACACTTCACTAGAGAAATCTATGTGTCCAGGCGAATCTATCAAGTTTACAAGGTATTCCTGTTCCTGAACAGCATGGTACAGTGAAATACTACTGCTTTTCATGGTTATCCCTCGCTCTTGTTCATCCGGCCTGCTATCCATGTAGCGAAGTTTCCCAGACATCCTGGGCGATATAATACCATTGCTAGATATCAGGGAGTCTGCCAAAGTCGTTTTTCCATGGTCCACGTGCGCCACAATACAAATATTTCGGATATTCTCCGGTTTGTTTTGAAGTTGTAATAGTTTCGATGAATCTACGAGCCGCATGGTTGATTTTTAATTAAAATTGAGCACTGGGCACTACACACACAATTTCGGGATTAATATAAGATAGTTCGCGTCACAATAATTTGAGTTTTATTGCAAAAATATTGCGAAAAATTGCACAATGTGAGCACGGGTATCAATATTTTTGAACACTTAAGTTTCAGTGACAGCTGACAGCTGATAGATATTGACAGTGATAGTGACAGTTTTCTATTGTATAATATTGGGCTTCTTACGACTTGTGCATGCCGCCAATTGCATTATTAAATTATTTCAATGGTAAATTCTGATTATTTGACTGAGGGGTTGTATTTTGTCGCGCAAATAGAGCTATTTAATAAAATAAGACTATAATAATCGGACAAGTTAAAGAGTAAGAAACCCATTTTTGTAGTGGGAACTGTAAAGTTCCACCGGTAGATGGCGCTACAATAAAATTATAAATTGTTATATTTTTTTGTAGCGTACCAAGGAACTTAGTAGTTATTACACTTACCTACATTCATATCTCAAGAAGCTTTCTTATGTTTTTTTCAACCCGGTTAGGTACTATTACTTAACTTGAGCTTCCATGACACATCGCCCGCCGCAGGTCATGGGTTCAAATTCTATCGTGTCTAATGTACTTGTAACATTACATACAAGGGTCATAAATTAATTTTTTGAGTACAATCACTTACCCACTACAGGCATACAATATTTTAAGTTATGGAGGTAAACTTTATTTAGTAAGTAGGTTAGTATATTTATGTATAAGTATATTTGAATTATATTAGGTATATGTATAGGTATCGATATTATTTATGATGTTTTAACCACTTATCTAAAAACTGAGATATGTGGTAATCTCTAGGTGCACTGCCTACCACTCAAGCTGTTACAGTTCTACTCCATCCAAAGGTTGCCTGGAAGAAATATGAATGTAGGTAGGTAAGTTTTGGCAATCCGTAGTCTACATTTAAAAACGAAGTTTAGGTAGGACTAGTGATGCGCCGAGTACCAGTTTTACCGAGTAACCGAGTACCGAGTATTACTCGGTTTAAAATTTACCGAGTCGAGTACTCTCCCGAGTTACTCGGTTCATTTAAATAACCGCCAAAACAAGTTTGCAACGCGCTCCAGACGACGCGACGCGCGACAGGCGAGGCGACTCGAAGCAAGCAGGTTTTCTTCTTTACTAGCTACGCCCGCGGTTCATCATCATCATCATCCGAGCGATGTTCCTGATGGGAACATCTCATCATCAACACTCTCGGGAGCCCGGAGTCCGCTATCCTACTTTTACGTCTCTACTTCGCACGATCTTCGGCATCCCGTGTAGTGAGGCGTTTGCAAGCATCTGTTCTCTCGCCGTCAAGCCAGCCTTTCTTCCCAATCTGCTGCGGTCGGCCGGAGGCGCCATACCAAAACATTTGTTCCCTACGTAACTAGCCGGACCATCGTAAGCGCCATTCTTGCATGGTTATTGGTCATTCTTCTCGGGCATGAAGGCTGCCTCTGATGCCGGAGTTTCTGACGCGGTCTTTTCACGTCACTCCACACATCCAGCGCAGCATTTTCATCTTCGTGAAACGCAGCTCCTGCTTATGTCGTTCAAGCACTGGCCACTATCACTAGTATCGTACAAAAGGACAGGTCTAGTGATCGTTTTATACACTTGTTCCTCTTAGATCAACCGGTATTTTGGGGTCGCAGACGATACCAGTTACCTCTCGATGTCGTCGGACGCCGGAAGCACAAATCCCAAGTACTTAACCCATTAACGGCTAGCGATGCCGTATGGCATCGCAAAATCGTCGTTCAAGGATTCGCGATTTTCTCGGCAAAAACCTACGAGTTTAGTAAAACCCATCACATAATTGCCTACTAGAAAGACGTAACCGTGGATTGGCTTTTGTTTTGTCCGATTACAGTCTGATTTAAATGCAAAATAGACGGGTACAATCCAGTGTCGAAAAAAATACGCCAAAAAATGAAATCTATTTTCAAGTAAGTCTCATTTTCACCTTTTTTAGTCATTTTACCTGTTAATAACTATTTCAAATTGTTCGTAAGACTAAGTACAATAAGTAAACATGTAAACGAAGTGTAATTTTGTGTTCACTTTGTTTTTATCAATTGATAAATGCGGGTGATGCCATATGGCAACACTAGGCGAATACGATATCGTTTTTACTGACTTTGTGTTAACTGTGAGCCCTGCATTTTTTGTATTTTTTTCTTTATATTCGGTTTAATACAATGTGTTTTCATTTTGCACCATTTGAAATATTTATTTTTCATAACAGGCACTATAATATGCCATGCAGATGCATATGGTATTCTTTAAAATTATGATTAGCACATACTGTATCGGCATAAAGAGGAAAAGAGTGGTGGTGGCCGCTGTGGCTGTCTGCAATGCATATGTAATGTCTAAGTATGCAGGAAATTCTATGCCTCAGCTAGATTTTAAAGCGACATATCGAACACACATACATTTTGAAATATCAATCCCTTCCCTTGAACGCTGGTCGACCTACATCATCAAGATCCTCTAGGACTGCAAACTGAGTACCTATCTACCAGATGACATTTGTTACGATGGAGTTGGTCATTATTTGATATCTAGTGCTAAAGCGCCGAAGATGTGCATATGGACCACGCAAAAGTCAAAACAGGTCTGGGTATTGTACGTGTGATGTAAAGCTGTGCCTGAAATGCAACTGAAATTCCTTTCATAACATGTTTTTTTTTACAAATATTAGAAATAAAGTTTTTTCTGCACTTTGTTTTTGTTACCAAATTCCCAAAACAACTTAATAGGGACGGTATAAACTGTATTATTGCCAGAAATAGCTAATTTATTTATGAGCTTATACATTAAAAAAGACAACATATTAGGCTAGCGGTGCCATATGGCATTACCTCATATTTCCGAAACTACTAACAAATTCCTATAAATCTGACCTATATTAACAGCATATTCTAAAATCATAAAAATCGGAAGCAGTCGAAAAACTTGGCCTATAATGGGTTAAACTGGTCTATCCGTTTGACCATACGACTGTCTACACAGGTGTGCTATCTACATGCACAAAGAAGGGTGAGCCGCGCGCCGCCGGGAAGAAGGGTGGGTGCAGTCGGAAGACCAGCGCTGCTGCTATGTTATTTTACACTAGCAGCAGCATTATGCTGAGGCTGCGCCTATTCGGGCAGCGCACTACTCTCTACGTATATTTTGTTATTATCTTTATAGTGTCCATAATGTTATTTACTTTTTCTTGTTATGTAGTTGTGTGCTTGTCTGAATAAATCTATTTTCTTTCTTCTTCTTTCTTCTTTCAAAGTGGCCATAGCCACTTTGAAATGGGCGTGTAGATAGCGGGTCCTTTAAAAAGACTGAACTAGCGTTTGAGGACACGACCTGTCCAAACCAGATCCCTGACGATTGCTCTTGGGAGTAACCTGACGGTACAGCAACCCCTTATCAGGCGTAATCATTGGCAGAAGTCCTTGATTCGGAAGGAGTTCCGATGTCTGCACCTCTTTATACTGCTTATTTAGCAGCTCGTGGAAATATGAGCGCCATCTCTCCTTCACCACGAGGTCCTCGTGTAGCAGGTTGCCATCGGGATTTTTTACATTGCGGCACATGGATATCCTTCGCCGCTTTGATCCCAGAACATGCCTACTTATAAATAAACTTCTGCCCCTCAGACGTTTCCAACTTATCGTACAATCGTCTGTCTCTGGCTACTGCTCTTTTAGTGGCACGTTTGGCACGTCGGACCTGTACGCGTCGCGATCTTCAGGAGAGTTAGACGCTTGCCACTTTACCAACTTATGTGTCGATATAAAGTTCTTTAGCTCTGTACCTTTGTGTTAAATTTTATCTAAATTGGTCGACTCGTTTGAGCGTGAAAGAGGAACAAACAAATACACAAACTTTTACACTAAATTAAGAAGCCAAACAGTACACAGATGAATCCTACACAGATAATATATATCCATATATATCCGAGTTACTCGGCTCATGAACCGAGTACCGAGGCCGAGTACGAGTAGTAAAAAACTGCCGAGTACCCGAGTAACGAGTACTCGGCAGAGTACTCGGCGCATCTCTAGTAGGAACGGAACGAAGTACCTCCCTACTTCGCCAGAACACAGAGACCATCGAATTGTTACACCACTAAACTTTCAGTAAGTAAGTTTTACCTACAGTTTCAGTAGATCTTAAGCAGTAAAATGTTTGATGTAGAAAGTGTCTAACTGTGACGAAAAGCTCTGAGAAGCTCCGAAAGCTTCACTGTTGAGACGTAAACGTTAATACTACCTACTCCAAGGTTGCCATTAAAAATGTACGTTGGTACAAATGGAGGTTCGTTTGGTATTACTTAGGTACCTAACTTGGCTGGATTCGTCTTGAAAAATCGAGATACTAAGGTCACAGTTACAGTCTAGTAAATCGTATTTAGGTGCTGACTGAGGTTACTAGGTAGGTAATAGGTAGGTAGGCGTTTGACTTTCAAATACATGAAGGAATTTTGTGAATATCACACAGCGCTATCTAGCCTCATGACACCTAATTAAACTATTAGCAGTCACCGTAACTCTTGACTATGGACAACGTTATAAATCCCCCATGTACCTACTTGTATTATAAACGATGATAAACAGCTGCATAAACTATGTATCGTTTGTCTTTTACTGTCATATGACGTTTCAAAATTGATAGACAGAGACAAACATTACATAACTTAGTTATCTGATAAGCATCGTTTATAAGCAAGTGAGCTTAGATCTAGATGGTGGATAGTCTAACAACGACGTTCGAATTTCTTTTTTAAAGGTGTGTGAGTAACTTCCTTCCCGAACAGTTAAACTTTGGAACTGGTGAAGCTCGTCCATCAGAGACGAGACGACCAGGCGACTTTTCTCCTTCTAGTCTCTGATGAGACTAATTCTAGTTCTGTATCCCAGTTCTATATAACTGGGTTTATCTTTAGTAAATAAATAGGCACGTACTACAATACTTATTTGTTCTGTGAACATAAGGTAGACCTCGCGAGCACTTTTAATGGGAACACAAAATTTTATATAAGTAAAAAGAAGTAAGTATAATATATTCGTTATTTAATACCCATAGTACAAGCCTAGTTGTACTATGGGTACTAAGACAAAGGATAATTGGGTTATTTAGTTTGGGGCTAGGTGGCGTTGTGTGAAATGTCCTGCAATACTTATTTATTCTATTTTCAGATGGAAAATATATGAAATTAGGTAGGTGGCTACTATGGGTGAAGGAAATTTTCATTCGTGGTAAGTACTCAGCGTTTATTTGCAATCGTCGTCAATGACACCTGCTCCAATATGAAAAATTGGAACCCATGTGACATGACGTTTTTATTTTGCATACAATAATAAAATAAATGGATTGTTGATTTTTTTGATATGTTTTATGTAAATGTAACCAATGCCTAAATGAACACAAGTATATTATTATCTAAACCATTCCTGTAAACATTATTTCTTAGTATTAATCCACACTTAGGAAATACTGCTTTTTAAAAATGCTTTCAAAACTTTAGTACCCGGCGGGATTCGAACCCGCGACTATTGGTAATCCGAACCAACGCGTTTGACCGCTTCGCCACGGGTAGCCCTCCCGCCAGGTTGAAATTAAGAAAGCACCTCCTCGTGTGTTCTTGCGAGTAAGGCCTCGTAGTTATTTGAGTATTTTGGGTGTAAGTAGGTATATCTACCCAACCCACTCAAATAACTTCGCGATCTCTACATTTCAGAGAACAACTGTCAGAAACGGGCGAACGTTCTCCGAAGAGCGCTGAATTGTAAAGAGCTCAACCACGAAACATTGGCTAAATAAACAAGTGCAAAGAAAACAGAAGCAATTTCTCTGTAAGAATACATTATTCTTTGCACGTCCGAGTCGCAATTAGCCCGCGTCGAGTTCGTTTTATGTTACCACAATAACCCGTAGCGGGCTTAATGCAGAAGGCGTGTCTAATTCTACATCAAGTGTTTCCTTAAAAGCTCGAGCTATCAGACAGATTTAAAGTGGCGGACTCAGGTTTCAAATATTATAAGCTCGTGTCATAATAGGCGCAAAACATGCCTAAGTTGTAATAGATGAAGCAATACTTGCGAAAATATAGGGTATGAGTCACCGAACGCCGCGCCCGGTAGACTAATGGGGTGGCACACGCAAAGCTGTGAGCAGATGACGCTGGGGTCGGATGATCTTTTTTTTTTTGGTGATGGTCCGCCACAAATGAAAACGCCGAGTTTTTTTTTTCCTTCCTGAGACCGATATGGCCAATTTGGCGCCGAGAGTTGTAAAAAACACCTGTTTGACAGTTCTTAATTCAAACCTGAGATCAGTCGACCAACGCCCTCTGCCGGGATAAAAAGTTAGTGTTCCTCCTCATTGGTTCAAGTCGTGCTCCCGGTTTGAGTAAGATTCGGGGTCGAATCCAGCCCTGCGTCTGTGTTTTTGCAGAAGTATTGTTTCTTTAAAATATTTCTATAATAGGCACAATTCTGTTGACGTCGTAAGATCGGATAGGTAGTTATAGGCAAATGGCCTCACTACGCGGGATGCCGAAGATCGTGCGAAGTGGAGACGTAAAATTAGGAAAGCGGACCCCGGGCTCGAGAGAGGGATGCAACCGGGAACATCGTGAGCGATGATGATGATGATCATAGGTACCTACAGTTTATTTTTAAGAAGTGCGCCATATGCAGCGATGTAGTCGCCAAACAATGTTATAAAGTTTTAGATCTGACTGCAGAAAATGTTACCATATAAGCGCCTAATTCTACCAAAACGGTGACAAATCATTGATCTGCCTTTTACGCTCTTATCTAAATTGATATAAGTACATTTCGCTCTTTATTCAAACTCATGGTAATTTAGAGAGAAAATGAAAGAAGGCGCATCTACAACTATCCTTTCTATTATTAGACACATCACTACATATAGACAGACGTCTATAGGTAAAGATTAGATACCTTCTGAAAAGGTATCTGAAAAGGAAAGGGAAAGGAACCCTCATATGATCACACTGTCTAACAATTTTTAAATATGATTACTGATTAGGAATGCTTATTAGGTACAAGATATGGCAAGAAGTCGTTTTATTTGGAAGAACTAAGAACTCTGTAACTTTAGTTAGGTTTGTTACCACTGTGTTTTTATGACAATAAAACAGATCGTACACCGTCAACTAAGCTTAATTTAACTTAGCTCGCATAGTATAGCCAGGCGTTCCCCGTTAACTATATAATGCTACCCCTAGAACTGGACTGGTCTCTATTAGGGACTAGAAGGAGAAAGGTCGCCTGATAGTGATTCATTTCAAACTCGTCTCTGAAGGACTAGCTTTACCAGTTCCAAAGTCAAAGTGAAATTACTCACACACATTTAAAAAAATGGGTCTAAACTATTAGAATACCCACCACCTAGGTAATCTAAGATGCCACCTATACTCACATCTGTAAAATAATAGCGAAGTAAGCTAAACTTAGTAAAGTTGGCGGTGAGCGATCGGCTAGCTTCTACTCTACACGTCTCTCTTTAGGTGTAAGTAAATTACACAAAAAAGTATGAAATTGTTTCAATCGGTCAAGCAGCAATATGAGCAGAACGTGACACAGTAAAGAAAGAACCGCAATCCGCTTCGTAGTAGGTACCTACCCGCAATTTCGGTGGTGACGTCAATGGTCGAAAAAGAAATGGTTCCCCGCAGACCAATTTTCTGAACGAAACGCCGAATTTTAGATTGCTAATAATTTCGTCAAAAAATAAATCTTTTTCGAATAAAGTATTATCACGTATAATTATACTCATGAACGTAAGAAGTACCTATTCTTATCGTACCAATACAAACTAAGCTGATTCCTTACTAAAATATAGTCTAACTTAAGGTCCATTGAGAACTACTAAAACGTTATTATAAACGACTAACTGTGATCTGCGGTTTCCCTCTGCGAAGGTTAATCCAGTAGGAATCCTCAAAAATTCTCTCATAAGAGCTATGTCAGTTATGGATGTTTAAGACCCATACGTCTATTGGTTTGAATTGAGTTACACGTTGGTAGTCTATCAGGACAAGATATTCTGTAAAATATAATTAAAGTACTTAAATAAAATCAAATTATAAAATCAACGCGATTGAAACCGAAATACGAGTATAATTGCAAATCAGAATTTAGTTACTAGGTAGGTATACTTTGATGACAAAACATCGTTAAAACATTACATAAGTTAGACGACAGTTAAGTAGGCAAATCCTTACCCCATCCCTGTGTATAAGGAATTGAATAAATGGTACGCGAAGAACATTCTTTGTAATAACCTCTTTTGTGTTGGTCCTCAAGTGGCGAGGCGAGATTACAGAGGTAGGTACTACATACTTACTTATCTACCTAGTTTAATGGTAGATTCACAAAGAAATGTTCCCATTTAGGTACTGTCATATTTTCTGTAAAATAATATAGTATTAGGTATCTAAACGTCCTTTTGATACGATGTATAAACAAGGTGTTAGAGGTTATGGAGTAGATGCTTATGACATGAACCAGGGTCGCAAAATCTTTAAAAGCCGCCTGAAATGGTGTTAGAAAAAGCAGCGAGCAAGAAGAGGGATTTGACTAGATCACTTATGGCCCAAACATCTAAATCTATTGCTGCGTCGCAGTAAGGTTTCAGGCATACCTACCTAGATATAAGTGAATCTCTCTAATATTATAAATTCGAAAGTTTTTCTGTTTGTATATTTGTTTGTTTTAAATTCCCTCTTCAGCGCCTGAAGTACTGACGCTGTCAGTACTTCGAAGGGCGACCGTTAAAGTGTGGATTCTCGCAAAGCGAGCGGTAGGTAGGTGTTCAAACCACGCCGCGCGGGCAGAATCTAGTAACCTAGTCAATAAAAAGAAAAAGTTATACGGAGCCTTAAGAAACCCAACTTTCTCATTAATCTACCAAAGAAACTACCTATAATAAAAACATAATCAACCATAAAAAGTGAGGTTCCGTCCAGGCATGAAATTAAACAGCTTGCACTAAGTTGTTAATCGTCTGGAGCGATGCCAGGGCCCAATTTGAAGGAATAGCTGACTGCACAGTGAACTTTCAGCGTACCTACTACAGAAATACTAATTGAAAATGGTAAAGAGGTAAACGTTGTTAATGTTTAAGTTAATGATCCGGGAAATTGTATACGTAATGAAGTTAAAATTTTAAATTACACAGTTTTATAGGTTGCTGCGGGATTTAAATTAATATGTACTTAATCAGAGTAATCACACTCAATGCGTTGAATATAAATTAAATTAAATTTAACTGTAACCTTTGTAACCAAATCTGAATATTTGTTTGTAAAGAAATATCACAACTTTTTAATAAACTAAACTACTTATAAGGCTGACGCGCACGGTCTCAGCGGTGGCGTCACCGTAGCGTCGCGAATTCATCTACACTTCTACATCTACACTTATATTATAAAGATGAAAGATTTGTATTTTTGTGTGTGCGCGCGTGTGTGTGTCTGTGTGTTTGTAATGATTGTAACTCAAAAACTACTGGACCGATTTCAAATTTTTTTTTACCATTTGAAAGCTACATTCACCTTGAGTAACGTAGGCTATAACAATAACATAGCACTTTTAATCCCGATATTCCCACGGGGTCGGGACTTACGTAGGTAAAACCGCGGGACACAGCTAGTTTGATATAAGAATGTTACTAGAAATGTTTTTTTGGAAAAAATAACTGCTAAAGTTCACTCGCGGTGAGGCTTGAACTCGCGTCTCTGTGTTCTGTGTTTGAAAGAAAAAGCAGTGCAAAGTAAATAAAAGTTCAACTTAAAGTTAATAACCTCTATCAAACTTTGAGAAACAGTGAACAAATAAACAAATGATATTCAAGTAAACTTTGAACTCAACATTTTCGAAAAATAGATCGTAGGTATTTCCAAAAGTCGTAGAACGCCTTCGCCTAGACGTCTACAACAACCCCTTTTCGGCTTACATCGTCCTCGAAATACGCTGAATATGTATGTAGGTACCTATATAGATGTATTTGACACCCCCTCTGGCGCGTCGGGCGAAGGCCCGACTGCAATGCTGAAGGTTGCGGGTTCGATTCCCGCCGGGTGGAAGTATTTATGCTTAAATTAATTAATTTGTTTTTGGTGGTGGTGCTAGTGCTTAGTCGTGCAATATTTATTTATTGAAACGAAGTTCCCTATCGCGCGTTGCGAAAGGGGGCTAGACGGAAAAAATTAAGCCCAAAAGTTGTAACGACATTTTATTTTGCTTGGAATTTCGTTCCATCCGGGTGGCCCTTGACACCTCATGTGTTTTTTGTTTGTTTGAACGCGCTAATCTCAGGAACCGCTGGTCCGATTTGAAAAATTATTTTAGTGTTTGATAGTCCATTTATTGAGGAAGGGACTAGGCTATTTTGATCCCAATACTCCTACGGGATCGGGACTTACGCGGGTGAAACCGCAGGACGCAGCTAGTTTTATTTATATAGGTACCAGCCTTAAAGGACAAATTTCAAAGTCTCAGACCCGAGATACAACGAATTGATTAACCCTTTACAAGTATCATTACGACCTACTTTCATAATTTCCTATTCTTGTTATCAATCTTGACAATAATTTTCACAAATTTCCAAATCTCCAATTTCTATGTGAACAGAGATAAAATTCGATTATTTATGTTTAACTAAGTTTTAATTAACCTCTTTGATAAAGTTCATTCTGGAAATACGAAATGGGTCCTCTATCTTAATTAATTTGTAAAGGGTTTATTTGCTTACGAATAACTAACTACGATTATACAAATAATAGTAAAGAGTGACCTTTGCCTTTATTGTTTGTATCTGTTATCTTTTGGAGTTAAATCTTTTAGATTTGGAGGTCAGGATTTGATACTGTAGTATCAGACTTGTCAGCATGATCAGTAGGTACTAGGTAGGAATGTAGGTAACTTTTGGCGTATTTTTAATCTAAATACCTCAATGTGTTTGAAACGTTAAATTTATCTATATCAAAAAATGCTTTGTCCTGACTCACTGACTGACTGATTAATGCCTAGTCTAAACTGCTGATAGTAGACAGCTGAAATTTAGAGAGTGTGTTCTTTAAGTGATGAAGGCATCCGGATAAGAATGGATTATTGAAAATTTCAACGGGATCGGGATTTATGCTAGTGTTACCGCGGAATACAGATAGTTAAAACTAGAGTGGTACCTAGTTCTAGATATCTAGACGAGCAAGTTTTGTTCTATGATGCATAGATGCAGAATCGCGGGTTCGAGGGTGGACGCGAGTGAATTTTTCAATGTATTTTTCTTGGACAAAAAATCCTAGCAAAAATAAATACTTTTTCCAGAATTCAATGACCCGGTAAGATTTGAACCCGTGTATTATCAAACCGCATCGCAGTTGCTCTTCCAACGGTAATGTGGGGTCCAGCCACCGATAAGGAGGTGGGTGGTGTTCACAGGATCCTAGGTAAAGGTACATTTTTAGTAAAATACCAAGTTAAAAAAAAATATTCAATACGTTTTTAGTGGCTGCAACGGCCGACAGATCGGAACACCGAACTGCAGACACTGATGGCCCAACTAAGGCAAGTGTACCTATAAGTGATAAGCCTCGGCCTAAGCCTCCCACTAAGCCAATACGCCAAGTCATTATGCTGGACAAGTAGGTAACCCAGCTACGTCAGTTCAATGAAGCCAAATGCATTTATTCTATTGGTTTTCCATTGTGAAATTGTAATATTAAATTGACAACCTGTCCAGTGAAATGTGGATAATTTTATTTAACTAAATCCTTTATAAATTCATCGTATCATTATTAAAATGATTACACGTTGATAAAACAGTATTCGTTTGTAGTTTATCAATAATAATATGTAGCTACCTACCTATACCTACAAATAGAAATTGACCATTAATTTCCTGCTAGTAGCTACACTACATCACAAATGGAAAATCAAATCTACGAGCTTGCTGCTTAGATAAATAGCTTTTTCCACCTTAGATAAGGGTCAATAGTTTGGTCATACCTAAGATACTTACAATATAAATAACGTATCAAACAAAACAAAAACTATAAGTATTAAAATCGCTTGATCCGTTTTGGAGCTACGATGCCACAGACAGATACACAGACACCTCAAACTTATAATAATAACTTTCTCTTTCTCCATCGAAGCCGAAGGTTAATTAGTGACACTCGCAGGACTAAGAGGAAGCGATTGACGTAAGAATCATCAAAATCGGTCCATCCGTTTGGCCTCTGGAGCGCCACATACAAATTTAACAAACATACATACATAGACTGATAAACATCTTTGCATCGCGCAGTCGGGTAATAATAATAAAAAAAAAACCGGGCAAGTGCGGCACTCGCGCACGAAGGGTTCCGTACCACTATGACATTTGGGTACTGAACCCTAAAATGATTTACATCCAATTTTTAAATTTGATAGGAAAATGTGAAATATTTAGCTTCGATCCTTACTCCCTTCATACGACCACACTACTCAAAAAAAAAAGAAAAAAAAAACTTTGGCACAAAGAAAATCTGAAACTTATAAGAAACTCTTTGGTAAGTGAATGCAGACTGGTATATTTGACAGACAGGGCGGCCATTTTGAATTCCACGACCTACTCGATTCCCTTGTAGTTTTTGAAACACGTTTGTTGTATGGGAGCCCCTCTTAAATATTTGTTTTATTTTGTTTTTAGTATTTGTTGTTGTAGCAGCAACCGAAATACATCTTCTGTGAAAATTTCAACCGTCTAGCTATTACGGTTCATGAGATACAGCCTGGTGACAGACGGACGAACGGACAGACAGACAGACAGACAGACAGACAGACAGACAGACAGACAGACAGACAGACAGACAGACAGACAGCGAAGTCTCAGTAATAGGGTCCCGTTTTTACCCTTTGGGTACGGAACCCTAAAAAGGAGAGTAAGCGCTTTCTGATATACCTACATGAAATTAACTCATTTCTTCTAAAAGACATCAAATTTAGAACAAGTAATTCAAGAAAGAGTGTATTTTATAAAATTTATGTGCACTCATGATTAGGTAAGGATTACAAATAAAAAAGATTTATTGAATATGTACCATTTGTCTCACATCGTACATCTGAACCCCGTACAATATTTTTACAAACCTATCGCCTACACTCTGCAAAGACACGTGACTTCCCAGTGGGGGTTATTTCTGTTATAGGTAAAGAGAACCTTCCTTACTGAGGTAGTGCTTTGACATATTCTAGAAAGATTTTTCTAGTTTCTGCAATTTCTAGTCTGACTTACTTTCTCGAAATCCTACTAGTATTATAAAGCTGAAAGTTTGGGAGTATGTATGTGTGTGTGTGTGTTTTTTACACGTAAAAACCGCTGAACCATGAAACTCGGTATGTAGTTAGCTGGAGGCAAATAATACATAGGCTACTCTATCCCGATACTCTAGCGGGGTCGAGACTTCCGCAGGTGAAACCGCGGGTCGCAGCTAGTCACAAATGAAAATCATTTTGTGTCAGATAGCGTTTTCTTTAACAGTTTTAGTCCTGAATGTCAAACTACACAATGACAGTTACACTGACACTTAACCTATAACAGCCCACACCTACAGCGCACATATAAAGAAATTCGTGCATGTGTGCTGTAGGTGTGGTTGGCTTAGGTAAAGTGTCAGTGTAAGTGTGCTCGTCGTGTATTTTGAGCTTTAGGAGGCGTGCGTGGAGCTAAAGCTAACACGTAGAGGCCCTTTACAACAACAATTTTTGTCTCAAACTATGAAGTGGACGGACACCAAGCCGTCGATTGTCTCTGTGCATTATAAAATGCAGCCAAGGTTTCTGACAAAATGCGTATCTGTCGAGATGCATGCCTGTCGAACTGCGAGTCTGTCAAGGTCTGTGTCTGACAAGTTGCGAATCTTTTCTATGATGATGGTGATTTATGTCCATTAGTACCTAATATAGGTATGTTGAAAAAACATAGCGGAAAAATCTGTTTGGGATGGACATCCACCATGTTTTTTCGACATACAATACAATACAATACAATATTTATTTATTATTATGAAACTTATTAAACATTTCCCAAATTACATTATAAATCAGTTCCACACTAAGCACAACTTGTATCAAAGTAACCGAGATACCAATACAAAAATGAAGATGACGTTTAATAATTATTCATATAAATATATACCTTATAGACTAACATATGTACATACAGATAATATAAACTAAAATTAGAGTATTTTACATATTTCTAATAGACATAGATCTCACGCGCGCTTGCGTTTCTGACGACATTCTGGTAATCCGTCCAAGTTATTATTAGGTAATGTGATGAAAAGAAAACCATTCATACCAATTTATGTTTAATACTTTTAAAAATATGTTCAAATTCGTGTTAATATTATGGGTAAACACGAAACAGTAAATCCAGTGAAATATTTGTGTACAAACAACCATATTAAATTTTTATCTTTGTTATAAATCATTCGATATAATGTTGTTTTTGTTTGTTTCGTATAAAACGTGTAGATATAGAAATTGCGCCAGTTAAAATAAAACGTGATTCTTTTTATGAAACTTTATTACTTTAGGAAACTAGCCTGGTTATTTTTAAAAGTTAAATCTTTATCTAAAAAAAAAGTGGCTGTGACATACGGACGGACAGACAGACGGACGGACGGACAGACAGACAGACATGACGAATCCATAAGGGTTCCGTTTTTTGCCAAATGGCTACGGAACCCTAAAAAGGCTTTGTCCTGACTGACTGAGTGACTGATCAACGCACAGCCTAAAACACAGATATTAGAGAGCTGGAATTTAGAGAGTGTGTTCTTTATATGATGTACCTAGTCATCCGATAAGAAAGATTTTATTTTAAATCCTATATAAGTAGTATTTTAATCCGGTTTTTAAAAACTAGGCGTTTTCCGCGGTTTCACTTGCGTGAGTCCTGATAAGCTATTTTGATCCCGTAGGAATATCGGGATCAAAATAGCTTATGTTACTCCTCGCTATTGTAGCTTTCTATTGGTGAAAACAATTTTGGAATCGGTTTGGTGGTTTCAGAGATAACCCGGAAAAAAAATATATAGATACATACATAAAGTTTACCAACGTTACCTCTTCATAAAAATATGGCTGCGTCCAGCGGTTTCACCCGCGTAAGTTCCGATCCCGTGGAAATATCAAAATTAGCCTATATGATATTCCTCGATAATGTAGCTTTATTTTGGTTAAAGGTTTTTTAAATCGATCCAGTAGTTTTTGAGTTTATTCATTAAAACTTACAGACACACACACACACACACACAAATACAAATCTTTTCTTTTTATAATATTAAAGTAGATGTAGATTAGTATAGATAGATAGATGACAAAAATAAAAACAACCAAGAGTTGGCGCAGTACATTTTTGGTAAAAGCCTAATCATTATGAAACGACTTTTATTCACCGACGTTGCAAAACAAGGAAAACTACGAGACTGAACACTCACAGAACAGGCGGAGCACTGTCAAAAGCAAAACACCGCCATGCGCCAGTATTGGACGTTTCTATCTGAAAATCGAAATCACACGGAGTAGAGCGTAGAGACACCGAGTATTAATCCTACAGAGCAACAGCTTCATTCAAGCCCGCGGCGCGGCGGTAGGTACCTACTCCACTACATGCGCACCTGTGTGTGCGTGACTTCTCACCGCTTTTCGCTTGGGCTAGCCGAGGCTGCCTGAAGAGCCTCCTCGGCTCACGTACGTGAACCTATCGGCACACTGTCGGTGAGAGAGGTCACGCAAACATAGCTGCGCATGTAGTGAAGTACCTACGCCGCGGGCTTGTATGCAGCTGTTTCTCTGTAGGATTAAAACTCGGTGGTAGAGACATGTCAATAAAACTAGCAAGACCGAGTCCCGACAAACGTCATGTCGGAATTAAATTTAATGATTTACAGTCCTCGCCTCGCTCCTCGCGTACGAACTCGATTACAGGGGTTGTCAAACCAAACAGGAATGGCCGCCGACCTTCTAAATTAATTGCATATTTCAGTTTGGTCGGATATGCTAGATCGAGTGAATGCCGCGTGACGTTCACTGAATGTTTTAGGCAATACGTTCCAACAACTGTGATTGGTTTTTAGTTAGGTGTTCGAATTTTGAAAAGTTCGTTTGTTTCGAATTTTGGTTCGTTCTTTCAGTTCATTTTGTTCGTCCTTCATGTTAGTTGACTCTAGTGGGTAGTTACAGGATAGTTCCTTTTATTTTTACAAACAAATTCAAATAGCTGATAATAATATCTAACATTGTATGGAGGAAAACATGATTTGTTTCTAAACCCATTTAAAAAAAAACATCAATAATAGAAAGCTATACATTATCGAGGAGTAACATAATTATAAGCCCGATATTCGCCTACGCCACCGGTACGCGGTTGAAACCGCAGGACGCAACTAGTATTTTACACCCGTATTATCTATTTACCCTCTTACTTATAAACGATGACTAAGTTAGTGTAACGTTTGTCATTCACTGATAACTTTGAAACTTCATGTCACAGTAAAAGCAATAAACAAATGATAAAAAAATTGTTTACAACAACCAATTTTAAAATTTGATAGGAAGATGTAAAATATTTAGCTTCGAATCTTACTCCCACTAAACGACCGCAACTTTAAAAAAAACTTGGCACAAAGAAAATCGGAAACTTATTAAAACTCTTTGGTTATTCCTGGATATTTGACAGAGAGGGTAGCCATTTTGAATTCCATGACCTACTCGATTTGAATCGACCAATCCGAAGCGACCTTACATTCCCTTGTCGTTATTGAAAGACGTTTGTTGTATGGGAGCCCCTCTTAAATATATGTTTTATTTTGTTTTTAGTATTTGTTGTTGTAGCGGCTACCGAAATATATCTTCTGTAAAAATTTCAACCGTCTAGCTATTATGATTAATGAGATACAGCCTGGTGACAGACGGACAGACGGACAGACGGACAGACGGACAGACGGACAGACGGACAGACGGACAGACGGACAGACGGACAGACGGACAGACGGACAGACGGACAGACGGACAGACGGACAGACGGACAGACGGACAGACGGACAGACGGACAGACGGACAGACGGACAGACGGACAGACGGACAGACGGACAGATAGCGAAGTCTCAGTAATAGGGTTAGTATTAGTTTGTAACTCGTTGTCGAACTGAAATTAGTTGGGTAACAAATTTAGTTAAGTGTGAAACTTTAGGCAGTTTCATTTCAATCATATTTTATACGTTAATGAACTACGAAATTACACAATTGTTTCCGAAATTAGCCCCCAATTTAAAGTACAACCCTAAACCACCCTAAACTTTGTATAATGCCATTTTCAAGAGACAATTGGGTGGCAATTATTTTTAACTATTTGAATTGTAGATGAGTTAGTTATTGATATTTATATTAAACCAAAACGTTTATGCAAATAAGTATAAGTCGTAGCGCTAAGTGGCTAAGTGTTCCGATACGTTGGCCGGTGCGGCCAGTAGTTTCTTGCAAAATTACCAATGGCTGAACTGTTTTCGAGAATTATCTATTATTGCTGAAGCATTGTTAAGAGTAGCATTCTACCTATAGAGTACGTGCACAGGTCTTTGGCATTTAAGCTGGCTTCTCAAGGCGCGAGATATCGCAAATCGCGCCGCGCCACGAGTCCAGTCGCGCCGTTCTGCGCCTTTGAAGTACCGAGTAAACGGGCTAGCGCGCGTCTCTCAATCCAATGCCTTCTCACGGCGCGTAGGCGCGAGCTGGACCGGCGCGACTTGAGATATCTTGTGACTTGAAAACCCAGCTTAATTGGTAGGTGGGTAAGATAAAGACAATTTCAGATTCAGTCATCCGATTAAACAGCAAAGGTAACGAAGGGCCGATAATGACTATCTTTGACCCGAATATAACTCTGTTTAATTGCCGATAACACTAATACAAGGGACAGATATTGGCATCACCACATCGACGTCTATAGGACCAATAAATCCGTTACCGAGTTTAATAGTTCCACGCCGATCTATATTATATTGTCGGCATCGACCACTTTGTTCAACATGATGAATTATTGAGACATATTGACACACGGGACCCGACTATGTAATCCGCATTGCGGTCGATCAACTTTATTAAACATGTGAACTTATATATTTTTGCAATTTAAGTATTTTTTTAAAGCATTCTGTCCAGTCTCTGGACTAGTTGCACCCGGCGGGTATACAGCGACATGCGCGTCCAATATAATAAAATTAGAGTCCGACCGAAACTGGTTTTCCGGCCGAAACCGAAACCAAAACCGATATTCGGCCGTGGCTTCAGTTTCGGCCGAAAGTGAAACCTATAAAATTCCTTCAAATACTGAAATTTGGTGCATTTTAGCCATTATTCTGCATTAATTAGGACATAAAATGCAAACACAGCATATAAAGTTTGTTGTAATCATTTATTTAATATAATAAAATAAAATATTAATAATAATTGTTATTATTTTTTAACGAAGTCAAAACGAAACACGCGAAACAAAGTTATGCGAGCGTGGACGAGAACTTCCAATTTTGGCCGAAACCGAACCTACCGCCGAAACTCGGCCGAAACCAAAACCGAACTTTCGGTCGAACACTTAGTCTTTCTACACGTGCAGCCTCTGGAATAGTTGCAGCCGGCGGGCATACAGCAATCTGCGCCTTCAATATGATAGGATACTGTTGGGGCTGCCGTGGCGTTGCAGTGCATACGGGATGTTCGCTGAGGCGCACATGGATGACTTTTACGCTATAGTCAGAAAGCGATCGGCCCCTGTGCTAGCTCGACTCTGTTGCGCCTCTAACAGTCGCCTGAATGTATTTAAAGACTGGTGGGACATACCCCTATTACGTCACTGGGTGAAGCTCCATACTGGACGTTAATTTGTACCTACCTAATATTTATTTATATTCTACTTTTTAATCCTAGTTATTAAGTTAAATTGTTACTAACACTATGGACTTTGTTTGATAATAAACTTTTTCAATTTCAATTTCAATTAAACAATCGGACTCGGGCACGAAGAGCCTTAAAATAAACACTGGACCAAGCAAAATCCGTGAACGCAACGACTGACTGACACTACAATAAAAATAATAAAATAATTTATTTGCCAAAAACTTCACAGTAGTTTTACTTTTAGCATTGTTTCAACGCTCAACGTTTCGAGACCTTTCCAGGTTTCTTCTTCAGGATAGACTGAGATGTGATTTGTCATTATATATATTAAAAAGTTACATTGAAACTACCATCTTATCAAAAATTAAATATTAGAAAGGTATCAAAACGTTCCTGCGTACACAGACTCTAAAATTGCAAAGACACTTAATTTATTATTAACTATGCACAAATCACCGTAGCATGTTTTATCAATGGGGTGCCACACGCAAAGCTGTAAGTAGATGGCGCTGGCATCAGATGATCTTTTTTTTTTTCGATGATGGTCCTCCACCAATGGAAACGCCGAGTTTTTTTTTATTCTTTCGGTCTCGGACCGATATGGCCAATTCGGCGCCGAGAGTTGTAAAAACACCTGTTTGACAGTTCTTAATTCAAACCTAAGATTAGTCGACAAACGCCCTCTGCCGGGATAAAAAGTTAGTGTTCCTCCTCATTATCACCTGAGGAGCCAGAATTCACGTTGTGACAGATATACCCTCGAATTTAGCAATCTAGCGGCTCGATGTTGGCTAATCAAAAAGGATTTAATGACTTTGAATACCATTTGATATTCAATTTGGCTTAGTCTAACTGAAGTAAGACTAAGCCAAATGGTATCACTTCTATTACCACACATGCATTCTCGATGTATTTGCTGGAATGGAAAAACCAATTTGTACTTGTACTGTTGTTGTAATGGAAGTAGTGTCCTACTAATATTATAAATGTGTAAGTTTGGTTGTAAGTAAATGAACAAAACGAAAATATGCGCGAGGCAATATTTTGCGCTTAACTCTTAACAGTGCACGTATCAACTCATGGTAGGGGTACAGTATTAAGAGTACAGTCTACCTACTCTTTCTCCATACAAACGTAGTCGACTGTTTCCTCCCTGGATAAATACATTAGAGCAAATATGTTCATGCCATAAAATCTATATCTGCCATGATCATGCCCCTACGTTTTAGTTGATTAACAGTGCACGTATCAACTCATGGTAGGGGTACAGTATTAAGAGTACAGTCTACCTACTCTTTCTCCATACAAACGTAGTCGACTGTTTCCTCCCTGGATAAATACATTAGAGCAAATATGTTCATGCCATAAAATCTATATCTGCCATGATCATGCCCCTACGTTTTAGTGTTTTTTCATTTTCTAAATAGAACAGAAGTATAATTTGAAAAAAATCAAAACGTAGGGCCATGGTAATGGCTGATATAGGAATTGGCATAAATGGCATAAACATATTTTTTTAAATATCTTTATCCAGGGAGGAAACAGTCGACTACGTTAGTAAAGTTTTTATGGAGAAAAGAGTAGGTAGACTGTCCCCTTATTTGTCGAAAACCACAGTGTTGCTGCAAGTCGATTCTACAGAAGAAAACATTATCATAGATACGTAGGTATAGGCAAGAAAGTATGTCATAGGAAGGTAGGTCGGTGTGCATAATAAAAATACAATTTAATTCTCCTTGCCAAAACCTACGAGAGATGGAATAATATTTTTGCTTTACCTTGTAACAAAGTGAAAATGTACAAAATATGAGAATGAAGCTGTTTATTACTCGGCTAATAAATAAAATCTGTAAAGGAAACGGTCTCAGCGTCGTCGAGAGATATCGCGCGATCCCGCCAACTAAGAGTAAATAAAGTTACAATGATAAATATGCAAATAAAACAGAGGAAAAGCTGGATAATCCACGGGATGAATATAAATTGTGTCATCGTTAATTGAAGTCAGACATTTTACTAGAAGAACCATACTGAATAACAATGGGAAGTGAGCTTTTAGAATATAGAATGGCTACTCCGTATGCCTACACGTTTAATAAAAACGGTCTCTGACGGCCTCTGTGGTGCGTCGGGCAAATTTCCGAATTTCGTAGCTATCAGCTTTGGCAACCGGAATGTTAGCTGTTCTTCTTTGGCAACTGGTTGCGAATCTCAGTTGACAATGTTCCCGGAGCGGATATTTAATATGAAATAGCCTCTGTTGCTGTGACTTGCCTAGACGATTGATTTAAAACGGCCTCTGACGGCCTCTGTGGCGACTTGCCTAGCTATCGGTTTTGGCAACCGGTTAAGTAGTAAGAATGTTAGTTCTTCTTTGGCAACTGGTTGCGAATCTTAGTTGCCAATGTTGCCGGAGCGGATACTTAATATCAATGGGATGTGAGCTTTGAGAATATAGAATTAATGCTCCGTATGCCTAGACGTTTAATATAAAACGGCCTCTGACGGCCTCTGTGGCGACTTGCCTAGCTATCGGCTTTGGCAACCGGTTGAGTAGTTCTTACTACTCAACCGGTTGCCAAAAATTCATATTCAACATTCTTATGTTAATTCTTCTTTGGCAACTGGTTGCGAATCTCAATTGCCAATGTTGCCGGAGCTGATATTTAATATCAATAGGAAGTGAGCTTTGAGAATATAGAATGACTACTCCGTATGTCTAGATGTTTAATATAAAACGGCCTCTGACGGCCTCTGTGGCAACTTGCCTAGCTATCGGCTTTGCCAAACGGTTGAGTAGTAAGAATGTTAGTTCTTCTTTGGCAACTGGAATCTCAGTTGACAATGTTCCCGGAGCGGATATTTAATATGAAATAGCCTCTGTTGCTGTGACTTGCCTAGACGATTGATTTAAAACGGCCTCTGACGGCCTCTGTGTCGACTTGCCTAGCTATCGGTTTTGGCAACCGGTTAAGTAGTAAGAATGTTAGTTCTTCTTTGGCAACTGGTTGCGAATCTCAGTTGCCAATGTTGCCGGAGCGGATATTTAATATATAACGGCTTGTTGCTGTGACTTGCCAAGACGTCTGATATAAAACGGCCTCTATGGGCTGCTGTGGCGTGACAAAAAAGTATAATATGTAGTCTTTTAATTATCGACAGTACAAGCCTAGTTTGGGTAGATAGCGCTGTGTATAACGTCGTGCAATCATTTAAAAAGATATACCAAACTTAATGTCTAAAGTCTTAGACACTAAAGTCTGAGTTTTTAGCGTTTAAATTTATTTTTACTCGAGCACGAGGTTTCTAAATTACAATATAAATAAAAAAATATAAACCGAGGAACTGCGAGAATTATTGAAACCAAGTTGCTGTTTAAGTTTTCTTTTTGTTTTTTTTTTCTATAAAAATTGCTAGAACGTCCAAATGCTTAAGAAGATTTCAAAGATTCTCGAGTAGATGTGATGAGAGAAACTTTTTGTAAGTTATGGCCATTCGTAACATTTGATAGCTGTTAGTTTTGTTACATATTAAACAGTTTCTTTAGGGTTCCGTACCCAAAGGGTGAAAACGGGACCTTTTTAATACTGTCCGTCTGTCTGTCACCAGATATTATCTCATGAATCGACAATTGAAATTTTCACAGCTGTATTTCTGTTGCCGCTATAACAGCAACAGTAATACTAAAACAGAATAATTGAAGTAAATATTATATCCTTGAATTTACTAGAAAAAACCTCATTTTTTTGTAGGAAATTCAAGAACTCTAGGCAAATCAAACTAACATAAAGTCCTAGAGTGAAAGTTAAGTAATTGGTAAACAACATTTACTTAAATAAAATCCGAAATCAAGCTATTCATATCACACGATCTTTCAGACCTTCGCTAACTACTCCATTGTTTTGTTCTCGATGCGCTTTGAATAAGTATTTGCAATGTTGTTCGGTATTGTTTGTGTTGCCAATGTTCTCATTAATTCAATACCTTACTTACACTGTCAATACCTATAATTCTAGATTCAGATTCGCGACTTTTAGTTTCGTTTTTAGTACCTATTTGTTAGCTCGTTAGCTGGTCCTTTGCTTAAGTTTCTTGTTGGTATTAATGTGTTTCTATGTTACACTGAACTCTTTCTATAGAAGTAGGTACGCTGGACTTGCTATACCATACAAAATTACATTAGATTTGATTTGCGCCAAGTTGCGCTGTTGTCGCGCGTTTTCTATTGAAAGTGTTCGTTCGTTAAAGTTCTATTCAATTTCTTAAATGAATTGAGATGAATAAAAATGAAATATCTAATGTATACAAACAAATCACCAATAAAACAATAGCAAAGGACAATTTTACAAACAAGATCAATAAAATTCAATTTCTTAAATGAATCGAGATGAATAAAAATGAAACGAAGAGATATCCAAGGTAAAGCATAATCTGTAGCAAGAGAGAAAACTCATAAATAAATCAGGTCGTTTGTTACGGAAGTTTCCACTCGACAAATGGGAAAAACAGCAACGGCTATTTAGTAAATGCGAAGAAAGAAAACGTAGTTTTGGTGAGGAAAATCGGTATAAACAATGAATAATATACTTTAGAAAATTCTGCACTCGACAGGATGCAATTTTTTTTTAAACATTCAATCTTTAAAAAAAAAACTGCATAATGGATGAAAATTTGAATACCATTTTTTTTAAAACGAAATCTACCAACAAATATTCATTTTTTTCTGACGGGGCTCTATATTTGTAGTGAAAACAAACATGTAAGTTTAAAATTATTCCTATATTAAATTTACCAAGTGTAGGAAACTCTTTAAAAATAAAATTAAGCCCCGTAGTGCATTAATTCTCGGAACATCACGATAAATTAAATTAAAAATTTAAAAAACCCCCGACTTTAAAAATATAAGGGGGACGCGGTACTATAAGCACGGGTCGGTTACCATCAACTTCTGTGACACATTCCCGCGTCCCCCGACGCGGGAACGTAAGGTACCACATACCTACTCAGAGACATGAAATTTGTTTTCGGGTCATTATTTTTGCCTTTTTAAAGTTTAGTTTTGTTTTAACTTTGAAGATTTTTTAAGTCGGGGGTTTTTTAAATTTTTAATTTAAATTTTTTATTTCACCCTTTTTGTAAAAGCGATTTTGATGAAACATGCTTATTGTTATCACAAAAGTCACGTCCTTTTATTTGATACCCCACTCGGGTATATTTGAAAACATTCGGTTTTTATTTCCGAGTTTGACCCTACATATACTTTGAACGGCTGAACCGATTTTGATGAAACTTGCATATTGTTGTCACAACAGTAATGCTCTTTTATTTGATACCCCACTCGGGCATATTTGAAAACATTCGGTTTTTATTTCCGAGCTTCAACCAACATATATTATGAACGGCTGAACCGATTTTGATCAAACATAGCTAAGAACACTCGCGCAAAAGACACCTATTAAACAAAAAAAACTACATTCAAATCGGTTTATCAGTTCGTGACTTTATCATAAGCGAGTACTTTACTGATCAAAAATCTGCTACGAAAAACAAAACTATAATTTCGATCTACCTTTATACCCAGTTTCGTGAAGTTTCGTGGTTAAGAAATGCGAGAAGGAATCAAATCAAATATATTTATTCTTTAAGAACGATGTACCTATAAGTTACATGAACGTTTAGACTGTCGAGATTTTACTGTGGTTTCGGAACGCGCCCGACGATGAGAAGAAACCACAAGACAACTCATAGGGTTGAGTTTCTTGTGGTTTCACTCAGGAACAAACATATTATTATATACGAAAAACATACACAGATAAAAAAATCCAGATTCAAGCAGAAAGGCTTCGCTCGCTCGGTCAATTATACTAATCGGTTACCAATAAATCAGATCAATTTTATACCAATCAAACAGTACGTTTATTTTTGCATTCTTTTTCAAGTCTGTTAAAAATATTAGCACAATCCGAACTAGACTTTAAAATGTTTGCCAACTGACCTGACATCATAAAAATGAATTGTGGCTTGCGGGAAATGTGCATAGATTTTATGACGCCGCTGTAAACTACGTAAACTACAATGTAAATGACATTTTTGTACCGAAAAAAATGAACCAAGACTCTTTTGGCATGGTAGAGTAATATTCCACGAATGAGCCGTATAATGGTAATTTTGCCGTGTAGCCCCGGGGCCCCGGCATAGAATAGGGTTACCTCATCTCTTCCCGTGGGTAAAGCCCGTCGTAAAAGGCGACTTAAGGCCCACTTACACGACTCTGCTCCCACCCGGCAAAAATAATATAATTCAAATATGGGCTTTAAACATTGCTCTTTAGATATATTTTACATTGGCATCATAAATTAGCAGACAGCTCGCTGTCAGCGAGCTTACCGCCGTCAGACTGCTAGCAGTAAGCGTGCTGCTGGCCGCACGCTTACTGCTAGCAGTCGCCGCGCGCGCCGTCGCGGAGTGTTGCCAACCGTACGATTTAAATCGTACGGTACGCTAAAGGCGGGTGGACAGCTGGCCGTCTGCTAGCTGTCGCCGCGTGGACTGCTGGTTGCCTGCTCGCTGTCGCCGCGTAGACTGCGAGCAGTCGTCTTAGTTTAGGGCAGTGTTGGATGGGAGCGGTGTTGGAGTAGAGTCGTTTAAGTGTGCTATGACCTTAAGGGATCTGGAGAAGACTAGCAAACCTTAAGTTCTCCCCGCGTAGTGGCGGATAAACTTTTTGTTAACCTAACCCTAGGAGGGTTAGTGTCAGGCAGGCGGCCGGCCGTAAAAATATTGCCAAATCTATTTGCAGAAGGTATGGTCAATGACAAAAAAACCCATTTCGGGTTTAGCGGACCCCGGGCTCCCGTGTGGGAACTTCGCTCGGATGAGAAGAAGAGAAGGAGGCGTATAATAATAGTAATGCACTTTTTAAACTTACACAATTTTGAGCACGTGACTTTTTGCTACACAAATTATCGGTCACAAATCCAAGTTATGACCGCGCTACGTGTTGTTTAACCAGCACGACCATTCAAGATCGCCAGGTGCAGTTAGCTAGGCCAATGAGCTCCTCTTTTCATAACTATTTAAATCTTCTTTTTGATAAAAAATAATCTAAAATTAGCATTCGATTTTCTCGTTAAAGTTGATTAATGTGTTTCTAAGTGAACTTCAACATTCAGCACATAAAATTTTCACTTTCTGTTACTTTGATTCGTCGTAATTTGTCGGTGTCGTTTTAAAGAGCGATTAAATTACAAACATTACTCACTACGAATTAGTTTTTTAGCCGTATTATTAAAGTAGTAAATCTAATCTAACCCCTGGTGACCTAAATTTCAAAATAACGTTCCGTTTACGATACATTTTTATAACTTCCCCTGTGAATTAATAATATTACCCAGTGAGTTAATAAATTACTGTAATCATTTTAGGTTTGGTAACTATCGGTTGTAACGTTTTTTATAGTGTTTTAGAATTCCGTACTCCAGGCAACCCCTGGAAGAGATCGCTTTTAGCGATAAGGCCGCTCATTGTATCTATTCTAAAATTAGCTGTAAGTTTTTGTTTTTGTAATGTGTCTTGTAAATTTTTGGTGCATTAAAGTTTTTATCTATCTACTCATAGGGTAAAAGTAGTCCCTTTTACTCAGAATCCGCTGTCTGTCTGTCCGCCTGTATCTCATGAACCGTGATAGCTAGACCGTTGAAATTTTCACAGATTTTTTACAGATGGATTTCTGTAGCCGCTATTACAACAAATACTAAAAACAAAATAAAACGAATATTTATGGAGACTCTCATATAATAAACGTGATTTTCGGATTTTATAACAACGATATCGCGATTTATTTTTACCACTTGCGACATCTAGTTTGATTTTTCAACAGCAACAGACGTACACACACATAAACACAAACTTTAAACTATTACAATATACTCGTATACCTAATAATAAGCTTAGTTGATAATTTTTTCTACTAGTTGTGCTCTCCCTAAAATTATGAAAACCCACCGGTCTACATTGATTGTATATTGGTATATATGTTATACATATGTAAATATATTATGAATTATAGATGGGTAATTATATAATTAATAATAACATATTATATAGTTTAGTAGGTATATTGTGCATATATACGTATTATGAATTACATGTAATTATTGGTATTGTATGTTGTATTTATAATGACGATTATCTTGTTCCTGTGTCGTAATGTAATTAATTATTATTTTTGTTCTATTATTTTATTATTTTTATGATAACGCACCTCACCCTTAATCATTCGTGTGATCCTTTCCA
Source organism: Idaea biselata (assembly GCA_958496205.1). Lineage (NCBI taxonomy): Eukaryota > Metazoa > Arthropoda > Insecta > Lepidoptera > Geometridae > Idaea > Idaea biselata. The sequence goes on along the minus strand of OY292403.1, from coordinate 6,183,392 downwards.
TACCGACTTTGCCTGGAAGAGACCACTCGCAGTGGTAAGGCCGCCTATTGTGCCACTATAGATTAATATTTTTTGTACTTTATTTTATTGTAATTTATTTTTGGTGAGAACAATAAAGCGTTCTATCTATCTATCTATTGATTGGTTAATTTTAGTTCAAAAGGTATTCACAACATCCGACAGCTTTCGTATCAATGGGCAAAAATATTTTTAGCGATAGGCCACAAAACGTGGGAAGTTTACGGGCCCGGGCGGGCTGACATATGACATGACAGATCCATGCGCGAAACAAGTTCAAGTACTATCAACAACAAAAGTGGGTATCCAGCTAGCCAAAAGATTCGTTTGAACCGAGCGCCGAGCGCGGAATATGCATATTATACACACATTGATATATGTAAGTAATAGATATATCTATAAATATCAAATGTGTGACAATTATTGTGTATCTAAATTTCAACTCCATGCGTGTGTCTAGTTAGCACAGCGGTATTATTGCATTGATTTTAATATAAATAGCAATCCGTACCAAGGTTTGATCCTTGCAAGCGAAATTAGACCTTGCCGTGAATCCCCACTTTTATTGTTGATAGTACCTACCTACATACCTATCTATTATACTTCAACCAAGTTATTTGTGCAGACTGTGGTGGCGCTAGTGTACTAAGAATTACACATTTCCATAAGTTGTTATTTAGTTCTGACTTCGTCCGTCTCTACAGATAAGTTGGTAGCACTGGGCCTTTGAATACGCTTACAAAAGATCAATAGATAACATTTTTTCATATAGAAAACAATTTTGAAACGTTTCAAACTGACACGTTCCATAATTTAATTTCGTGGCAATAATATGTTTTTATTTGAATTTTTACAGGTATTTGTTTCAGAAGCGAACTTTGGGTGTATAAAATGCATCGACATATTAATAATATTACGGTTCATGAGATACAGCCTGGTGACAGACAGACAGCGAAGTCTCAGTAATAGGGTCCCGTTTTGACCCTTTGGGTACGGTAACCTAAAAATGGACTCACTGTCACTGTCAGCAAAAAGGACCCAAAAAGGGCTTTGAAAAGGACTCTACTTTCACAGTAATTAGCACTATATTGTAATGACATAAAATTTAAAATCAAAATGCAATAAACGGTATTTGATTTTATACATCGAAAATCATAAAAGTAATTTACAGAGTTAATTAGAAACATAGGTCGGTTAATGAGATAATAGATAACCTTATAATTATATTTACACGGCTATTAATAAATTAACGCGTATCTGTCACCGTGTGAAGAACTTTCAAAGTTAACACAGAAACAAAAACATATTATAAAAGTAGGCATATTTAATAGCGCTGCTAAAGTCTATATCAATGTCGATTACGTTACTCAAACAAACTGAACAAAACTACAAATCAGAGAAAGAACGTTCCCTGTTTCTTCACAAACAACGTCAAAAGTCTGAAACTATTCATCGACACGGCAAACTATAAATAATATTCCAATTATTTGCCTAGTTTCTATGTTTCAAAGTTCTCTCAAACGAAAAAGGCTCTAACAAGGTTTTACAGGCGTACGATGGAGAAAAATAGTGAGAGAAAATGCTTAACTAACTCGCAGGAAGTTAGCCCGTCAGTTCTATTGGGCACGCTCTCTATTTGAACTGGGGACGTACGCAGAATTGTAGGGCAAATGGGCCCATTATATAAATGTAGATTGAAATCTTAAATTGGTAGGGGAAAATGGGATGACTTTTGTTTGCCGTCGTCCCATTAGTTGAATGCCAAAAACGACTATTGACTTCTTTATATTATTATTATTGTGGGTTTATTTAGCTAGATTTTGGAAGGATTTCCTATAGTAGGTACTATGAAGTCTATGTATTCAAATGAAACTCATTTTTTCGGTTTTAATCTCATGGTGTAAAGGTATCGAAACGCTTAGTGTTGAAACAATGCTAAAAGTAATAAACCCCTGCCGATAAAAACCAAAAATAAAATTGTTTAATTTCAATCCAACGTCGCGAAAACAGAAGAAAAATCTAAGTCTATGTATTTTATTATCCAGGAGTTACATGTTTGAGCCTTTCGGAGCGGGAACTTTGGGACCATGGGGGCCTGGTGCTCTGACAATAAACCGGTTTTTATCTGAACGCCTGGTGGAGACAACGCGGGACCAGAATGCTGGTCTGTATTTGGCGCAAAGAATAATCGTTGCCATTCAGTGTGGCAATGCGGCCAGCATTTTGGGCTCGCTGCCAAATGTCGAGGACTTGAATTAATTTTGATAGTTCTATTTTTATTAATATGTAAACAAAAATGTATCCTTTTATTATTTTCTATCACATTACAATAACTTAGTCTAAGTCGATCTTCGAAGGTCAACTAAGCTCAGTTAGTTAGCTTCTAGCTTCACGTAGAACAGCCAGTTTCTCATACAAGTGAATGTGCGTCCACCGCAAAACTATGCCAGCTATGCTCAATTTTATGAAAAACTGGAGCGCTAGTTTAATTAGACTAGAAGTGCCCGCGACTTCGTCCGCCTAATTTTTCGCGCCCATCTTGTTAAAAATATATTATAATAGTCTATAATAGCCTTTTTCAATAAATGGACTATCCAACTTTGAATTTTTTTTTCAAATCGGACCAGCGGTTCCTAGGATTAGCGCGTTCAAACAAACAAACAAACTCTTCAGCTTTATAATAATAGATAAGATAAGATATGATAAGATAAGATAAGATAAGAAGAAGATAGATAGATAGAAAATATTTTAGTTTATAATGCAGCCAGTGGAAAATGTTGAAACTTCGATCGTCTTTTGTTGTAGTTTCAATCGTCTTTTGTTTCCATTGAAATTAAAATTGCTAATTATTTATGATCAATTTAAAACTAACCGTATATTTAATTTTTATTTCTTAGAAACGTGTTTTAGTTCATTGTACCTTACTTACTTTCTTTTTTTTTGCATTGGATGAACATAAATTCAAATAACTCTGCCATATCTACCTCAAATTTGCATCTATTTATTTAATTTTAGATATTTACCTATAAGCCTTAGTTTTGTTTGGGTGTGTATGGGGTCCATTAAGATCTTTGGGCCCAAGCCAACCTCACCTGCTAGCTTGGTGCACCTGCTGATAAACGGACGAGGCTCTGGCGCAGACTTTCCCTTCGGGGTTGGGAGGTCAGACGGCAGTCGCTCCCGTAAAAGTCAAAATCAGCCAAATCTAAATGGAAAGCACTAATAGAAGAGATCGCCACAGGGATAGGGCGCCGCCGCATAACGGCGCGCAGGAGCTTCGCCTGACTCCTGTGGTAAGTGGACGAGGGCTACCGTGCCACGGGCGGGCACGGCCAAAGACGTTAGCCCCTAAACACGATGTGAAACTCCGCTTCGCAACGTGGAACATTGGCACGCTAACAGGACGCGCGAGGGAGCTAGCCGACGTACTTTCCAGGCGGAAGGTGGCCGTGGCGTTCCTGCAGGAGACTCGATGGAAAGGCAGCAGATCCCGGCTTATTGGGAATGGCTACAAGCTGATCTACACGTGTGCACCTGGTGGAGAGAACGGGGTGGCTGTGGTACTCGCTGAGAGGTTGCATGACGATATCTTGGAGGTGAATCGCTTTAGCGACCGACTTATGTGCACTTAGTAAGTGCTTACGCGCCACAGGTCGGTTGTAGCGACGCTGATAAGAGGTCGTTTTGGGATAAACTCGGCGAGGTCCTTGGGGCTATTCCGTTGTCACAGGGAATCGTTTTGGGTGGTGATCTGAACGGTCATGTAGGTGAGATGGGGGCGAAATTTGAACGTGTTCATGGAGGCTACAGGTATGGCAGTCGGAATGCGGAAGGAGAAGAAATTCTGCGTACGTGTGCCACTGCCGACCTGGCACTCGTGAACACATATTTCAAAAAGAAGCCCGACCACTTGATCACCTACAGGAGCGGGGGGCGCGCTACCCAAATCGATTTTCTAATCACTAGGAGACATCATATCGGCAACGTGGCCAACTGCAAAGTCATACCCGGTGAGAGTCTCACTGCCTAACACCGTATCCTTGTCATGGATCTCTGTGTAAAGACCAAAGACAAACGACCGGAACCATGTCAGCGCCGAATCAGATGGTGGATGCTCGATGAAGTCAAGTCCCAGATGCTCGCCTCAGCAATCGGCGACAAATGTGCCAATGCTGAAGGCGAATCGGTACAGGAACACTGGGACCGGATTCAGGTGTCTATCGCTGATTCGGCGCGGTCGGTCTTCGGTATGTCTAAGGGAGGACGCAAGTGTGACAAAGAAACTTGGTGGTGGAACGACACAGTCCAGAGGGAGACTAGGGTGAAGAAAGCCCTCTTTAAAAAGTGGCAAGCGTCCAACTCTCCTGAAGATCGCGACGAGTACAGGTCTGCCAAACGTGCCACAAAGAGAGCAGTAGCCAGAGCCAGACGGGACCACTTATAGCTATTGTACGATAAGTTGGAAACGTCTGAGGGGCAGAAGCTTATTTATAAGTTGGCACGTTCTAGGATCAAAGCGGCACAGGATATATCCAAGTGCCGCTGTGTAAAAGATCCTAATGGTAACCTGCTATGCGAGGACCTCGCGGTGAAGGATAGGTGGCGCTCTTATTTCCACGAGCTGCTCAATAAGCAGTATAAAGAGGTGCAGCCACCGGAACTCCCTCCGAATCTAGGACTTGTGCCACTGATAACGCCTGAGGAGGTGCGCAAGGCTCTTCGCTGCATGAAGAATCGGAAAGCTGTCGGCGCCGATGGAGTCCCCATCGAAGTATGGAAGGCTATGGGTTCTCGTGGTGTGGGCATATTAACTAACCTTTTTAACCGTATACTCGAGACCGGCAGAATCCCCACCCAATGGAGACTGAGTGTTATCACTCCAGTGTTCAAGGGCAAGGGATCTGTGCAGGAGTGTGGAAGTTATCGTGGTATAAAGGTCATGTCCCACACCATGAAGCTCTACGAGCGTATAGTTGACTCTCGGATCCGGCAGGAGTGCACTGTCTCGGAGGGGCAGTATGGTTTCCGCCCCGGTCATGGTACCCTGTTTTCGCACTAAGGATCGTTATGGAGAAATACAGATCGAAGAATACGCCTCTGCATTTTCTGTTCCTGGACTTGCAAAAAGCCTTCGACTGTGTTCCTCGCGTGATGATCTGGTGGGCGCTGCGGTCCAAAGGGGTGCCTGAAACTTATATTGAAACCATCAGGGACATGTACCGAAATTCCGATTCAGTGGGGCGAACTGCTGTTGGTGACACTAAATCTTTCCCCATTACAGTCGGAGTCCACCAAGGATCCGTCCTAAGTCCGTTTCTGTTTAGCGTAATACTGGACGCACTGTCCGTAATCATCCGAGACGCACACGAGCAGCCCCCGTGGATGCTCATGTATGCTGATGATATTGCGCTAGCGGACTCGGATAAGGGGCGGCTTGGAAGGCGTGTAAATGCGTGGAAAGAGTCACTTGAGAACGGCGGTTTGCAACTCAACGTAGCGAAGACCGAATACTTGGCTAGCAATACCACAGATCCCACACCTGTCTGCGTAGACGGTCACATGGTCGAGCGGACAGACCAGTTTAAGTACTTGGGATCTGTACTTCACGAGTCCGGCGACATCGATTGTGACGTCAAGTCCCGCATTTCGGCAGCTTGGGCCAAGTGGCGAGAGGTAACTGGTGTCATCTGTGACCCGAAAATGCCGGTTAAACTGAAGGGACAGGTCTATAAAACGATCATTAGACCCGTCCTTTTGTATGGTAGTGAGGCGTGGCCATTGCTTGAGCGACATAAGCAGGATCTGCGTGTCACGGAGATGAAGATGCTGCGCTGGATGTGTGGAGTGACGCGAAAAGACCGCGTCAGAAACTCCCGCATCAGGGGCAGCCTTCATGTCCGAGACATTGCAGACAAACTGCAAGAATGCCGCTTACGGTGGTACGGCCACGTTCTACGGAAACTGGCTAGTTACGTGGGAAACAAATGTCTTGCTATGGCGCCTCCGCCCGGCCGCGGCAGATTGGGAAGACCCAAGAAGTGCTGGCTTGACGGTGTAAGATTGGATATGCGTGCTAATGGCCTCACTACACGGGATGCCGAAGATCGTGCGAAGTGGAGACGTAAAAGTAGGAAAGCGGACCCCGGGCTCTCGAGAGAGATGCAACCGGGAACAACGCTCGGATGATGACCTGAGTTTTGGTTTATGAGCCTTAGTTTTATTTTTACTCATGTCTGCGTGCTGAGTAGTTAATTCTCACTAGATCGTCGGTCCACATTATAAGACCACTCAGGTTACTAAGGGAATCTTGGGAAGCGATAATGTGTTATTTTGTTGATGATTGTTGTTGAGAAATTGGAAAATATCTTTTACCAGAATCGGACGTTCACGGACTGCGTTGATTTTCTTATTAAAAACGAATGAAACAAAATAAATAGGCCAAATATAAATCAACATTTTTGGGTCCAAATCATTTTTCTTATTTAACAGGTCGAGTCACGTCCGAAGAGATAGATTAGAGAGAAATATACTTCAAAGTGTTCGATAAAATTGTTTACCTTAATACTGCTTTTGCTGTTGAACAGGCTTGGGAATTTTGAAATAATTTTATTTTCAAATTATTTACAACAGTTTTTTACATGTTCAAAATAAATGTTTGTTTCAGGGTCTGGGTGTTTTCTAATGTGTATCATGTTTGCCTAAAGGTGCATTTAGACCAAACGAACACAGAGCTAGAGCTAGAACACGAGCATTCTATCGTGAATGTTTAGTGAAATAGACATAGACAGAACAACGAAAGAATGCTCTACGTCCGTTTACATTAAAAGAATATGACGTAGTGCGGCTAGAATGAGCATTCTTTCGTTTGGTCTAAATGCAACTTAAGTAATTTACAAACAAAACGTTTTATTACCTATGTACCTAATCTGTTGTCTAGTACCCATAGTACAAGCCTAGCTGCTTAGTTTAGGGCTAGATTAAGCTGTGCAGTATTGATATTATTTACGAGTTAAACTAAATCCACTAAAATCCTTGTCGGGTTCATCAAAAATTGTTGATTATTTCAGGACATAACTACACCAAAATGTCATGAAATAAGTAATCAAAATTTTCGATGAACCCGACAGGGATTTTGAACTTAGCTCGTATTATGTCCTCTTAAAATCTACATCTAACCTACTAACCTAACACTTGGGGTTTTTATCATTTGATTATAAAGGACGGAAGCAAGGATTTTGCAGTTTCTCTACACTTACCTAAACGTCATTTAGAGCTGAGTACAGAACCACAGATGTAATCATTTATTTCTTAACTTACTTTTTGTAGCAAACATAATAAGTATAGGTAGGACAGTGGGACTCTAAAGATTTAGTATAAACATTTAGTAGCGAACTTAACAGTTTAAAAAAATCGTATAATGTTCGGAAACATAATATTATTTGCAATAACTAACATATTTTTGCACAAAATTCATTTTTAGAATACGAAAAAATCACATACTAAATGGTCGTGGGCATCAGCTAGATCGTGACGTCATTACTGTAAAAATATTACATTTTTCCAGATGTACATTAAATAATTAAACTAATTTGTAATATCTTAAACGGAATCCAAAGTGTTTTAGAAGTGTTTCACATTAATTAATATCTCCAAAAAGGTACCTAGTAAACGCACGCTGCATTTTGAAAGAAATGAACCCGAGCGGTGCAGTCCAAACCCTGGTCTCTAAGCCGTCGACTGATCTCCCAAACAATCTCATACATTATACGCGAAGAGAGACTACGGACCTGCGCCACAGCACTACCACCAGTGTCTGTATAGTGTACACATGATAAAATACAGAATAGTTTTCCGATAATTCCAGCGTCCCATACCTCAAGTTTCAACAATGTGACACACTCCCATATTCTGTTATTTCAAAAACATTCAAAACAATGTTATCCCGAAATTAATGCCGCTCTCGTATCTCGTGCATTGCGAATATTTCTCATTGAGTCGATTCAATGAAGTGCGAACTGGATAACGGGAATGTCTCTACAGTCTATAGAAACTCGAGCTGATAGGTTTCTGTGCGAGTACAGGGGTGGAATCTAGTGGCCGAGTTTTAGAATGGGCGGTTGTTGAGAAATAGCCAATCTGATCTTTGATTAAGCGGAAACACAGATGTCAGGCTCGAGACAGATTGATCATCGATCGGTTGTAAACAGAACATCGCTTAAATGTACCTAAGTCCAATTCCCGCATCAGGGGTTACGTACGTAGGTACACCTTGTAATTAAACAGTAGTAGGTGTGTTTAATTTTAACGAAACTTGTTAAAAAAACAAGTTATTATTATATTAATATTCTATTTTAAGTGCTTAAGCCTGCACTGGGTTTTCATAGAAATATTTTAAAGAAACAATACTTCTGCAAAAACACAACGCACGATTCGAGCCCGCACCGCCCGTGCGTTGTGTTTTTGCAGAAGTACGAGAATTGTTTCTTTAAAATACTTCTATTAATATAATAGTTCAAATAAATAAATTAATATTGCACAACAAACAGCGAAATCTAGCCCCAAACTAAGCACTATACTTGCTCTATGCGTAGGTAAAATAAAGGAAAATGCGTAAAGGATATACTACATATTATACTTTTTTTTATTGAAAGGGGAAGTTTAATTAGGTTTCATAAATAACAAAAAACAGCTAAGTGCAAGTCTGACTCGAGCATGAAGGATTCCGTACCATTATTACAAAAAACCACGTTTGTTGTATGATTATTGTAAATATTTATTTTATTCTTCTGTATTTGTTGCTATAGCGGCAACAGAAATACCTACATCAACTGTTATATTTTTTCTACTCTAGATATCACGGTTCATAAGATACAGCCTAGTGAAACGGACATTGAAGTTTTAGTAAAATGGTCCCGTTTTTACCCTTTAGGCACGGAACCCTAAAAACTGCTAAAATACCTAAACTGACAAGTCAGATAACTTACCGGAATATTCCCACGAGATCAGGGTCCGCAAACGAAATAGCAGAACCCACCTAGAAATCTATTTAAATTCGTAGTCTCTACTCGTTCCAGTGACAAAGGGTCTTGACTAGATTGACAGGACAAACGGACAGACGGATAGGGAGGTAAATATATTGAGGTTTTTAGTCTAATTTTCCTCTCTTAAAAACATGGTGAATATTTTACATTCAAATCATCGATTTCGATTTTTTTTTAGGTTTTCGTGGCGGCAGATACTTATACGTTCAATAGGGTAGACTGGGTACGATTGTGCCTCAGGACGAAAGTGACAGTCGCTATATTATCGAAACTATAAGAGATAGCGTGGGGGGTGCAAGGGAATAGAGGAGCGGTAAGAGCATTTGATTACGTGTCACAGTATTGCGTCAGCCATTGTGCGACTTTGACGAGTGTAGGAGACAAAATATTTTTTGGTAGTCAAAACCAACTTTTTTTGTTCGACTTATTTTTGTGATTGTGTCTTTATAAAAATAGGTACAAGTATGAGTGTTTTACCTACTTATAAGTTAAACATTAGCGACTAAATATCAGTCTATGCTATCTATGTAAATAGTTTTGTATTTTCTTGACTATTGTTTTTTTACGAAAGAGTATTTTGGGGATAGTTGTGCCATTGTTGCTGGGTACGGTTGTGACCAAAGGTAAGCTTATTATTTTTTCTTTTTAGTGACCAGAAAGCTCACGAGCAAAATCAATTAAGGCAAGGCTAAGGCTATACTCGCAATTATGAGTCGTGGCGAAGGCATGTTGTCGTCTCATCCCGAATTCCGTCGACATAACAATAAAATAGGTGAATCACAAAGAAATTCGCGACGTTACGACGACGCGCCTCCGCCACAACTTATCAGTGCTCGAATAGCCTAATAATAAGCCAGCATTAGGACACATACATACATTTAAAAAGCAACACTTCATGGCCCAGTGCTGCCACCAAAATAATCAAATGTCCTTATCGAGGTACATCCGAAAATGCAATGAAGCTGGCACGAATATTAGGGAAATGAGATTAAAGGCAGAGTATCTTACATCAAAACCACTTTGTAATCATTTTGGTGTATTTTTGTACCTGTCACAATCATCCCCAGGCACTGTCACAAATGTCCTTGGGGTCAGGGCGGTTGTGACATTTTCTTTTTTTTTTTCAACTGGCTCCTGTGAGTTTACCGTTGAACTTAGGAACACAAATTTAGTATTCAGATGTAGCCAGATGTTTATATTTATATATGAACGTTACTTCTTTTAGCTAAGTATCATATTTTCAGAATTATGGTCGGTCAAATGAAAATTGGCACATCTGTACCCAGTCTACCCTAAATATCACGATTCAGGTTGACTATTTTTTGAATAATTGTAATTGAGGATTCCTCAATACTCTATAATATTTACTCTGGATCCACTCTCAGTGCTCACGCATGGTGCATATGGTGATATAGTTTGTGTGTCGATTGTAGAATTAGCTGCCAACGTTTTTCACGCGTTCCATTTTATGCCATGGCTACATTGAATAGCGAAGTTTCGTGTTGCGTAGTCGCGATAAAAAGTTTCGTGTGTGAAATGCTTGGCCACATCTTCGCTACGATATCGCTACACATCTGTAGTTACGGTTATAAATATCACCACCCGAAACTCCACTTTTCCAAACAGGGCCATCCAAAACCCGCCCGAGTCAGCTACGTTTTCCGCTCTATTTCCTACTATTTTAGTGAACGGTCAATAAATAGTTTGCATAATAGCATAATCGTTTTTTCTCGTCCGTATTATAATAATCTCTTAATTCTTTCACAGGAATAACAATTAAATAGCTTGATAAAACGTTTTTTCAAACTTATTGGATACTCAGTAGCCAGTAACTTTCAGTCTCTGGCCAGTGGCCACCAATTTTTAATTTGTGTCATTCAAAAACTGCAGCGGAGTCTTTCTCTCTCCATTATATGGCATTATAGATTAGCTATTCTAAAACTAATCAAAGACACCTTTAGAGTCGAAAGAATCTGTACAGTATATCGGATGAACAGCTAAGGTTGGATGCTTTTGTGCATAAACTTTTATACTTGACGTCACGTATCGAGCACAGTTTAATGCCTGGATTTTACGATTATTCCGGCGAATGAGTGGTGCTTACATTTTAAGATACCTGTAATAGATATTTTAGCCACCTCACCTCTCAAGGTTCGGTGATGATGTCAATAGATGGGCACTTGCAGGCAGGACGTTACAGACAGCGCAATCTAGCCCTAAACTAAGCACTAGGCTTGTAATTTTGGTACTAGACAATGGATATACCTACTACTTAATACATATTTTACTTTTGTAGGTAGGTAGGTACCTACCTAGGTAGGTTCTTAAATTTTTTTACTATTTTTAAAGGACTTAAAAAAAAGAACCAAGTTCCAGGACTCACAACGTAATTAAGTAAATAAAGTATTTATGTTTTTCTTGCACGCAAAAACTACTGAACCGATTGCTATGAAACTTAGTAGGTATGTAGATAGCTGGAGATCCAAGTATATTAGGTAACGTAACATGCTACTTTTTAGCTCGAAATTTCTTTAAAACCGGAACTTACACGGTTAAAACTACGGGCTCAGAAACTCAGAAAACCGTGAGAGCTCGACAAACTCAGAAGCCGTAACGACAACGAATATAGGTATCCGTATCAGACATCGATCGTTTAATTCTCGTTCTGTTAAGAAATATGAGAAAGCAGAGAAATGAAACACGACTACCAGGTCTATTCTTGAAACTTGACGAAAACATATAGAACTTCTTACAAACTTCCCACCAATATACCTACCTGTTAATAAAGAATTATTTGCTGACGTTGAAACTTTTCTGGAATATTCTTCCTGTTTGTTCGAACTTTTCATATGAAAAAATCAGTAAGATAAGGAAAATTGACGGATGATAAATAAGTTTGGCCGTAGGTGTAAATTGAAACGTTTGAATTTATATACTTACTTACAGTATGTTTTAGGAGGCTAATGTAAAATTTAATTTATTTTTGGGATTAAAACCCAAAAAATGCTTCGATCATAAATAAACTATAGATGCACGGTCGCCGCTCTAGAAATGGAGCCGTCAAAACAAGGCATACTTCAGCCGATATGCCTTGTTTCGCTGTCAGTCGTGCATAAGTGTTTTACAACCTTATTGCCCAGTGATTAAGGCTTACATTAAACTGTACTAAACTGTACTGTCCGTATAAGTAAGCGTTGAAGTAGTGCCATTTTTTGATTTCGATTTTGTATGGGACCGTGTATCTATAGTTTATTTATGATCGAAGAAAAAATGAATCTAATTTTAGGTAATCCATCATCGCTAAAACAAGAAAAATCTAGGTTAATATAAGCCGAACGTGTAGGTAGTTGTTTTAGATGTCTAGGCCAACAACTTTTGTTCTACGACTGTTTGTATTATTCGAACCTGACCAAATGACCTATAATTAGGTCATCAATTTTCAAAAGGTAGGGTCAGATGGGGCATTTGTAATATCGGGGCAAAAGCAATAACGTTAATTGCTAATGATGTCATTAAGAAACCGGTAACCTTCGACTACCTTATCCCGCATTAACTTTCGTAGTACCTTAGTAGAGTCGTAGGCTATCGGTTTCTTCAATAACATTATTATAAATTACCGTTATTGCTTTTGCCCCGGTATTGCAAATGCCCCATCTGACCCTACCTACGAATTATTCAAATTACTTTACTTTAACTTAAACATGGATTATTTATGATTACATGAATATTATTCTTACCGACTTTATATTTCAAAACTACCTACTTACTTACATATGAATAATATTATTTATCACTAGAAATTATTATTATAAGTTACTTATTTTTATTTTTACTATTGTAGACTATTGCATGCAGTCACGGCACTTATACATACACCAGACAAATCTTAGTGATTTTTGGTGTTTAAAATGTTATTTAAGTTTTATTACTGTTTAAAAATTAATAAAAAAAATAATATATAAAAAGTTACACCTTAATCAAAACATGAGAAAATCACATTTGTAAATAGAAGAAAGTGAAATAGGTACATTGACGACTATTTTCCTATAAGTTTCCTTTTTCGGTTTACCTTTCCAAGAGTTCCGTTTCGTTACAATCTAAGCCTTTGGGACACCTGAGGGACCGCAAATAACGAGCCCTTGTTCCTTCGTGAAATTAAAAATTGTAAGTAAACACGTTCCGACAATTCCTTATGAAAGGCTAACCCAGTTTTGTTTGTGTTTCCTATTCAATTTATATTATTATGTAGTTGGGTACTTTCTTTGTAGCACTTGTAGTTCAATAGATACATACCTATCATTATAATAAATCAAACGCGAACAGACTAACATTGTATTAGCTAGGAATACTAGTTTAAGCTTAGAAAAAAACAGTCACTAGTTTAAACTTAGAAAAAACAAACAGTCACTATTTTAAACTTAAAAAAAACCATCAAAACTAGTCTTGACCACCCTAAGCTCGAGAAAAAATAGTTTTAGGTTTCGACTGATCTTTTCAGTTATTTCAACATAATTATATCTGAGGCCCTACTTTATTTCGTCATTTAGGAATTATCGGTCGATCCCACCGGTAAAGGTCTCGAAACGTTGAGCATGGAAACAATGCTAAAAGTCTAACATCGCGAAAATAAAATAAAAAATCTATTCATTATTATCTACCTATTCTATACTAGCAACGCTTCCTAGTTTGGCCCGCGTAAGTCCAGATCCCGCGTGAATATCGGGATGGGCATGTGTCATTCCACGTCTCTACCTACCGAGATTCATCGCAATCTGTTCAGCTGTTTTTGAGTGTATATAGGAGCAACAAACACAATTTCACATACACTCACAAAATTTTCACCTTTATAATATAAGTAAGATACATACATACCTAAATCAAAATGCCAATATACTATAATATTATCTAAAACGTTAGCATAAAAACAAGAATAATACCTACACCTACTTACCTACTGTCCTACATAACTTACAGGTAATTTCATAAATGGTTATTGGTACAAAGCATCTTCTGCGAAATATTTTTATCACATCCCGTAATAACACGGGCTGTAAAACGTTCTTGGTACCACATTCTCTATTTTATTCACGACAAGTGATTTCTTAACACGAAAATTTCCTAATAACTTTTTCGGTTCTTTTTCGTAAAGTCTAAAACCTGTGGAAACTGGTACAGAATTTTGGCGTCAAAGGCAGTTTTCTTCAGCGATTTAATTTAATGTACCATATGGTTTGCAATATAAAATGTTCCTTGTTCCGGTGGCTTGTTTTTAATGTAGCTGTGATTAATGGCTTAGGTACGGTAGAAACGAAACACCTGTTTCGTCGGGTCAGTTTCGCGTGGTTACACTTTAATTTCTTTTTTGGGGATATTAAAGTTATCTCGTAAACTTGGAACTGCGGTGTCTTACTGAAACAAAGGATGGGAGGGAGCATTTTACTTTAAAAACTAGCTGCGTCCCGCGGTTTCATCGTAAGTCTGGATCCCGTGGGAATATCGGGATCAAAAGTAGCCTATGTTACTCAGGGTGAATGTAGCTTTGGTAGCTAGAATCGAATGGTGAAAGAATTTTTAAAATCGGTCCAGTAGTTTTAGAGTTTATTCTTAACAAACATACAGCGGCACACACACACAAAAATACAAATCTTTCCTCTTTATAATATTAGCATAGACTAATAAGATATCATCATAAGCAGTAGATGTCGCTACGTGCCTAAAGTCGTAAATATACGAAAACCTGAAATCCTTAAGGGGAAGTATACCTACCTAGTCTTTTCTGCATATAAACTTTACAAACGTAGTCGACTGTTTCCTCCCTGGATAAAGACATTTTTTCGTATTCTAATGTTTCTAAATTGTATTTTCTATTCTTATTTTAATTAGTTTCATGGTTATGGCAGATACAGGTTTTGGTATAACCATATCTTCTCTAATGTCCTTATTCAGAGAGGAAACAGTCGACTACGTTTGTATGGAGAAAGAGTAGGTAGACTTTCCTCTTAATTTCATATCGATACGATGGGCAACTGTGGCGCAAGCAGTAAGAAGACGCACTAAAATGGATTAGTAGGGGTTGCAAATTCAAATCCTGTTTGGTGCAAACTTTTCGAAACTACATACAAACAATTTTGATGCTGAGGCTAATTTTATTATGAGGCTACGTAAGGAAAATTCCCGGCGAAAACCTTTTTAACCTTTCAACCTAGATACAAACTAGGATATTTTTAGCTTACTAAGACTTTTGTCTACATCATTATTGTTTTTAGAATAAGACAAGGTTAATACCTTGTTATTTTTACTACACACATCAACACCGTCTAGGGATATTCAGAATTTCTCAATTTACTCAAAAATTGTGTTTACTAACAAACAACATGTATATATTTTTGTAAAGCCTACTTATCAGACTATGATTTAGAATACATCAAAATATTGTTTTATGCTTAAATATTTTTTTATTTAAAAAAACGCAAAAAGTGAAATAATGTTAAATTTAAGATAAAATGTCTAGCTAAGGAAAAAAATAAAGTAAAACGAAATTATTAGGTGTTTTTATTTGAAGTTAAAATTAGTAGTCAGTGAAACCACCCATGACGTTAATCACGGCCCTGCAACGGTTTTTCATGCTTTGAATCAGGTTGTCAATATCTTGCTGCGGAATATTGTCCCAGGTCCTGCTAAGATGCAAAAAAAGTTGCTCTTCAGTCGCAACATTTGGAGGCAAATTCCTCAAAGCCCTTCTTTGAAGCATATCCCACGCGTGCTCTATGGGGTTTAGGTCTGGTGACTGCGCGGGCCAGTCTAAGACCGACACGTCGTGCTCCTCTAGCCAGCTGGTCACCACTCGCGCAGTGTGCGGACGGGCGTTGTCGTGCATGAGCGTGAAAACTTGGCCCATTTGCAGTCGATGGGGATAGATTATTGGTGCTAGCACCTGATTACGGTATTTTTCGGCAGTCATAGTGTTTCTGATCCAAACGAGGTCTGTTCTTCCACCAATACGAATTCCCGCCCAAACCGTAATTGTTCCGCCATGGTATGGATGGACCTCCTGAGGGTGTTGCAGACGGTTGTCACGACCAGAAGCTCGCCATACGCGTACTCTACGTGAATCAGGATGAAATCCGAATCGGGACTCATCGGTAAACAACACTACCGACCACTCGATATCTTCCCAAGGCAAAAAAAATCAAAAATCAAAAAGTACGTTTATTCATTCGGATATTAGCAAGATATCTCTTTGACATGTCATTTTTTTTTTTTATTTTATTTAATCTACTCTACTATGTCTTCGGATCGCGACCTCCATGACATGAGAAGAAGACACAAGAAACTCATGGGGTTTTTTTTTGTATATTTTTTTTGCAGTAATCATGTGATTTACATTGTCGCATATATAATATTATTGAAGAAAAGTGGAACTGGAGCAATAATCCATACTTGCTATAATAATCCTTACTAGCATTACAAGAGCGAAAGTAACTCTGTCTGTCTGTCTATCTGTTCAAATAAGTTATAAATAATAAGTTATAATAGTTATAATAAGTTGCAAATGTTCTCTAGCCCACTGTAATCTTCGTCCACGATTTCCTCTGCGTAGTGCTAGAGTACGAAGCGGCCTGCGAGAATGAAGGTTAGCCTCGTGCAGTCTTCTCCTCACAGTTTGGTCACTGACAAGCACCTGGTGGTCTGACTGGAGCGTTTAAACCAACTGCATGGCCGTAACATTTGGTTGTCTTCTCGCGGCCACTTGCAAAAATCGGTCTTGTCTTTGGGTAGTTATCCGCTTTCCGCCTGGATGCCTTTCAGCCACTTCACCAGTAGCACGATAACGTGACCACAATCTTGATATCACGTTTTGTCATGTTCCAATCTCCTCGGCAATACTCCGTTGAGTAGCCCCAGCTTGGAGCATTCCTACTGCCCTTAACATTTCGTTTCTTGTTAAATGACGCCGCTGCATGATGCATACAGTTGTATTAAATTGTAATTAATAAAAAAAAAATATTAAAACTTCAATTTGTTTAAACAAAATGCTTAAAACTGCGTTAAGTAAATTTAAACCTTCGAACTCGCTACAATAATTGCCGCGCTAATCTTATGTTTTTAATTATTTTTTTTAATTCAAATTTGGAATCATACAATAAGGCCTACACAATAAGGTTCCATTAAAATATTTTTAAATCGGCCAGTATTTTTTAAGTTTAAGAACTTTATATAAAATATCCCTAGACGATGTTGATGTGTATTTATTTGTAGTAAGCTTAATTAGGCCTAATTATTAAGAAACTATTTTTATGTTTTAACAAAAATGAAAACAAAAGAAACTCTTGTTTAGGTATTACTTTTTCATTTTACCTATAACCATATAATGTGGTTTAATGTTTATATGCTATTCCTATAATAGTAATCAAATTAACTAGGTTTTTTAACTTAATGTGATTTGGACTTGCTCTTTCCGTAACGTCCTCTTGTGGATACAATTATTGCACCTTGACGTAGAACAAAATATAAAATTAATGTTACACTTTTTATAAGAAATACAATAATAAGAAATATAACAATGAGGACAGCTGCTACGTCAAGAACCAAATGTTGGTACAAAGGTGTGTCAGCGGCCGGTGTTCGAAAGGTGAAGTTAGCGTTTCTAGCTGCAAACTCTGTCCAGTAAACTGCAGTGTCTAACGGAGACATTGGACGATCATGATATAGTTTAGATACTTGCATTGCCTTGCCACGAAATCTGAAAACAATCAATATTTTTTTCTAATTGACTTTCTAAATCCGAAGAAGGAGGTTTACTATTTCTTCGGTATATTTTGTACGTTCACCGATTACGTCTTATCGGCTTGGACGGATTGGATTGAGATGTTTTTTTTTTGGAAGTAATAACTCCTAACTAAACCGTTAAAACTATTATGAATATCTGATGAAGATCTTTGGAATAATGAGCAGAATACCTCCCCAATGCAGTAAATTGTTTACTTTGTAGGTTTTTAAGTAGGGGCAGTTTTTAACTAACTAGGTAGAGATTGATAGAGCACGAGTGAAAGTAAGTGTTAAAATTATGTCATGTTTTTGAACTTACATGGGATCCAAAACCTTCTTTATGGCAGATGTAATAGTATGATTGTTTACATCGTCTATTTTAACCCCGAATCCTCGTTCCTCAATCGCAGCAGCATTTCCATGTTGATCCCCGAAAAATGGCACTATAACCATTGGGACCCCATAATGAAGTGCTTCCATCAGACTACTTGTTCCTCCATGGCTGATAAACAGTAATGTATTTGGATGAGCTGAAACGTTAATTATTGAAAATATTCAGTTTCATGCTTCCAACTCTTTTTCTAATTTTCTGGTATTAGCAATAGAGGCAGCAATTTTATCAATTTATATTTTTGTGCCTTACCAAGAATGTCAACTTGAGGTAACCAGCTAGATGAATACATTTTTGTCTTATCAATGTATGATGTCTGACCGTGAGGATATCTCAACACGACTCTCTGAGGAAACTCTTGTAGAGCTTCAAAGATTGCTTCTTGTATTTCATTTGAAACTTCCCAGAATTTTACAAATGTTCCAAAATTAATGTATATCACTCCGTGTTCTGCATCGTCTACAAATTTTTGCAGTTCCTAAAAATATACAGTTTCAGTTGTAATGTCCGCGTTGTGGTGATATTATTATGTGATTCATCAATTTTACCGTCTTAAAAATCACTTACACCTGTTAACGGCTTAGCTTCAGGAACATGGTATCCGCCTACTTCGATTACATTAAAAGGCAGTAATGTCGAACCAGTCACTGCAAAGCTGTGATACACAAGTACAAATTTGATGTTACGGGCTAGTTCTTCTAAGGGTGGTATATCTTTGTAGTATTCGGCTAATGTACAACTGTCTACCCATTGTTGAATTGTGGCCAATATTGAGCCGTAAAATACGATAATATTCCTTTCTATTCTCTGATATAGGGATGATTTCATTTTTCCGCCGGCAAAATGTGTTTTCACGTAAGCAGGATTGCAAGGGACACCATACCTACTACAATGGTGGTACATTAATGAACTGGTCGTAATGGCTACCACTGGAGCATTCAGTTTGTAAGCTATACCGAGTGCACAATCAGTGTTGAATTGCTCGACTATCACGACGTCGAAATTCCGTTTGTCATTTACTAAATCACGAACTTGTTGATTTCTCACTAGTATTTTGCAGGTATCAATGCCTTTACGCATCAGACCTATCGCGCCTGCAATATAACTGAAATATGTCCTTAGTAAACCCGACGCAGAGAAATTCGTTTTTTCGTGTCCAAGGGAAATATCATGATAATTAGGTAAAGAATTTACTTTTGGAAAACTTGACACTACTGTGACATTATGTCCTCGTTTTGCCAACTCTTCCAAATAAACTTTCAACTGGAAGAAGTGACTTTCACCAGGGAACAGAAACATTCCTAAAATGTTTAAAGAGTATGTCTGAGGTACAGCTATGAGCAATAATGACATCATGGTAGTTATAGAAACCATGTTGCTGATAAATAGTGAGGATTTACACGTAACGACGGTCTAGCAACGACTGATAAAGATAACTTTACGAAAATTCACAAAGACCACCAACTGAATTAGATGTAGGTACTTTAGTTTCGTCTTGTTCACTGACAACGACTTCTTTATTTATTTAACACTATTTAAATTAAATGTAAGCGTTACGTTTAATTAAGTAACTAGCTGAACCCTTCAGTTTTACCCGAGGAATATATTCCTCAAACCTAGCCGCTGGATTTCTAAAACGGTATATTTCTAGGAAGATCTAGAAATTGATGACGCAATGAATTAAGGTGTTTGACATGTCATGCAGAGACCCAGAAACATCTAAAAATTGCAACATTCAGTACACCCAGCAATGCTAAGTATTTAGAATGCTCAGATCCCAGAATATCAAGATAGAAGCCCTATTACTAATTTTGGTCTCTGTAATTCAAAAGGTGTTTGATGAAAGAATATTAAGATCTAGAAAGGCTTTATCATTAATCTAGGTCTTTGAATCACAGGCAAATTTAACAATGCTCAATACAAGATAATTGCGATAAAATGTTATTATTACTATTCAATATGTCTTCAGTTTGTAATATTTTGGTAAGAGATCCTTGGCTAATACCTACACATAGAAAATGTATGTGTAGGTACTTCAGAATGGCTGGTGTTCATGTCCATCAATCCAGAAAAGAGTCTGTCATCATAATAACACATGAAAAGAATGTACCAGCAATGTACATGAGGTTGAGTGTACCTTTAATAAAATTCAATGAAATCAGAACCATTCTAAATATAAGTGAGCCGTGGTCATTGAGAATTGAATGTAGGTACGTAATTTAATAAGTAAGGCACTCAGTGGAGTAATTAACTTATTAAAATGCGAAATGTCGCTGATTTCAAATATCACCCGCATCAGCAAGACAAAGTATTTTAGTTATCCAAATAACAAGTAGGTAGTAACAAACAAACATTCCTTAATATTAGCACTCAATTTATTGACATGGTATTCTACCTAGTTTTACACGAATTAATTAGTTTTTAATTACATATGTATCAATTAAGATACGCCAACGATCCATACCCATACAGCACACCTAAGTAAATATTTGAATATAAAATACCTTATTTTATGTAGGTTAGTCTGAGTAACCCTGAAGTGTAGGACTTCCTGTAGTAGGTAAAACAATTTAAAAACGATTATCTAATTATTGTCTTAAAAAAGTAAAACGCAAAAACTTAAGTAGGTACTTACCTACCTATATGCTTTGTTTGGGTAGTTAAGTGATGTCCTCACTTCCTCATTCTATTTGTTAATTATCAGATTATTTTATTGTTGCATTTTTGTATTGTGACCAAGTGTTCTTGTATAATATAATGTTATTGTGATGTTCCTACGGTTTGAATAAATGAGTATGTGCATTGTCGTAATAGTGCTGTTGATTACCTACATATAGGTATTTATTAATTTGTCAACTTCGTGGTAATTGTGGTGTATAATATGGATTTTATGTGGAGCGTATTATAATTCTTCGGTGTATTTGATTAACAAACACCTCAATGTTTAACAACGCAGTATTTTTTTTTTGATTTGAACAGTTTGAGTCCATTTTTAACTGTCTTCCAAAAAACGGGGAGGTTCTAGTTGGTCCCACAAAAAGTTGGTAATGATCTGAGGAGAACCTTCGTACCTAATGATTGACAGTGCAAAGGAATAAAATTGATAGCCCAGAACGCAGTAAATTACTGTTTTTTGGATTTTTACTAATAAATTATTTATGTAATCGGTTTCAAATCGGTTAAAAAAAATCTAGTTTTTGTATCTACGAACTGCTGGCTCCATCAATCTACCCCTTGCCATCTAATCTACCTTCTCATCAAAAAAACTGCTTAATAATTAAAGTCATGGTCACAATTTTAATAAATTTTATATTATACTAGTTGACCCGGAATACGTTGTTTTGCCTTATAAATTATAGATAGTAGCCGATTCTGAGACCTACTGAATGCGTATGTGGAGTTTGGTGGAGATCGGTTCGTCTGTTTCGGAGGAGTACGGTAACTAACACTGTGACATGGAAATTTTATATATTAGACACGGTGGAATATTCTTAAATATCCTCTTAAATTCGCTGTAACTTTGAAAATCTCGGTTTCATTCATCCAAACTTGGATTTGTAGAACGCTCCAAGTAGTTTTAGTTTTCACAATAGCAACAATTGACTCAAAACTACGAGCTCTATCGCGCTGAAAGCTTTGCGATGAGGTTTAGAGAACGCTTATAGCACAATGTCTGTTATAGCTACTACGTTAGTAACCTTATCTATAAATAAGTAGGTAGGTATACATACTAAGTATACCTATCCTAATAAAATATCGAATTATATGAATATCTATAAGACCTACTTTCTATAGAATATATAGGCAGGTTATTATTGCAGTAACATCGTAATAATCTTTTGCGTTTCGACTTAATATAATAATATTATTGTTATATTTATTACTAGCTGTTGCTCGAAACCCGTCGGGTTTCCCCTAGTTCCAATTTCACCCAGTTGCGTGGTGAATTAAATTCAATTGTCATATTGTTATTCAATATCGCTATGAGTTATTCAGCTATCTAAATACATCAGATAGCTGAAATAGCTCTAATAGAGAGATAGAGGCCTTCGACCTGGTAGTCAAATATTGCGAAAGTTCTCAAGCAAGCCAAATTGGCAATAACGATAATCTGAGACAGATCAACTTGCAGCTGTTAAGTTAGGAGACCCGCCCTTAAATAACGGCGGAATAAAGGGAAGGAAAAATAATTAGATTTAGCTATCTAAATACATAATCGTAATCGGTCCAGCTGTTCTGAAATTTAAATTATAATATACCTATCTACAACATACCCAACTTAATTTTGTGGATATCTGTATATCGCCAACTTTCAGCCGACGACGGTCCATATCCAAACTTTTAGCCTCTCTCTTCCAACACGTTACCTCCCACTGTGCAAAATTCCACACTTAAACGGTGGCCCATTGAAGTACTGACCGCGCAAGGCGCTGCCGCGCCTTCCACTTCCCGTCAGTACTTCCCTGGGCGACCGTTTAAGTGTGGAATTTTGCACAGTGGTAGGTAACGTGTGGAGGTAACCCGCGCTGCTCATCTACTGGTTCCTACTAATATTATAAAAAGTTAAAGTTTGGATATATGGAAGGACGTTGGTATGACGGAAACGTATGGTGATCTGCGTAAATAATAAACCGATTTTGATGATTCTTGCACAAATATACCTATATTGCATTATCCAAAAGCATATTATGCGCCTAATCCTGAGTAATGTCATAGTAAATAACTAAAACTAATTAAGCAAAAGCAGTAAAAATCATTAAAATTGTAACATTAACTTTAATCATTTAGGAGTCTTGTAATGAGAAGGTGGTTTCGGGTTGTCTATCTAATTCTACCTAGTTCTTTATAAGCCGATTCTATCGATAAAAGTCCAAAAAATTGTGATTTACTGCATTGTGGGATGCTATCCTGCTCATCATTCCGAAGGTTCTCATTAGATGTTCACCAAGATTTTATGGAACTACAATCTGGCACTCCTCTCACCATCTCTCACCGTAAAAAAAGAATTATCGAAATCGGACTTCATATACGGAGTACGGCGGGAACATATTCACATACATACCTACATACAAACAATATACGGGTCGAATGGAGAAATTCTTCCTTTTTTGAAGTCGGTTAAAAACAGCCATTATAAAGAATTTTCGTACGTTCAGACAGATCTGGACACATGGAGACACATAGGTATACGGTATTTTAAGAATTTCCTGCTATCCGGTTTCATTTTCCAAATGACCGGATATCCGGATAGCATGTGTTAATTCCACACAACACACTTCTTCAATACAACAATCAAACTAATTAAGTAAAATTTCCGGAAATCCGGCTTTTTTTAAATTGCCTGATATCCGCTCTTTTTTTCATTGCCGGATATCCGGACATACCGTGTTAATTCCACACAACACACTTCTTCAATATAACATTCAAACTAATTAAGTAAAAGCAGAAATAACACTATTGCCGGACAACCTGACCGGATATCCGGACAAAAAGTAGCCTATATGTTAATCCGGGTCTATAGCTATCTGCATACCAGATTTGGTTAAAATCGGATCAGCCGTTTCTGAGATTAGCGGGAACAAACAAACAGACAAACAAACAGACAAAGTCTCTAAAAACATTTAATTCGTGTTTAGCTACCGATTTTGAGGCGATCTGCATTTTTTTATTCTGGATATAATTCAATTACAGATTTTTTTATGTCTACAAATTTATAATATGTACAGATATTATATTAATATTATAATATCGAAAAAGAAAATCAAATAATATGATGAATCTTTCTATCTTCTTTTCTAATATATAAAATTTCCATGTCACAATGTTAGTTACCGTACTCCTCCGAAACGGCTTTACCGATTTTTACCAAATTTATATGCGTATTCAGTAGGTCTGAGAATCGGCTACTATCTATTATTTATAAGGCAAAACAACGTTTGCCGGGTCAGCTAGTAATGACATATAATTGATACTTCAATTTGAGTTAGGTGGCAAATGGGCCCCTTCAAAACTGGGACCTGGGCCCAGTCGCCACTGCAAAATTTTTGGTGACGTCGACCATGTTTCCTTAGGATGTGGGCCCAGTCGACGCCACCAAAAATTTGGAGTGAATTTTGAGAGTGAGAAAATTTGGAGGGCCCACATCTAAAGTAAAAAAAAAAATACGATCGAAACGAAAACAAAAGACGATTGTAACGAAAACAAAAGACGATCAATACGAAAACAAAAGACGATCGAAATGGAAACAACAGACCATCGTCTTAGGATGTGGGCCCAGTCGACGCCACCAAAAATTTGGAGTGGCGACTGGGCCCCGGTCCCAGTGCTGAAGGGCCTATTCGCCACCTAACTCAGAATTACGAACGTACGAACGAAAGAAAGAAAATCTGTCATCTTTCCTTCAAAACCGTTGAAAATAAAACATTTGGATAGATGGATGACAGATTTTCTTCTGAATTATCGTTGGTAGAATCAAAGTAGAGGCCGAGTTTTCAAAGAGGATTTTTATCGAACAAAGGTATTTAAGGCCGTGTTTTCGCACCTTAATCTGAAAAAACGTGTTTATCAAACTACAACAAACTGCTTTTATTTTATTCAACCACTAAAATAACTAATAGATACCATAAAACGGAATCTAGCAAAGGTCGATTTCGAATCTAGAGCCATAACGTGGCCTTAATGGAAAAAGCCTCAAAGTCGAATTCAAATCCAATCCATCTCAAGTAGGTACCCACATTCATCTTTTGATGGAAAAAACAAACTTCCACTTGGACATATTAAAATACCTCTGCAACATTTATTTCCGACAAATTTTCTAAGAGCCCGAGGAAGATAATTTACTTCACAATTTTCCATTCACAAGTTACAAACATGAGAATATTTCCTTGGAAACATCAATCATAAGTAATTTCCCAGTTCATCTAAAGGTCTACGCTGACTGTGTTGTATAAAGTATTTTTTTTTAATCCGCAATATCTTCTATTATTATAAAGCGGCAGAGTTTGTATGTTTGTTTGTTAGAACGCGCTAATCTCTGGAACCGCTGGTCCGATTTGAAAAAATCTTTCAGTGTTGAATAGTCCATTTATTGAAGAAGGCTATACGCTACTTTTAACCCGATATTCCCACGAGATCGGGACTTACGCGGGTGACACCGCGGGGCGCTGCTAGTGCTATAAAATATAGCTTTTCATAGAATCGAAAAACAATCTACAACTTCACACTTTTTAAACTTACACGATTTCCGTCCATCATTATTATTAGATACGGGTCTAGATCGCGTTATAGACAATCATTGTTTTTAATTACCTCGACGTTTCGGCAAACGGGTTATACCGGCCATGGTCACGAGAAGACACGGGATCTAAATCCGTGTCTAATGATAATTAATCTACATTTACACTAATACTAGCTGACCCGGCAAACGTTGTTTTGCCTTATAAATTATAGATAGTAGCCGATTCTCAGACCTACTGAATACGCATATAAAATTTGGTAAAAATCGGTAAAGCCGTTTCAAAATTATTTCACCTATAGAAAGCTACATTATCGAGGAGATATATATGCTAATTTTGATCCCGATATTCCCACGGGATCGGGACGCAGCTAGTTATTTCATAATCCACGAGATCTTTTACCTCAAATATTTTTGCCAAACTATTGACAAAAATGTTCAAGAGAAACGAACTCAACTTCAAGCTTCAATCGTTTAAAAACAATCCAGTGATGGTCCTTTTTAGGGTTCCGTACCTAAAGGTAAAAACGGGACCCTATTACTGAGACTTCGCTGTCTGTCTGTCTGTCTGTCCGTCCGTCCGTCCGTCCGTCCGTCCGTCCGTCCGTCCGTCCGTCCGTCCGTCCGTCTGTCCGTCTGTCACCAGGCTGTATCTCATGAACCGTAATAGCTAGAAGGTTGAAATTTTCACAGAAGATGTATTTCGGTTGCCGCTACAACAACAAATACTAAAAACGAAATAAAACAATTATTTAAAAGGGGCTCCCATACAACAAACGTGTTTCAAAAATAACAAGGAGTCGAGTCAGGACAGGAAGAAGGCCTCCTGTCCTTCTAGCCTATGTTTTATCCAAAACCCCAGCTATCTGTATAGCAAGTTTCATCGCAAACGGTTTAGTAGTTTTTTGCGTGAAGGTAACAAACTAATAACGTAATAGGTAACTTTCACATATTTGATATTATTAGTAAAATGATTTAGCATAGCAGTGATATAGATTTTTCTTCTGTTTTCGCGATGTTGTATTGAAATTAAAGACATTTTTCGGTTTGAATCGCGTGGTGGAACCGCAAAAATGTCTTTAATTTCAGAGCAGTGACACATAATATTAAAATTGGGTTCTCGTATGTATAGTACAATATTTAAAATCTAGAGGTAGGTACCTACTAGATTTTTATTCTGTTTTTGCGACCTTTACAAGTCTCTTCTCTTCTTCAGGATTGTCAATCCTAAATTTTTTGAAGGATTGAGTAAAGGTTTCGAAACGTTGAAACAATTCTAAAAGTAATAAACACCACGTGATTAAAGCCGAAAAATTAGTTTAATTTCTAATCTATACTAAACTAGAATAGCTCCCCAGCTGCAATGTCTTGCCGGAACAACCTTATTGACGGAAGAAAAATAGTCATAATGAGCTTACTTATGAATATTCATAAAATCTGCCTTACATTATGCTTTCGCAACATTAGCATAATAT
This sequence comes from Idaea biselata, assembly GCA_958496205.1. NCBI lineage: Eukaryota > Metazoa > Arthropoda > Insecta > Lepidoptera > Geometridae > Idaea > Idaea biselata. The sequence continues at coordinate 6,156,464 of OY292403.1, read as the reverse complement.
CTACTTGAGTGGGGCTCAGTTTCAAGATGGCTGCTATTGATTATACAGCCGCTACATCACTAATTACTCTATGCTAATAAACTTATTTTTTAACCAGTAAAAAACAAATTTAGACGTAAAAGCTACCTTAATCTAGAAACTAGAATAAGTCACCTATTAACTAAAAAGCTATGTGACGTTATTTTTTTTACCTCGGCGTTAAATAAAAAAAAAATGTATATAATATTATGAATTCCAACGGTGTTAGCTTAAAACGTTTACTAATAATAAAATTACTTTTTTGTTGTGCTGGTATAAAAATATTAGTAAGTATTACTTATTTATATCATAATTTTAAACTAAGTACATAATTGTATGCTCAAAACGAGATGACTGTGCACCAATATAGCCCCGCGACGCATAATGACCTATTTTACGAACGCAAAAAGTCCTAATCGCGAAATGTCCTAGACGCAAAATGTCTTAGTAGGTACTATACACTGTGGAATTATTTAACGCCTTTTTCCCCTGCAATTAAATTTAAATTAAATTAAATATTAGATTAGATATTACTCTAAATATTAGAGATAGCAAATTTTACTCAAAAGAAACATTCCTTTATTTTTGAAAAGAAACAAAACTGCATTCAAAGATTTTTGAAATTTAGACGGTCACCAAAATTATTTTTAAGACTCTAAGCCTAGGCACTAAATAAAATAAACAACTCCAAAAAAAATAATTGTCTTTTTTTAAAAGGGCCCTTAAGTATTTAATATTATAATCCAAAGTAAATGAAATAACGTCAAAAAAATGCAAGCCTTGCACAAATATTATTTTTGATTCCTAAAATGGATTAACGGTCACCAAATTCTGCCTAACTCAAAGATTAATATTACTACCAAAAATTTTACTCCAAAATAGTTTGAGTCATCCAAAATACATTCTAAACCACGAAAAAAACTATACGGAGCACCCCGACTTGGTTAGGTTAGGTTAATGTTAGAACATGATTACGCGCAGCGCTTTGGCGAGCGAGCGAAGCGAGCGTGCCGCGGCAGCGGTCGCCAAAGCGCCTTATTCTGTAAATAAAAAAGGCGTGATGTATGAAAATCACACTGTATAAAATGAAATAAACATTTGCTAAATAATGTTTTAATAGCCCAGTATCGAGAAATATTTTAGCGATCGTTAGCTTTTTAGCCTAGCCAAAATTACCAAATTAGAACTCATGGTATAATATAATTGGTAACATCTAAGTAGTGACAATATATAATCTTTAGTCTAAAGTGTATTTTAAAGGCGTCCATATATTTTTATGGCAGTCATTGATACGAAAAAATGGTTTTATTTCATAATATTTTAGGAAACGTAATTTGGTGACCATTTATCCATTTTTGGTAACTGTTAAGAATTTTTTGGTAATAAAATAGGTACTTTTTTGGGCGGTGTTTAAATACAAGCCTTTTTAAAAATTCGCTTGTATTACATGGGAATCGAAGCAGCTAAACATTGAAAAAACTACATCCTGTACTTTTATGACGTCAATCGACAGGGCTAATCATAAGGATCAAATCTCTCTAACAGACATGGCCGATTTAATGAAAGCAAAACCATGAAAGACAAGGTAAAGCACTTACGATGTCATGTCACCGCCAGAAAGTATGACACGGATTCTCCCCAAACCCCCCAAACCCCGACTATTACTTCAGACTTGTTTAGGTCATTATGCGCATAGGTCATTATGCGTTTATGACATTATGCGTTTACGACATTATGCGTTTAGGACATTATGCGTTAAGACTAAAAATTGGTTTTAGGTCATTATGCGTCGAAACGCAATACAGTACCTATATATTTAAGGCCAATATAGGTACCTACACAGTTAGAACAATAAATTATGCTTATTCAAAATCGCTGCTTTGGTAAAAGTTTTACCAAAGCAGCGATTTTGAATAAAACAAAAAAAAAACATTATCACAACCGAATAGAAATCCTCCTCCAATTTTTAAAAAAAACCGGTTAATAAAATACTAAGCCAGCGCACCTGCGCAGCAACAAATGACTGAGATTCAAACGATGTATCGCTATTTTCAGCAAGTTGCAGAGGCAATTTGTCCACGTCCCAAGTTACCCATGTAATTAGCTCCTCCTGATTAATTGGTTATAGACGTTATTAGTTGTACTCCTGGGGCGATGAGTTAACACGTGTTTATCGAACAAGTACTTAATCAACGGTAGGGATTTGTAACTACGTAATATTTATTGGTAAACAACCATATTTCGAAGCTGTTTTGATTGGAATTTGATAGGTAGGTTTCGAATGTTGTGTAATACAGTAATATTAAAGTACCTAGGTACCTATATGTAATGTGTCTGTTATATTCTGTACCCGCCTTGGCTTCGCACGTATACGTTTTCTTAAGCTATATATATCTGCCCGCGACTTCGACCGCTGACAAGTACCGCGCCTGTAGATGTCAGTACTTCAGTGTAAATTTTCGAATCGCTGTTTGGTGTTTCGCACGCCACTTCACCAGCAGTCCAATTCTCTTAAATATTTCAAACGGATTCGATTCCAGTTCGATCCGAGTCGCATCTCAATTGCAAAAAATTCACCAAAAATCCAATCGGAGAGTCAGCAAAGAGGATCCGATACAGGTGCAAATGCGTCGCTGTTAATGGATTGGGTAGGGCGCATTTTGTAACGTCACACCATCCACAGACAAGCCCTTGACTGGAACCCTCAGGGAAAGCGTAAACGTGGACGCCCAAAACAGACATTCTGTGATTTCTGAAGCCCAAACAATCGGCTTCTCCTGGAGCGAGATTAAGCGTACTGCCTTCGATAGAGTGGGTATGGAGGAATATAGCGTCTGGAGGGTTACTGCGGTTCGTTTCGATACGACATCGATACGATAATACTATGATTCTACTGTCACATTCTGATAGTAGGGTGACAGTAGAACCATCGTATTATCGTATCGTTGTCGTATCGAAACGAACCGAAGTAACCCTCCTGCTCTATGCCCCAGCTAGATCTAGAAGTAACCAATACATCCAAAAACGTGAAAGAAAACATTAAATATTATAGTGTGAAGTTTTCGTTTACGAGTATAATACGACCGTTACCGCACGGTAAAAATGCAACTGTGTGTAAGGAATCCAAGCAATAACTGAAAAATAGCTGATTGATTTCAAACTACGTCTCTTCCCTAAATTATACAAACAGTAGGTATTTAGAAAGGTCGAAGTTTGTCGAAATCTATCGAATCAATGAAAAGCCTGAGGTAGGTAAGCACGAGTTTGTTGCAGTTTGTCAAACAAGCCTTTGCCTCTATCAGAGCGAATATATTACCCGTTTGAGAGGGCAACTCACGGTAGACCCAATGTTTTAACTATACGGGGATGGGCTAACATAGGCCGTTAGGCAGCACAAGTAATTTATAACTAGACTAGCTGCGTCCCGCGGTTTTACCCGCATAAGTCCCGATCCCGTGGGAATTTTCAAAAACCCTTTCTTATCGGAAGTCTACATTACATAGAGAACACACTCTCCAATTTTCAGCCCTCTACTATCAGCGGTTTAGGCCGTGCGTTGATCAGTCATTCAGTCAGTCAGGACAAAGTATTTTATAGATATAGATATACCTCGGTAACTCGCAGTAGATGTCAAAGAACCTGATTATGTACCTAAACCCTATCTCTGAAACTTAAATCGAAAAGGTAAACAAAGAACTGTCAATTCTAAAGGAAAAAGTATTATAAGAGCTGTCACTTTATGTCAAATGTATGGGATTTTTGTTTACCTTTTTGATGTTTCTGAAATAGGGTCTATACCCTTTTTTTTACGAGGGGAATCTAATTAAGACCGTCAGGCCGCTCCCGGGGGAGAGCGGCCCGGTGTGTGGGGGTCCCCCCGGCCAAGATGGTGTGCGGCCAGGGTATACCCACTAAACCCCTCAGTGTCCTTCGCGCCGCAGTTGCCAGAGCTTGCCGGAACCTTTCGGATAACTTCGGCAAGCTCTAGCGGCGGGTGGTTCGGGGGGACCTCGTCTCCGAGCCCAAATGGCAAAACCCTCTCAAGAGGCGGCGCGGACACGCCGCCGCCATCTTGTGGCTCAGTGTTTGGCGACGAACTCCGCCGAGTCCGCCGCCAAGAGCCGTTTAGGGGAACCAGGGATGTCCGGACACTCCTGGTTCCCCTGCGACGGGTGAGGTCTGTGGCCCCGTCGCCGACCACTTTTCGGCTGCAGGGGATAGGGCGAGCGGCAGCGACACACCGACACTCCTCTTCCCCTGCAGCCCCACCGCGTCCGCCATCAACGGTGGCGCCCCGCCGAGGCCGCGGCAGATAGGGAGAGCGGCAACGCAACACCGACACTACTCTCCTGCCGCGGCCCCGAAACCCTCAGCCGCGAGCGGCCATCCTCGGGTGGGTTCCGCTTGGTTCACCGTGGGTGTCCAGGCCACGGCTACTAAGCCCCCCCGCCACGACAAGGCGGGAACCCTTCGGGGGGGAGGGTCTATGCGCTATTTTGTAGTTCTCGTATGTTTCTTCTCTATAGAAGAAACATACAAGAACTACGACTACTAATTAGCCATATCCTATTAATAATAATCTTTATTTATTAATAGCTGTGCCCGCGACTTCGTCAGCGTTTTTCGGACTACCTACCCATCGCTGTGCTTGAACGGACGACCAGGGAAGTATGTTGCTGAGCAGAAGATAATCATGGCAGAGTCTATTTAAGTGTAGATTTAGCACAGCGCAGCGGTGGGTAACGTGTTGCATGCTTATAAGAAGTAGCCTTTATCGAAAAAAAAAAAAATCGAAACCCGACTTCGAACATAAAGGACAAAACAATAATATTGAGCTCTCCTAAATACAGTGCAACCGACTTATCTGTTATGTAAGCTGAAGTCGGGCAGCTTAACTACATGATATCTTTTTTTTTACGTGGCTAATGTCCGTCGCCGTCAGGCCAATCTCGTTGGGCTCCCTACCATAGGCTTATAATGTAAACCCCCATGGTGTCCCTCGCTCCACAAGTGTCAAAGCCAGTGGAAACTCCTCATGGACTACATCCCGACAACGAAGGCCTTTCCAAGCCTCATCTCTGCATCTGCCCGATAGACAACCTCTCTCCGTCTCCCCTCCCTCGGCACGGTCACGCCACCGTCTCGAGGTCCCCAAAGCCGGTGATAACCTCCCCCCCCCAATTCACCACCAGAGGCTGAGGTGATTTTTATAGTGGTTGTCTGCCACGCGGGCCCTTTCTTGCGGAAAGGACCCCCGAGCCCGCTGACGCGGGATTACGGGTTAGAAGCCAGGCAAGCCCGGTTTCCCACCTCGTGCGCCTCTTAGCTTTCAGCTACTGAGTCCCCTCACAACGGCAAGGTGGACGACCATCTGGAGGGTAAAACGTAACGTCGTGTCCGGGACTCGTGACTCGAACGCGCAGCCGTCGAATCGGAAGCCATCACTCGGCTCGGTAGGCCACCGTTCCTTAAAAAGGGAATGCGCCGGTCTGTGATTCGAACGCGGAACCCTCGACTCGAAATCCATAGCTACCATTGTGCCACGTAAACTACATGCAATCTGCATCACCCAGTAAAACTGCCCGATTACAGATATATTTTTTTAATCCATTTTATTGCATTTTCAAGATTGTAACCGTACCTTTAATCACTGAGGAATTTTTGAGAAGGTGGTTTCAGGTGGTTCATCAATTTGTACCTAGTTCTTTTTAAGCCGATTCTATTGATGGAAGTCCAAAAATTAGTAATTAACATCATTGTGGGATGCTATTCTGCTCATCATTCCGAAGGTTCTCATCAGATCTTCACCAACAATTTATGGGACCAACTCGGGACTCTCACTTTCCAAATTAAAAAAGAATGACTTTATATGCCGGAGTACGGTTTGAACATATTCACATACAAACAATATGCGGGTAGAATTGAGCAGATCCTCTTTTTTTTAAAGTCGGTTAAAAACAACCATTATAAAGAATTTCCGTATGTCCGAAGGATCCGGATATATGGAGAGACAAAGGTATACGGTATTTTAGGAATTTCCTGAAAAAAAAACTAAATATCCGGTTTTTTTTATTTTCGACCGGATATCCGGTTAATCATGTATTGATTCCACACAACATTCTTCTTCAATACAACATTTAAACTAACTAAGTAACAGCAGAAAAATCACTTTATCCGGATAACCGGACAAAATATCCGGATAAAAAATAGCCTATATGTTAATCGAGGTCTAAAGCTATCTGCATACCAAATTTGGTTAAAATCGGATAAGCCGTTTCTGAGATTAGCGGGCACAAAGGCACACACAAACAGACAAACAGACAAACAGACAAACAGACAAACAGACAACCAGAAAAACAGAAAAATAGGTTCTACTGCGTTCATAGATACCCATACAATTTATATTTTTTTTATATCTTCCAAAAACAGACACCGCTGAGTTACGATTTTATTATATGTAATAAGATATTATAAACGTGAATTTTGTGGAAAAACGCAAAAACAAATTAACCGATTGTGATGTAACTATAGTAATGTAGGTAGATCTTTACGACATTTTTATCCCGACACAGCATAGGTACCAACTTTATGACGTCTTTTTAACAATAACTGAATACTATTGTTTTATATTATAATATTTATCGCCTTTAGTAATTACCTAAAACCTTTTAAATGTATTAAATAAAATTAATTCAACAAAAAACAGGAGAATCATCAAACAATAAATTAGTATCATACACAATCATTATACCTATCACTTATTAGTAAAGTAATCAGCTAATAAATTACCACGTCTCGTTCCACGTGCAGGGCTACAGCAGCGCTACCAGGATACTAATGAACGTGGCCAAAACCGGTATTAATCTAGATTTTTCTCCTGTATTCGCGATGTTGCATAGAAATTGATGATTGTTGATGTTTATTACCCTATCATTGAAACAATGCTAAAAGTAATAAACACCACACGATAAAAACAGAAAAATGAGGTTCATTTGTATGTTCTTAGGAATACAACGGCTAGTTATTCATACTAATAATACAATTAAAAGAGGAAAGAAAATAACGGGTAACCACAACAAGAAATAGTATAAATACTAATGCAGTTCCTTATGAGCTACAATAACATATCAATTTCAGTTAGCATGTATACCTAATATTATCTATCTAATCTATATTTTCGGCCATCACACTTCTTCTTTTCGTAGAATTCGTTTCTGACCCAACAGCTGCTATTGGAGATAACAACCAGTTGGTTGTTGCATGTTAAGCAACTGCTTAACATGCCCTCGGGCATGGAGAGGAAACCGTCTAAATTTTAGGCTGATGTCGTCATAAAAGCAGGTAGACTAAAGTTTGTTAATAGGAGGTAAGTCTAAACAAGGTTTTCATCATTAACCTCAACCTAAAAAAAGAACTGTTAAATATTTTAGTCGTAAATAAAAGTTTTTCGCCTATGAGGTTTATTACTGTTTCTGTACTAAAACATATTGTTTTAGGTAGATTTAATCATAATAAATTAAATACTAACCGTTACACTGCGAAATAATATTTAAACTAGAGAAATTACCGGAACAAAGGTTGGAATTATTTTAATGAGGAAACTAGCGCCCTCCCTTACGTTCTTTAAGATCTTTGTCATCGTATATTGGAGCTGAAAGAGAATGGAACCTGATAGGTAAGTGATATATTGGCATAATATAAGCCAAGCACAATGCTTCACTGTTTGGTTTCCACCTTATTTTCTTGTAACACAGCTTGCAAGTTAAAGAGCTTGTAACGTTCTTTGTAGTGTTGTTTTAGCTATTTACATGCATTTTAATGTTTAACTTTAGTCTTCTTCTTTTCGTATAGTGGTGTGGCTCACCTAGTGTTAGAGTTTTCAGGTCGTCCTAAGGCCTCTAACTTGACCTAACGACTGCTATCAGAGATAACAACCGGGACCAACTGCTTAACGTGCCTTCCAAAGCAAGGAGGAGGTCGACAAAATGTTTTTTTGCCACACCAATAATCGGTCACCCATCCAAGTAATTACCGATTTACTTTAGTGCTTGAAGCGCATGGCGACGGAGAGGCGTCGTAGTCGCAAAATCCTTTGACAAAATCTTGCAGAATAGGCGATAGTCACAAAAGGACTTCGCAACGCTACGGCGACGCGCTTCCGTCTCGTCGCAAATGATGAGGTTTGACTTATAGATATATAAAATCTAAGATACGTTTTCATTTGAATTAATTTATATTCAATGAAAGCAAGATAACTAGCGCTTCCAATGAAGTCTGATTCTATTGAATTAAGCAGTCTCATCTACTTAATTCATTTGCACAGATTAAAGAAGTACTCTCCTTGTATTACAAAATCTGTAATAGATTTAAACTATAGAGTTTTAAGAGGATAGTCTCCATTCTCTTTCTCCATACAAACGTAGTTTAAATTTTCCTCCCTGGATAAAGACATTAGAGCAAATATGTTTATGCCATAAAACCTATATCTGTCATGACAATGCATCTACCTTTTTATTTTTTTTTTCATTTTCTAATTAAAATAATAATAAAAAATAATAAAGTGAAAAAAATAAAAAAGTAGATGCATAGTCATGACCATGACAGATATAAGTTTTATGGCATAAACATATTTGCTCTAATGTCTTTATCCAGGGAGGAAAATTTAAACTACGTTTGTATGGAGAAAGAGAATGGAGACTATCCTCTTAACGACTGAAGGCTATCCAATTTTCCTCTTGTACGTTTTTTTACTTTTCTCTCGATATTTGTACCTACTTGTAACTTATCCATTGTCAAGTAGGTAGGTACCTAGTTAGTCATCGTAGGTACCTAATACGTATCTAGTTTGGTGGTATAAGTGTGATCAGTAGTGACCAGTATCTCTTATGGAAGTGATGTGTCTCAAATGTAGCGCGGTGCATTATTTTGCTCTCTGCAGTGTTATTTTATACTAGCTGGGTGCCGCGGTTTCAATCGCGTAGGTCCTGATCCCGCGGGAATATCGGGATCAAAAGTAGCCTATGTTACGCAGGGTGAATGTAGCTTTCTAATGGTAATCGGTTCAGTAGTTTTGGATCGAAGTTCCTTATCGCGCGCTGCGAAAGGGGGCTAGACGGAAAAAATTAAGACCAAAAGTTGTAACGGATACACTTTTTGTTTTTTTTTGCTTGGAACTTCGTTCCATCCGGGTGTCCCTTGACACCTCTCAAGTTTTTGAGTTTATTCATTAAACATTAGCATTTGACTTTTACTCACCTGATGTAATAAAAAAACTTACTAAAAGTAAAATTCAAATTACTTCATTCAGTAGACCCTGAGACATGTCCTTGAGTAATAATTTAATAAGAAAGCTGTGCTGTGATCTAGATGTCATATATACTCATATTTAACCGACTTCAAAAAAAGAGGTGGTTATCAATTCGACTGTATATTTTTTATGTCTGTTTGCGGATAACTTGGTCGTTTACGATTAATTAGCTGCATCTCGCGGTTTCACCCACGCAAGTCCAGACGCGCAAGTCCAGACACGCAAGTCCAGACCCCGCGGGATTTTTCAAAATTCTCTTTCTTAGTTGATCTTTACACACCACAAAGAACACACTATCTAAATTTCATGTCCCTAGGAACAGCGATTTGGGCTCTGCGTTGATATATAGATCAGTCAGGACTTAGAATTTTATATATATAGAGATGGATAGATGATTCTTCTTTTATTTGGAAGGTGAGAGTCCCAAGTTAGTCCCATCTCATGGGGTCGGGCGCCAAACTACAATCTGGATCCACCCAGTAAGAGTGACCGACTTCAGATTACATAACAAATAAGCCGTTAGCACTGTATGTAGGCGAGGTTATTTTATGCTTTTATGAAGTCGGTTTTAATTTTTTTTTATGAATCTTGAATATTAAAGTACCTACCAAGAAACGCATTTCAAAGGTTATTTGAATACTAAATTTTTATTTACGTCTGAAGTGCGAGATTCAATTTACTTAGCCATTTTTTAAATTTCACATACAATTTAATTTCAACTGTTCTTGGTAAAATAGTTGAAATGAAATTGTGAAATATTTCAAACATTTTTTACAAGGAGCCAGTTCATTTAAGAATTTAAAATGTAATTTGGAATACCTGTTAAAAATTCTTTGTTTTAGTATTCGAAAAAGGCACCTATTTCAATAACTTGCTTTTTAACACAACCCTTTTTTCTGTTAGACTGAATGAAAATATTATGTAAATTAGTATTCTATGCGTAGACATCTTATACCTAAGTATCCTAACCTTAGAGACATGTGACAACATCGGCCTTCGGCCTAATACCTAGATGATTCTGAACTTAGTGATTAGACCGAAACCTAATGCTTAAAGGAAAACTCTACCTACTCTTATCTCCATACGAACTTTACAAACGTAGTCATTAAGAGAAAATATGTTGATGCCATAAAATCTATATCAGTCATACGTTTTGATTTTTTTCATATTATAATTTTCTCAATTTTGGTATTTCTATTTTAATTGGCATGGTCATAGCAGATATAGGTTTTATGGCATACACATATTTACTCTAATATCTTTATCAAGGGAGGAGACAGTCGACTACGTTTGTATAGAGAAAGAGTAGGTAGACTTTCCTTTTTGCGCCCCCAGTGGTAAGACGCGTTGGAAGTGCGTCGTCGTAGAGTAGCAAATTTCTTTGATACCTATACCTAAGTACGGGATAGGCGACAGACTCTAAGAAATTTCGAGACGCGACCGCAGTGATGCGCCTTTACTGTAACTTATCATAATGCGTTGAGCCTTAGGAATTCACGACAAGTTTAATAGTTACAAAGATATGTCTCGCCGTGCTACCATCACAACCCTTTGATAAACCCTTTTTCTCTCTTATTTAGCGACAAAATTTAGACTTAAGCTAACTAAACTGTTCAAACAGCGAGAGGCACTTATTATTGCCTATATTTATTCACATGCGACCGTGTATAAAGTGTAGAAAAATAGTACTATATACGAGGAGCTAATAACGTCGGCGTTGAACCGACCAAAGGAGAGTAGGCACTCGATAGTCGATATTCTAATGCGGACTAATAAAAGTTGGACATTAGCATTGGAAACGTGGGCCGGTCTACTGGATCAGTACCCCTACCATGAGTTGATACTCATTCGACGGCCTCCGTGGCACGAACGAAGGCCCAACTGCAATGCAGAAAGCTGCGGGTCCGATTCCGGCCGGGTGCAAGTATTTATGGTTAAAAAATAAACGGGTGTTTTCTGTGTATCATTTTGTATGTAAGTACCTATAGGTATTTACAAAAAAATATATATATGTAGTATATCTGTTATCTAGTATAAGACGAGTGCTCAGTTTGATTTAGATTGAGTTAGATTAAGCTATGTCGTGCAATATTTTGTTTTATACGTAAATACGTTGTACACAGCGCCAGCGCGCCCGCTTCGCCTGCGAGTGTGTTTCTTGCCTCACCGCTGGCCACTCTTGTAAGCCGCGCGCGCGAACAGACATTTTGCGTTGCCCAATTGCCCATAGGTACTGTTAGTTAAAATATTTAACGTATCTACGTATTAACTCATAGTAGGGGTACAGTATTTATTTGTATACAACTATTTGTACGTAAATACAAACGTTCAGCTCTTTACTTACTTATTTTCTGCCTTACGTTGCTTAAATGGAGGGTTCTGTAACTATTAAGAACTTTTAAAAAGGTGATCAAAGTTATCTGTTGTTTGGTTGTCTAACATACCTAAATGACAATCCTACTATATTATAAACGCAAAAGTTTGTATGTAACATTGTCATTCTTTCACGCAAAAAGTACTAAACCGATTTAGATGAAAAATAGCATAGAGATAGTTTAAGTGATGGAGCGTAACATAGAATACTTTTGATCCCGTAAAAAATTAACATGAGTTGTCATGGAAACCAACCGACGAGTAAGAAATATCAATTTAACAATAAGAAGATTAACTACCTTTTAAGCTTACTAAATTATATTTGAATTATCTATTCCATTGGTAGGTGTTTGTGCTCACAATAGAAATCAACGTTTATTCTAATTAGAACAAAATAATTGTTCAAACATTAATCGTACCTTTAGCTACCCTTGAACAATTAATTTTAAGCTTTCCTTAAGAGGAAAGTCTACCTACACTATTCTTCTTACAAACTTTATAAACGTGTTGTTGACTGTTTCCTCTCTGGATAGGTAAAGATATTAGAGAAAATAGGTTTATGCCATAAAATCTACATCAGCCATGACCGACCATGCGTTTTGCTCTAATGTATTTCCTAGAAATATTTTATAAAGAGAACGGGAACCCGGGGATCCTGTGTGGCGCAGTGGTTTATGCACTCGCCTGTCACAGGAGAATTTTTGATGATGTATTTCTCCTTCTATACTAATATTATAAAGAGGTAACGTTGGTAACATGTATGTATGTATGTATATTGGGGGTAATCTCCGAAACTACTGGACCGATTTCAAAAATTCTTTCACCATTAGAAAGCTACATTCACCCTGAGTAACATATAAGGCAAAGCAACGTTTGCCGGGTCAGCTAGTAAGCTATAAAAACAAAAAGTAATATTAAAAACGAATTAATTTTGTGTACCTAATTGTAACTTATTTTAAAGTTGATTGTAAATTTAATGTATACTTAGTAAGAATGTATTTATTTTAGAAATACTCTTAGATAAAAACAAATAAGGGCAGACACGGTACCTACCTAGCCACGGCAAATGAGACGATAAAACTGCGTCAGCTAGACGCTAGTCAGTCAGTAGACATTAAGAATGTTTATGTAGAGGTGTGTATATGCATATAGGTGTTTCTAGCTCATATTTCGAATACGCAATGTTAGAATATACCGTATCTACTATTTTTGTTTTTATCTAAGCTGGATAAAGATATTTTATCCAGGAATGAAACAGTCTACTGCGTTTATATGAAGAAAGAGTGGGTACTGGGTAGACTTTCCTCTTTAGAATCAGTATAAATCGTTAGCTTATAATGCGCAACAAAACAGTTGTTAACCTGGCATCATGAAAACGATTTCCTGAATTTTGGAGATTGGTTCTTCAACGTTCGGATTTTCCCTATTATTGCAAAGCAATCGTATTTCATCCTTTACTTTCCCTCCATTTCGTTCGTGAATGATGTAATACAGGTAAGGTATTTCTGTAAATGAAAGGTCGAACCCGGAAAAATGTCATCTCCTTTGGAATACTTCGAATAAGTGCGAATAATAGATGCTCGTTGACACTTGTTTTCTTTAGTTCTATTGATTTTTATTTCGCTTCAGTTTCGTTTGTTGATACAAAACACATTTAGGTAGGTATATATATTTTAAGATAAACATAGTGAGAAAATGTCCTTAGACTCCATGGTCCGAAGTTATGGGGATATTCGCCAATCCGGAAAGGCTCTCGTGACGTCTTACTGCCTAACGTCTATAAGAACGCGCTAAAATGTCCTTTGAAGTAACAGTGGAACATTTTAGCGGCATAACATATTTTTATTGTAATAATGGAGATGTTTCAATGTTTATTACGGACATGCTGGTTAATCTCTTAGCAAGGAATCATCATCATCCTTGCTATACCTAGACTTATTCTAGAAGTACCTACCTAACATTGACCTTCTAAGACCTTCTATTGCAAAAAGTGGACGATTTTGTTTATATTTGTGTTAAATTATCTTAAAAAAGATTAATTTACAAATCCCAAGTCCCAAACATGATAAAATTTTACACATTTTTACTCTACAAAGTTTCTTACATATCTCAAGAAGAAAAATATATTTTCACTTACAAACAGAGTCATAATACTACCTATACTCCTCACAGAAAACCACAAAATAAATCCCCTGAAAATATTTTGGGAGGTATCATAAAAAACAGGTAGTTAATTACATTGCGTTCACGGCTATGCAAAAAGTCGACTGGGCCCGATTCTAGTGATAAGATTTTTGTTATTAGAAGTATTTTAAATCACGAGTTTCGTGGTGTAGGAGGAATTATAAACGGACATACCTACAATCAAACACAAAAAGCGACTTTCTTTAATCTATGCAATGATTTGCCTATGAGGTGACCTACTTATTTAATACGTAACAGTTACAGAAACAAAAATCTGTAACGAAATCATACATTAATTTATTTTATTACACAACAGAAATCCAATCCGCAACCTCGCAGTCGGGGGTTTACCTACCGTTCAAAGTGCTCCTAACGATATTTTTGTGCTCAGAATCGTCCCCCAAGCCCAGGGTCATTAGTTCTTCTTTATCTACGTGTTTGTTGAGGCAATCTAAATTATTTGATCTCTCCTCCGTGGAGCCTAATGGACTCAATAATGACCGGTGGAATATATCTTGAAAGCTGGGCGGGTGCGCTCCTGCCTGTGTGGATTTATCTATAGCCTCTACCTACTGAAAGCTAGTACCTACTGATATTTAATTTATATCTATATGTTTGTATTATAAAGAGTATCCCCCTTACTTATAAATGATGACTAAGTTTATGTAACTTTTGTTCTGATATGCTTAAATTTTAGACCATATCATCACTTACCATCATTTGGTATTAAGTAGGTATAAGTATACTATACTTACCTATGGTAAAAAAAATGCCGTTTATTTTAAGAAAAATAAAATACCTACATTTTCAATATAAACGGATTGTCGCGAAGCTTTCAAAAGCTTTTATGTCGTTTTCAGGGTATTAATTACCATTTCACGCTTAAAAGATTAATTCATGTTACGAACACATTTTTAAGTGGCCCTAATTGTTTACGTTTATCCGTAATTAGGATATTAGAACCCTTTTGAAAGATTAATCGTATGAAAATTAACGTAAATGCGTTAAATCACAAGAGAATTTCCCTTTTATGTTTTATTGATAGAAAATCGACAATAATCTTCTGGATCTTTTCTAAAATATAGCTTGTATTTCTCCACCACTCAAGCTTAGCTTGTCTTATACCCCCAACCATAGTTCTTTTACCTCCTTTTAGGGTTCTGTACCTAAAGGATAAAAACGGGACCCAATTACTAGGACTCCACCTGTCCGTCTCTCTCTCTCTCTCTCTTTCTCTCATGAACCGTGACAGCTGGACAATAATAATTGAAGTTTTCACAGAAGTGGGCGAAATGAATACCATTGTGGTTTTCTCGGAACCACGGCCGGTTTAACCCGTTTGCCGAAACGTCGAGGTAAATAATAACAGTGATTATCTATAACGCGATCTAGACTCGTGTCTAATAATAAAAATGGTCAGAAATCGTGTAAAAGTGAAAAGAAAAAGTGTGAATACCATTGTGTTAACAGTGCATGTAAAAACAATATTTATTTTGAATTTGGATTTCCAATAAACATTATAAAATTGGCTATAATATTACATAGAGAGGGAACGCAACCAATTAGTGGTCGAACGTGTAAAACCCGCATCACTGATTGGAGTTGTGGAGTCTGCAATACGGTGACGTCTGGACAGTGACAACCCGAACGTTGTTCGAATAATTATTTTTTATCACATTTTTATTTGAAACGATTGTTTTCTTTCAATTATTTTATTGTGTTTTATAAACAACATACAAATATTGGGTTGATAGCATTGACCTCAATTATATGGACAGGAGGTCTCGCACTGAATTTTGTGCTTATTTGATCGTCTATGGAACTAATAGTTCCATAGACGGTCACCATCACTTTCAGTAGAAAACGCGCGACAACGGCGCAACATGGCGCAGATCAAATCGGCACAAAGATCTAATGTCATTTTGTATGGTATAGCAATTCCAGCGTACTTGTATAGTTTCCTTTCAGTGGTTGATAGTCATGCGACGCTATGAAAACCATCGTTAGAAGAGAAGGGATTCGTATGCCAATCGGAAGAAGACGTCAAACGAAACAATCTTTAACTTCAAAGTTTGCCTCTTCAAGGACTAAGGTTTAAAACCGTCTCACGGCTTTGAAAATCGCCATGTCGCGGAATTACCACTCTATCTCGAAAGAACACGCCAAACCGCACATATTTTGCCTTCAGACCATACCTAGCAAGTAGTAGGTTTGGATTTGGCAATATTTTACTGCCGGCCGCCTGCTTGACACCGACCCTGCTAGGGACCAAGCAGTTTATCCGCCACTGCGCGGGGAGAACTTAAGGTTTGCTAGTCTCCCTCAGATTCCATAGTCGCCTTTTAGAACACCCACGCGAAAAGATGGGGTAACCCTATTCTACGTCGCAATCGCAACCCATCTGCCATTACCTGTTAGGTACATTTGGGACTACATTGTGCGTATACCTTTACGTGATCTTTAACGGGTTTAATTACTAAAGTTACAAACTACGAAATTGGGTGTAAACAGTTGTATTGTGGCGTTTGTTCGGTCTTTCTTGTCCGCAACTTTACAATTAACAAACCGTCGAAATGTGTCTCAATATGTCTTAGGGACGATTACCTTTAGTTAGAATAAGTAGGGTTAAGGTCATAGCCCACTTACACGACTCTGCTCCCACCCGGCAAAAATAATGTAATTCAAATATGGGCTTTAAATATTGCTCTTTAGATATATTTTACACTGACTGACGAGCAGTCTGACGGCGGTAAGCTCGCTGAAAGCGAGCTGTCTGCTAATTTATGATGCCAATGTAAAATATATCTAAAGAGCAATATTTAAAGCCCATATTTGAATTACATTATTTTTGCCGGGTGGGAGCGGAGTCGTGTAAGTGGGCTATGACCTTTACTGCGGTTCGTTTCGATACGACATCGATACGATAATACGATGATTCTACTGTCACATTCTGATAGTAGGGTGACAGTAGAACCATCGTATTATCGTATCGTTGTCGTATCGAAACGAACCGAAGTACCTAACCCTCAAGGCGTGGTGCAAGAATTTTAAACCTACTTGATTACTTAAACTATAAGAACATTTGATATCAACACATGATTTTCGGATATCCGGCTATTTTTAATTTGCCGGATATCCGGATATTCTCCATTCGACCCGTATATTGTTTTTATGTGAATATGTTCCCGCCGTACTCCGTATATGAAGTCCGATTTTGATAATTCTTTTGTGAGAGTGCCGGATTGGACTTCCATAAAATCTTGGTGAAAATCTAATGAGAACCTTCGGGATGATGAGCAGAATAGCATCCCACAATGCAGTATATGGATTTTTATCGATAGAATCGGCTTATAAAGAACTAGGTAGAAATAGATAGACAACCCGAAACCACCTTCTCCTTAGAAAACTCCTAAATTATTAAAATTATGGTTACAATTTTGATGATTTTTACTGCTTTTACTTAAGGACGTTCTATCATTTTAACGCTGTTCAATTCTTTGGATTTAGTCTTACTACTACACGTGCACGGGTCACTAACACAGAAACGAGTGATAAGCGGAAAACTATAAAAAAACTGACATGTCTTGATACTTGAAATTGATTTTATTATTATAGTCTTATAGTCGTTACATTATGTCATATTTTTATTCCAGTATTTGATCTCTTTTCGAAAGTTGAAGACGCGTCTTACCATTATAAGGTTTGTTATTATTTTATTGAATACATCGAAAAAGTTTCGAAGGATTTGGCGTAAAGTTGGTGCCCTTTTCATTTTAAGCGACCAATGAAGAAAGATATTCGGCAGCAACCATCTAAGTAGTAACGGGGCTTAGATATTGCAGGTTGAAAACACAGATTGGCGATATCAATACGAAGTTAACTTTCCACTTTTTTAGTTAAAATCTATTATATTTTACGTCTCAAGTTAACATAGTGTAATAATTTGAGACTCCAATACCTCAACTCCGATATTAACATACGTTGAATACTTTACTTGCTAAATAGATGAATTTAGTTGATATAGGACTACTCATTTATAATAGTTGTATAAGTAATCATTCACTGTCAGGACTTTTGTTTGCTTATAGGTTTGTATGTTTGTCTTTCGAAAATTTACCAAAAAACCGGCCAAGTGCGAGTCGGACTCACGCAGGAAGGGCTCCGTACCATTTCCTTTACAACAGATTTTGTTTTCAAAAGGTAAATTGTGGTTTACGATTTATGACGTTTAAAAAGAAAACTACTCATTAGATTTCATTCAAACCAATTTTCGTTAGAAGTTTGCATAATAATGTACATTATATACTTTTTTTTAGTTTTATCATTCCATTATTTTAGAAGTTACAGGGGAGGTGGACATTTTACCACTTTGGACGTGTCTCTCGCGCAAACTATTCAGTTAAGAAAAAATATATATTAGAAACCTCAATATTATTTTTGTTGACCTATCTATATCCCCCAGGTTTAATGAAAAAAATATTTTTTGAGTTGCAGTTCTAAGTATGGGGAACCCCAAAAATTGTTTTTTTTTTCTATTTTTGTATGAAAATCTTAATGCGGTTTACAGAATACATCTACTTACCAAGTTTCAACAGTATAGTTCTTATTGACACGGAGAAAAGTGGCTGTGACATACGGACGGACAGACAGACAGACAGACAGATATGACGAATCTATAAGAGTTCCGTTTTTTGCCATTTGGCTACGGAACCCTAAAATTAATTTGACAAATTGAGTCACAGGACACTGCTAAACATGGGTACTTCTTTTGAGCGTAGGACCGGGATAACGTACCACGCAATTTGTAGGACCATATGACTATCGATGTTCCAGGTTGCATCTCTCTCGAGCGCCCGAGGTCCGCTTTCCTACTTTTACGTCTCCACTTCGCACTTAGTGAGGCCGTTTGCACGCATAATATCCTATCTTACAACGTCAAGCCAGCACTACTTGGGTCTTCCCAATCTGTCGCGACCGGGCGGAGGCGCCATAGCAAGACATTTGTTACCCACGTAACTAGCCGGTTTTCGTAGAACGTGACCTTACCACCGTAAGCGAGATTCTTGCAATTTATCTGCAATGTCCATTCCCTTCATGTCCATGAAGGCTGCCCCTGATACAGGAGTTTCTGACGCGGTCTTTTCGCGTCACTCCACACATCCAGCGCAGCATCTTCATCTCCGTGACACGCAGCTCCTGCTTATGTCGCTCAAGCAATGGCCACGCCTAACTACCACACAAAAGGACAGGTCTAATGATCGTTTTATAGACCTGTCCCTTCAGTTTAACCGGCATTTTGGGGTCACAGATGACAGCAGTTACCTCTCGACATTTAGCCCAAGCTGCCGAAATGAGGGACTTGACGTCGCAATCGATGTCGCCGGACTCGTTAAGCACAGATCCCAAGTCTGGTCTGGTCAAGGTCCGTCCGCTCGAATATGTGACCGTCTACGCAGACAGGTGTGGAATCTGTGGTATTGCTAGCCAGTATTCGGTCTTCGCTATGTTGAGTTGCAAACCGCCGTTCTCAAGCGACTCTTTCCACGCATTTACATTAAATTTAATATTAAATATTTCTATTTTATTAAAGAATATATATTTTTTATTTTTATTAAAGTACATTTTTGTTAATAACAAGCTACAAGTTATTGAGAACTTTGTACCTAAATTTAACCTTTTTTCATGGTTTTGACGTTTAAAGTTTGACAGCTGTCATCCAAAACGAAGATCTTGAAGAGCACTATCACTTATGCCATAAAAGTGGTTGCCTAAAATCGATAGTTACCAGGATATTTTCGTTTAAAGTTTGACAGCTGTCATCCAAAATGAAGATTTTGACGAGCTCTATCACTTATGCTAAGGAAGTAGTGGTCTGGGGTTATAGTTTCCGAGATATTGACGTTTTAAGTTTGACAGCTGTCATCTAAAACGAAGATCTTGAAGAGCTCTATCACTTATGCTAAGGACGTAGTGGTCTGGGTTCCAACGTTTCCGAGATATTGGCGTTTTAAGTTTGACAGCTGTCATCCAAAATGAAGATCTTGACGAGCTCTATCACTTATCCTAAAAATGTAGTGGTCTAGCGTCAATAGTTTCCGAGATATTTTCGGTTCAAGTTTGACAGGCTGTCTGGCTGTCATATTTTGTGCCTATTTCGATCGTCTTTTGTTTTTCACTAATCGCCTATAAAAAAAAATATTTATTTGATTTAAAAAAAAAAGAAAAAAAAGCGAGCTCACGCTCGGCCTATTATTATTTTAAAAAAAACCGCCTACCATGTAGCTCGGCCGAACTACAAGGATAATTGGGGGTGTTAGGTTTTTTCGTTACGAAATTTCTTAATTCAAAGCTCAAACTCCGTGATAAAAGCTATGCAATAACTTAAAAATGAAATAAATCTGTACCTACCAAGTTTTATTATTTACTTTTTTGTATCAAGTATCAAAAGCGATGATCAATTTATATGTGTATATGCAGCGATTTATTTTTTCCCTCCAAACGACGAGGAGGTGCTCTGTCCATAGCGCCTGAGCGCGGTCTGAGATCTCATTTAAAATGTTCGTGACTACATACATCAAAACGACACAATTAGCAATGAAGTCAACCTTATTTCCTA
This sequence comes from Idaea biselata, assembly GCA_958496205.1. Lineage (NCBI taxonomy): Eukaryota > Metazoa > Arthropoda > Insecta > Lepidoptera > Geometridae > Idaea > Idaea biselata. Next base: position 6,135,966 of record OY292403.1, on the reverse strand, counting down.
AACACGAAGGTTTACGTGGATTAGCAAAATTTTTGAAAATATTGAATGTTTTTTGATTCATTTTTATAGTTTGGGAATATTTTTGTTGCTTTTTTAATTTCGCATTTTAATATTCAATATTTCTGTATTATTATAGTACATTTTTTGTTAATGATAAGCTACAAGTTATTGAGAAATGTGTACCTAAACTTGGCCTATTTTCATGGTTTTTCGCGGGGCGGCGGTACGGAAAACATCTTTTTGGTATTAAAAGTATTTTATTTAAAATAACAAAATAATCCATTTGATACACTAATATTTTCTGGTTCATTTGATACCCTTGAAATATGTTAAACTGTGCCAGAAAAGCAGAAAACTGTACCGAAAAATAGCTATAATTTCCCTACATTTTGATACTTAGCGAATACGCCTCCTTAATTAGTTTGAATGTTGTATTGTTCTTTCTTCGATTATTTTTGTATTTATTATTTACGAAGATCACCATACGTTTCCGTCATACCAACGTCCTTCCATATACCCAAACTTTACCTTTTTATAATATTAGTAGGTACCTATTTATAGATGAGCAGCGCGCGTTACCTCCACACGTTACCGTGTTATCGTGGTATAAAGGTCATGTCCCACACCATGAAGCTCTACGAGCGTATAGTTGACTCTCGGATCCGGCAGGAGTGCACTGTCTCGGAGGGGCAGTATGGTTTCCGCCCCGGTCATGGTACCATGGACCCTGTTTTCGCCATAAGGATCGTTATGGAGAAATACAGATCGAAGAATACGCCTCTGCATTTTCTGTTCCTGGTCTTGCAGAAGGCCTTCGACTGTGTTCCTCGCGTGATGATCTGGTGGGCGCTGCGGTCCAAAGGGGTGCCTGAAACTTATATTGAAACCATCAGGGACATGTACCGAAATTCCGACTCAGTGGTGCGAACTGCTGTTGGTGACACTAAATCTTTCCCCATTACAGTCGGAGTCCACCAAGGATCCGTCCTAAGTCCGTTTCTGTTTAGCGTAATACTGGACGCACTGTCCGTAATCATCCGAGACGCACACGAGCAGCCCCCGTGGATGCTCATGTATGCTGATGATATTGCGCTAGCGGACTCGGATAAGGGGCGGCTTGGAAGGCGTGTAAATGCGTGGAAAGAGTCACTTGAGAACGGCGGTTTGCAACTCAACGTAGCGAAGACCGAATACTTGGCTAGCAATACCACAGATCCCACACTTGTCTGCGTAGAAGGTCACATGGTCGAGCGGACAGACCAGTTTAAGTACTTGGGATCTGTGCTTCACGAGTCCGGCGACATCGATTGTGACGTCAAGTCCCGCATTTCGGCAGCTTGGGCCAAGTGGCGAGAGGTAACTGGTGTCATCTGTGACCCGAAAATGCCGGTTAAACTAAAGGGTATATCTATAAAACGATCATTAGACCTGTCCTCTTGTATGGTAGTGAGGCGTGGCCATTGCTTGAGCGACATAAGCAGGAGCTGCGTGTCACGGAGATGAAGATGCTGCGCTGGATGTGTGGAGTGACGCGAAAAGACCGCGTCAGAAACTCCCGCATCAGGGGCAGCCTTCATGTCCGAGACATTGCAGACAAACTGCAAGAATGCCGCTTACGGTGGTACGGCCACGTTCTACGGAAACCGGCTAGTTACGTGGGAAACAAATGTCTTGCTATGGCGCCTCCGCCCGGCCTCGGCAGATTGGGAAGACCCAAGAAGTGCTGGCTTGACGTTGTAAGATCGGATATGCGTGCTAATGGCCTTACTACACGGGATGCCGAAGATCGTGCGAAGTGGAGACGTAAAAGTAGGAAAGCGGACCCCGGGCTCTCGAGAGAGATGCAACCGGGAACAACGCTCGGATCATGATGAGGAGGGGTCATCAAAAATTGTTGATTATTTCATGACGGAATGTTGTTGATTTTTTTTGTGTATGAATTGTAGGTGACATTGCTTCTTAAATTTTGGTGTAGTTTAAAACATACCCATGCAAAACCGTGTCCCATCGCTAGTTAGCTACCTATATAAATACAAGCAGCATTGTTACACAGCCGCCTACCAATTCGTTTTCCGGTCTCCCCTATAATAAAAGATCTTTCCGTCAACGACGCGACGACGGTCCGAACCAAATATCCATTCGCCGGGACATCGGGGAAGATAATCGTGTCGTTTTTTTCTGCGAAAATCGATATCCACGGTCGGGAGGAATTTAAAAGAAGCACTCTGGACTTTTAACGATTGTAAAATGAGGTTAAAACAGGAGGGATTCGCATAATTTGATTTAAAGCGGTTGTTTAATTTCTTTTACTTAAGAACGTGGCGACTGTTACCATTAACATACAAACTTAATAACAAAATAAATTATGAAAAATTTAGTTTTCTACCTTAATATCGATATTATTCGGATTAAGATTTTACTTTTATAGGGTCCCCCACCACAAGGTTTTCCAAAATATTCATTCGAAATGAAATAAAACGGAGAAACATTTTTTTTTTCATTTTTACAGCGTAAATTACTTTTTATTGGGAATAACATAAAACAAATGAGATGTAAACTAGTAATTTACGCTGGAAAAATGAAAAAAATGTTTCTCCGTTTTATTTCATTTCGAATGAATATTTTGGAAAACCTTGTGGTGGGGGCCCTATAAAAATAAAATCTTAATCCGAATAATATTGACATTAAGGTAAAAACTAAATTTTTCATAATTTATTTTGGTATTAGGTTTTTATGGAAATGGTAACAGTCGCCGCGTTCTTAAATTGATCGGCTTGGTTTCCTAAAAGGAGTTCCAGATTCTTGAGGTTTATTTGAGAAAATTTAGTTCAATCGGGATACCTAATTTGTTTTGTTTTTAGGGAAAGTTTAGGAATGAAACTAGGTAGGTACTATACTCAATAGCCTTATTAGTAAACGTGGAGTAAAGTCGGACTAGTGACAACATCCTTTGTTTTTTTCCGTGACAAGGACTTTCAAAGTTGACAGACAGAAACAAAAAGTGGTAAAATTACTCCGACCTAACTCCACGTTTATTAATAAGGCTAACAGTGACCAGTGGATTAAGTCGCTTCTGTATTTCATGGTATTTATCTATCTAACAATGCACAAGGTTGCGGGTTCGGTTCCCGCCAGGTGCAAGTATTTATGCTTAAAAATTAATATTTGTTACTGGTGTGGGTGTTTTCTATGTGTCATATGTATGTATTTACAAAAAATAAAAGTATAATATGTAGTAGGTATATCCGTTGACTAGTATCCATAGTACAAGCCTAGTGCATAGTTTGGAGCTCGATTTTACTGTGTGCAACGTTGTACAATATTTATTTATTTTAGATATTCATGTATAGGTTATGTATAGGTTACTAGCTGCGTCCCGCTGTTTTACCCGCGTAAGTCTCGATCCCGTGGGAATATCGGGATCAAAAGTAGGTATGTTAGGTACTCAAGGTGAATGTAGCTTACTAATGGTGAAATAATGTTTGAAATCGGTCTAGTAAATTTTTGTGTTAATTCATAAAAAACATACAGACGCACACACACACAAAAATACAAATCTTTCCTGTTTATAATATTAGTATAGATAACAGAATTTGGTACGCACTTCGTAGTAAATTGCTGTGTGACGTAACGTGGTATCCAGCTGTGATTGTGATTACCTCAAAACAGCAATATATTGCACAGAACATTATTATAGGCTCTATGCAGTATATTGCTGATTTAAGGCTTCTGAGGTATTGCTGTTATTATTCTGTTTCATCGGAAACTGAGTTATCAAGTAGGTAGTCAAAGTCAAATATATTTATTAATTACGAACAATGTATATAAATTACATAATCGTTTTGAAATGTCGAGATTTTAGTGTGGTTTCGGAAAATGTCACATACGTCTTTAAGTAGTTTATTATAATAAAGTACAGTAGTGCAGTGTACTAGTCAGTACGAATTATTTATTTTCTGGAGCCTACTATAGGGCACAGTCAGATCATCCTTGTGTCTCAAATTAACCTGACGGACATCTCTGTATTTGTGAAGTTTACTAAATTTATTTTTTATAAAAAACCTATAGGTACCTAACCATTTATTAGACATAAACAATAAATCAAAAAATAGAAAAAAGACTTAAAAACTATAGCAACAAGAAGTTGTCGGCACCGCTCTCCCGCGGCATGGTGCCCAAAACGCTGGCAGCGTTCCCACGCTGGATAGCTTTTTTTTTTTTTAACGTGGGAAAATCTTATTAAGACCATCAGGCCGCCCTCGGGGGAGAGCGGCCCGGTGAGTGGGGGTCAGGCTAACCCGCTGGGACAAGAAATTACCAGCCCTGGGATCACCAGACGCCTCGATAAGACGCGCCGACAAGCCCGAAGAAAAAAATCATATTATTTATTTATTAGGTAATAGGTACCTACAAGTGCTATTACCACAACTTCTCTATAAAAAAAATACGAATTTAACTTTTGACTCTTCTGAATAGAATTTTAAACAATAAAGCAAAGCAATGTCGTAGTTTTTCAACTTAGTAATTAGAACTTGACTGATTGAAACAGTCCCAGAGCCGAGAACGGAAAAAATGGAGCGGGTGTCCTAATTATGGAGAAATCTCGGCCGGAAAATCATTGGCTGCGAATAAACGCGAGTAAACTTTTGATAAAGTTTTATTTATATTGAAGCGTTGTCGCTTCATCGTGGAGATGGCGTTTTAATTGAAAAATCTACTTCATTTTATGAAATAGCTAATAATGAGATGATTGACACCAGTATATTGCCTCAATCCTAATCGAAGCACAATAAATTATAAAGTAATTTATTGTGCTTCGATTAGGATTGACCTAACACCTTATCTATCCTTAAAATCTTGTCCATTCATTAGTTGCTTGGCTTAGATCGCGCTTAGGCGATAAGGCCGCCCATTGTGCCACATAAGTTTTAAAAGTTTTTTTATGTAACATTTGTATTTTTAATACAATATAGCGTTTATCTATCTATCTATTGATTAAGTCGTTATTGGCCTTCGCAAAGAAAGGCCGATGGGCACACCGAGCCACATCGGTCTTGCAATGCGGTATCATGTCGTCGTTTGCGATGCGTTGGTCGTGGCTTCAAAATGGAAAACACTATTGTGCCGACATTAAATAGCGTATTGCCTTTTGCCCAGTGAGCCATGCTACTGTTTCAGTGATGTGGCTCGATGTGTCTATCACCCTATCTTATTTAAAATTTTCTAAAGTCCACTGATAACTAACTCGATGCAAATCGGAGTACAACAAAATTACAAAGAGCGACCCTTAAGAAATGATTTTGATAAAGTGCTTGAGCAAATAATGGTCTGTGCGAGCGAAGTATATTCAATCAAGAGAGTTAGTAGGATCCACTGTAAACAAAGAGAGCACTGGGCAGGGGGCTATTCCTGAAACTGCGTAAGAAAACTAAATTTATTTTTCTTGTCAGGTGGCATTTTAATTATCAATCTTGATTAAAATGGCGGATTGGCTTTGTAGATAGATACCAATAACATAGGTTCTTAGAAACATGCTTATGTTTCTAAGTAGGTATCTATGTTGGTTAGCGATTCGAAACCTTAATCGGTTGGAAACCATAATCGGTTGGAAACCATAATCGGTTGATTAAGGTTTCACAGGGCGTCTTCCGTATGTAGCCTCATAATTAGACCATTCTACGTGATTTTAGGACATGGCTCGGGTTTCTTCGCGATATTTTCTTACACTGTAAAAGCGATGTTAAAAGCACACATTGGTAAGCTTTTCTTAAAGAAAAATACATTGGTTAAGTTGGCGCGGTTGCGTGGTGCGGCAAAAAGGGAAGCAGCCAAGGAGAATCAGTAAATAACTCGCATTGCAATAATTTTCAATTGATTTTCCATAAAGTTTTCCTCCAATATAAAAGGAGCAAAAGTGGAAATATAGTTCAGGCATAGTCCCCTCACGAGCCTACACGTAGAGCTCGATGCATTGTTTATTGTTTACAATTCGGTTCTAGATAATGGCAAGGGACTGGGAACGACGAGATAACCGACATCTGATACATCAAAGGGTAGACAAGTCCTGAATCTGTAACATGAATTTATGTTAGGTATAGTTGAAATTTTTGTTAACCAGCAATGTTAAGTAATGCATAGGATTATTATTATTATTTTGTTATTAATATCAACACATTGTTACCATTTTGTTTTGACGGAGGATCCCTGCCACCCAAGATACAGGCTTGCCTAGTTTGGGGGGTAGGAGTTCAAGTAGTAACATTTTTGTTTTTAAATACGTGTAACCTTATCATTATTTTGTCTTTCTTTGTATTGTTTTTTATTCTTCTTAAAACATTGTTGTAGTGTAAGGTTTCTTTTTTCAATAAATTATTATTATTTACTTTTTCTTTCTTTTTTTTCTCAGCTTAAAAGCCGGTGTTAATGCTAATTACGGGCCTAAGCCAAGTAATTTAGCATGTGGAAAATATATCTATCTAATTTGGTGTTTGATTTGAAATATTGGTGTTAAGAGGAGTTATTGGGTTTTCATCTAATTCTAAAAATTTTCGAACTATTCGACACGTGTTTAGAATAGCAGCTTTCTGTAGTTTTATACTATATGTATGATCTTGTATGTTTAATAATTTAAGGCTATTGTGCAGGTGTTTTGGTATTACCCCGGTCGTTGACAATACTATTGGTACAATGTAGACTTTATCCTGTTTCCATATTCTACTAACTTCATCCTTCAGATCTTGATATTTGTGAACTTTTTCTGTAATAGTCTTTGTAAAGTTGTGTGTGTTAGGTACAGCAATATCAATTAGGTAGGTGGTTTTATTTAATTTATTGCATATTAATATCCCGGCTAAATTCAGATTTGACTTTAACTAACTTTTCCATTTCTTGATTGGTTTTGGCATATAATTTAATGTCATCCATATAAATTAAATGTGTTATTTTTGATTCGGAGCCAGTATGTTTAAGAGAAAATCCTGCACGTTGACTATTCAGCAGATATGATAGGGGGTTAAGGGCCAAACAAAACCAAAGGGGGCTTAAGGAGTCGCCTTGATAAATTCCTTTCTTTATTGCAATTTCTCTCGTAACTACATGGTTGGGGTAGCTATTAAGATGTAAAGTGGTTTTCCATAGAGGCATTAAAGTTTGTAGAAAATTGATTATAGCCAAGAGTGCGGAATGCTATCGAAAGCCTTTTGGTAATCTATATATGTACAGTGTAGATTTCGTTTCTTAGCTGCAGCTTGTTTGTGTATAACAGAATCTATTATTAATTGCTCCTTGCACCCCATGTGGCCTCGTCGACAACCTTTCTGTTCTTCTGCTAGTATGTTATTTGTTTCTGTGTGTATTCTAACTTTCTGAGTGATGGCTGATGTAAGTATTTTGTAAATAGTAGGTAAACAGGTTATGGGACGGTATTGTGATGGTTGTGATGTATTATTGGTTTTAGGTAGCATGTAAGTGATTCCTTTTGTGATGAATTGAGGTATATTTTGTTTTTGTAAAATAATTTCTGTTAAATTTTTAGCCAAATATTTATGTAAAGATTTTAACTTTTTAAACCAAAAATTATGAATTTTATCAACTCCGGGTGACTTCCAGTTATGTAGCTTATTATTATTATTTATTATTATTAATACATTCCGTGTTTACTACACCACTACTCACTACTGATGATTTACACGGTGCCTTGATCTATTCCACCAGGCTCTCTTGATCTCAGGCTACTTACTGCTTTTGTGTCTTCTTCCCATTGTAGGTCGCGATCCCGAAGTAACATTAGGTTAAGGGCCCTATACTGAAAAACTGAAAATCCATGTCGGGCGCATCGAAAATTGTTGATTATTTCATGACGGAATGCGTAGAACTTTTTTTTGTGTACAGATTGTAGGCGACATTGTTTCCGATATTTTAATGCAGTTTCCATACAAATATGTCGAAACGTATTGAAGCCTATCGACATTTTAGCCAAATCAGACATTTTTTGTCTAAAATTTGGATAGGCTTTGCACCAATAGGAGGTTCTTGTCTTAAAACTACACCAAAATGTAGGAAACAATGTCACCTACAATCTGTGCACAAAAAAAAGTTCTACGACATTCCGTCATGAAATAATCAACAATTTTCGATGAGCCCGACAGGGATTTTCAGTTTCAAGGTCGTTGGCGTTGTTATTCCTCTTAAGAACGATTCAAAACGATCATGTGTATATCTTTCTAATCTTTTCTTTATTTTGGCCTGATGGATGGTGATGTGGTGCTCTACGACTGAACGGGAAATCAGCCAGAACGATATTACATTTCCACATTGGGACACCAATGCAATCCAGTCTAGTATTCCCTGTAGCTCTAGTACCATAGAATATCGCCACGGTACTAAAACCAAAATGAGCGATCAGAGCACATTTTTAATCGCTCGAGGGACCCAGGATTGGCGACTGTATTGCCCCGCATTACTTCCCTGGAAAATAGTATACTCCCCCGGGACGTACAGAACACGGTGCAGGGAAGTTCCGGAGAGTTCGAAGTAGACTGCTATCAACCGGAACCAAGGATGGCCACCGAAGAGTTTTAGTCTATTCAAATCCGTACAACCTTAACAAAGGTGAAAGTATAATCTATTAATCCAAGTTCATGCGGTTTAATTTCATTTGTCATAAATTCATAATATTGGATTGAAAATCTACTAAGCTACATATTTTTGCAGACTCACCATAATACCAATAGTCGCTTGTAAGTTGCTTGCTTGAACAGTATGGCTCTTGTACTTCTGACCTTTGCAATACAAATAACCTGTGTTGTGTATGTGTACATTGTCCCTATTTATAATCTTCCTTACATTAAATATTACCTACCTACCTATGGTGAAAAAGTTGTGTTGAAGCATATACAGATTAAAAAGTAACAATAGCGAATTGAGCCGGTCTTCTAAAAAGGTAGTTAAGCAGATTTTGCAAACAGTAATGGAGACCGCGGATCGGAAAGCGCAGCGTTGGACGTCCACCAACGAGATGGACGGACGACTTAGTGAAGGCCGCGGGTTCACGATGGATGCAGGCCACTTATGACCGAAGCATCTGGAAATCTATGACGGAGGCTTATGTCCAGCAGTGGACTTCTTACAGCTGAAATGATGATGATGATGACTGCTTACTTAAACTGTAACTTTCTTAAAATAAACATAAAGACCTAAGTAGGTATTTGTTATTCGGAGTTCAAGCGAGATTGGGTATCCTCGTCCAATGCGACTTCATGTCACTAACTGTTTGTCCCAGTTTTGTCTATTAATATTTCAAAGTCTTTGAAACCGAATATTATATTTTTAATCAAAGTTTGACCAAATGTCAAAAAGTTTTAATATCAAAAACTTTATACCGACTGGATATCCGACACAAGTCATTAAAAGTTATTGGTATAAAATAAAATAAAAACGCATTATTAAGGATGACTCACGCTAGACCGGGTCTGGCGAAACGTAGGCCGTAGCGTAGCACGGTCCATTGTTCGTTGCTCGGTAGTCACTCCGTTGCTGTTCTGTACCCCTACCATGAGTTGATACGTAAATACGTACACTGTAACGTTAACAGTTTGGGCATGTCCGCAATGCAAAATATCGGCTCGCGCGGCCGATCCCGCGTCCCGTACGGTACGGTACAGCCAGAAGAAGCGGGCGCGCTGTGCACAAGGTGAAACTGTTACAGTGTACGTATTTACGTAGCACCTCATGGTAGGGGTACTGAATAGCGTAAGTGTGTCCATATTGTCTATACAAAGTGAAAAAATAAATAAAAATATGCTACGGTTATAGTTGCGTTACTCGTACTATTTATGTATTCTGTGGTGTCGTGTAAAACTAGTGGGAAAAATATCTAAAGCATCGCTAATGTTTTGTCTGTATGTTTGCTATAGCGACTATAGTGCCTTTCCGTCGCCATAGGTACTATAATAAGTTCTAATTGGCACCAAAATGTTGTTGCATAATAACTCTGATTAACAACCCACATTTACCAAATTTGGAAACTTCTCGCGTAGGTAATTTAAACTTTAACTGCTCAGTTTGTCATCTAAAACTTGATGACTTTGACGACATTGGTTTAGATAACTCCTATGTACCTACCTATTACATTTTTATTAAAAAGTTTAAAGCAGATCAAGGTGGAAAAAAGCTAGCTTTTATTTTTTAGGTTATATGACTATTAAGTGTGGGGTTTTTTGAGACCACTAGACCTGCACTAATATTGTCTTTCAGGGAGTTTTGGCGCTTCTTGTCAAGGCCTCTGATTAGCTAAACAGTTCTTCTCCATCCTAAGGTTGCCTGGAATCAAGATAAGGATAAAAAAAATCTATTTCTGACCTTTTTGTGTTTCTTTACTAAATGTATTGCAAAAGATTGTATTGTGCAAATAAAACGTTATACATACTATCCATATATCTTATGGTTTTTTGTCCCGGCGGATAAGCCTTGTTATCTAGATGACTCCAGCAGTATCTTGGGCATCATGCCTCGGGAAGGCGTTGTGCCGACAACTTGTTATAATGTCTAATTATAATTATATTTTCGAATTAATTACACCTTTAATTCACTATGCAAATTTACGCAAGAGAAACCCTTTACGTAATTGAAATCACGTTATAACATCATAGGTAATTAACAAACAAGATTCATAGGCAGGTACTTTAAAGAAAACATGGTTTGTTAATTTAGGAAAAGGTAGATCCGTACAACTTGAGTCACTTGAGAACTCGGGTTTTATACTTTTTGTGTTTATACGATCCGCGGTTCATGATTTTGCTAGTGCAAGGATTTAGAATGATGTAGGTAATGATAATGATTAATCGATGATATAACCTAGTCTATTAACATGTTTTTTTAAATATTTCTTGACTTGATTTTTAATGCTCTTAATCCGCAATGAACCGGACGTGTTTTGAAACTGACACTATTGATTGATATCTCAAGATTTTAATCAAAATTAGGATTTTAAAAAGGCTTTTGGGTGTTGGCACTACAGATGACCATAGACAAGGGTTTATAGTTACAGGCTCACAGGTCATCAATTATCAATGGTGCCAACACCCAAAAACATAAAATATTTTCAATAGTGTCCATTTCAAAACACGTCCGTTTCATTGCGTATTTCCCCTACATATTCCTCCTAGGTGTTAACCACACAAAGTATAAAATGCTTTTGAAAAAATGCTTTAAAAAATGTTAGTATTGGTACATTCAAAAATCAATCAAAAATCAAGATTGAACCAAAAATTTTAAAATGCATTAAACTCAAAATTGCAGTTAAAACTGCTATCCACATTGTACGACTGCAATAAAACTTCAAACCAATTCACAGGCTGATTGGAGTTGGTGCAGTTATTGCGGTGCACGGTTGGGTTGCAGTTTTATTGTAGTCGAACCAACTGCATAGTCGGAATGCAGTCTGTCTGTCCAGTTTCAGTTTCAGTCCCGTGAGAATAAATATAAATAAATAATTTAGACTAGTAGTACCTACTATCTAGATACCTATCTAATAAAACTAATACATTTGTATTATAAGTAGTGTTTAACTGTTTAAATAAAATAATTGCAGAAAAAACTATACAATAACAAGAAATAGATAGCTTGTATGTGAAATAAAAAATAAAAAGCTTCAAATGTTCATGTTTTTGAGATATCAAGTTTTTTACATCTAGTACAGATTTTATTCTTGTTCCTTTTCAAGATGTTTCTTTTAATTAACATTGTTAAGCATGACATATTGTGGTTTGTGTTATAAAAATTCTTTTGAGCTTTTATAGATATCTCACTTACGAGTTACGACTCGACGATATTTCGCGACCTACTTCTCTTATTTTCTTTTGTCTTTGGAAGAAAAGGGGTTTTTTGGATAAGAGAGGTTATACAAACAGAGATTGAGTTGAGGGGCGATGCAATCGGATCGAGACGAGTGCTACGGATATTATCTCGTTTATTTACCCGGGTACGGAATTGTGCCTTTTATGTCAAAATGTTTAACTTCCCAAAATGTTGAGTTTCCCAAAATTTTGAACTTTTTAAAATGTTGAGAAGCGCCTCCTTGCATTGTATTGAATTTTTGACTGATGGTGATTCTGCGCACAGTAGGTACCTACGCAATTCCTCCATTGACCAGTGATGAAGAAGTCATCAAAGGAGAATGGCCAGTTTCAAAGAGTTGATAGTCATGTAGCCGAAGCATCTAACACAAATACACAACACAGGACGTTCGCAAAATACATAACATAAATCCAACATCTATTTAATATCAACCTCCTCCATCGGAGGTTAAAAACTAAGCTAAGACGAATCACTTCATTGCGACGCTTTCATACAAATATATCTTAGTACATTGTAACAAGAAAGCTAAAGAACAAACTTCAGAAAGCGCTGCACTTTGCTGAACGAGCATCCTCACCACACTTCTCGCGGTTTGTTACTAGAAATTCCATAACACTGCGGTAGACCAAAGCATTTTCAAACGCTTGACAGTGAACAAACAAGTTGGAACATCTAAGGTTTGTCAATAAATCTAGGGAACAATTGTAAAACAACAAACAGCCATTGTGAAGTGCAATCGGCATCACGTATTGCCGGATTGCAGTAGCTAAGTTTCCCGGTATGTTGATATATTCTTCGTCTTCTTCTTCGTGTCGATGGCACAAAAAATTGTCAGGGGAATGTGGTTAAACCCGCTCACTCCAGTATGTTGCGAGATCTTTGGCGTTTTCTTTGGCTGACATCAGATCAGCCAACGTACAACTATTAGGGCTGGAGGGGCATATACGGAGGTGCTGCATAGTTTGCTCGGGAGCTCCTCAGTCGCATTGAGTCCGGCTTGGATCAATCATACCCCATCTTCCCAGATTTCTCTTGCAGCGACAAACCCCAGTTCGCAGTCTATTAAGCGACTTCCACACTGGCCAGGGTAGGTCATGTCCAGAGGGATATTCTTCGTGAACCTAAGATACAATGAAGCGATCAGCAGTGTCTATAAAGTTCTTAAAAATGACACGAGAAAGGCTCTTTTGGTCCCTTGAGATCCACCAGTATGAGTTGAGTTTCCCTCTTTCTCAAACTCTGAGTCAAATTACCTACATAAATGTTTGCAAAACAAAAATCAATGATTCAAATCTTACAAACACTCAACGGCAAAAGTTTTCTCCACAAACCGAACCAAAGTTGGTTTGAAGAACAGAAACCTAAGTTCGTTTTCAAACTGAACGTAGAGTATTCGGTTTTCAATAAGTTCTGACCATAAGAACCCTCTGCATACTACAGACTTTTACTCAATAAAACTATCTGCCGATAGTCGGTCGATAGTTTGATCAGTAGCCGCCGACTGTTCAGTTCATACTGGAAATATTTTACAAGGAGAAATACATCATCAAAAATGGTTGGAACATGAAGAATGGTTGGAACTTGTGCCCCTCGCTTGCCGGTGCGCCACACGGGAACCCACGTGACATTGTAAATTTATGGTTATGATTTCTCCTTGTTTTGTTTACCGACTAAGGCTCGGTTTGAACTTTTACAGTTAACGATTCTTTGAGACGTCGTTCTTTCTCCTATTTAATATTTTTTTTTAGTGATGTATTTTGTCCTTGTTAAATATTTCTAGTTAACACTCCTTGATTAATAAAACATAAGAAATATCAGTTCATACTGATCAAAAACTAAGGGTAGAGATTTTTATTAGGTAAAAGTCTGTAGTGTGCTAGGAATCTAAGTCGCTTTTTGATTCTAGGAACTACATTAGGATCTGAGAGTAGATATACCTGTGGGAGAGAAAGTTGGGTATATTCGTGAGAATGTTTGTGTAATGTAACGCATTAGTTACCTAAATGGATTTTATCGAAGTTACTTAAGGGGAGCAGATATTTCCAGTACGTAAAATAGTTATTTTTTTTGTAAAATCAAGTTTAAAAACGAAATGTAATTCTATTTTTTAATATTTTCCAGCTACTTGAAACTTATTCGGGCTTTGAAACCATCTAATATTTCAAAGCCTGAATAAGTTTTATCAAAAATATGGTCTCTAAGTCTGTTTAGGTTTAAGTTTCTAGAAAACAATGCCCCAAAGTGGCGTGCTGTAAAATAGAATTACATAATTGGATTTTTTTGAGAAAAACTAGAATAAAAAATCAACCGTCGCGCCCAAGTATACAAGGGTATACACTATACAACAAAGGATCGACCTTGTAACAACTTTACCTACTGCCTAAATCATAAGGGGAAAAAACCTGGCCACTAAGGAATTTTCTATTACTATGAATTACATCTACACTTCTACAGCAGCCGGCAGGAGTGCACTGTCTCGGAGGGGCAGTATGGTTTCCGCCCCGGTCATGGTACCATGGACCCTGTTTTCGCCCTAAGGATCGTTATGGAGAAATACAGATCGAAGAATACGCCTCTGCATTTTCTGTTCCTGGACTTGCAGAAGGCCTTCGACTGTGTTCCTCGCGTGATGATCTGGTGGGCGCTGCGGTCCAAAGGGGTGCCTGAAACTTATATTGAAACCATCAGGGACATGTACCGAAATTCCGATTCAGTGGTGCGAACTGCTGTTGGTGACACTAAATCTTTCCCCATTACAGTCGGAGTCCACCAAGGATCCGTCCTAAGTCCGTTTCTGTTTAGCGTAATACTGGACGCACTGTCCGTTATCATCCGAGACGCACACGAGCAGCCCCCGTGGATGCTCATGTATGCTGATGATATTGCGCTAGCGGACTCGGATAAGGGACGGCTTGGAAGGCGTGTAAATGCGTGGAAAGAGTCACTTGAGAACGGCGGTTTGCAACTCAACGTAGCGAAGACCGAATACTTGGCTAGCAATACCACAGATCCCACACCTGTCTGCGTAGACGGTCACATGGTCGAGCGGACAGACCAGTTTAAGTACTTGGGATCTGTGCTTCACGAGTCCGGCGACATCGATTGTGACGTCAAGTCCCGCATTTCGGCAGCTTGGGCCAAGTGGCGAGAGGTAACTGGTGTCATCTGTGACCCGAAAATGCCGGTTAAACTGAAGGGACAGGTCTATAAAACGATCATTAGACCTGCCCTTTTGTATGGTAGTGAGGCGTGGCCATTGCTTGAGCGACATAAGCAGGAGCTGCGTGTCACGGAGATGAAGATGCTGCGCTGGATGTGTGGAGTGACGCGAAAAGACCGCGTCAGAAACTCCCGCATCAGGGGCAGCCTTCATGTCCGAGACATTGCAGACAAACTGCAAGAATGCCGCTTACGGTGGTACGGCCACGTTCTACGAAAACCGGCTAGTTACGTGGGAAACAAATGTCTTGCTATGGCGCCTCCGCCCGGCCGCGGCAGATTGGGAAGACCCAAGAAGTGCTGGCTTGACGTTGTAAGATCGGATATGCGTGCTAATGGCCTCACTACACGGGATGCCGAAGATCGTGCGAAGTGGAGACGTAAAAGTAGGAAAGCGGACCCCGGGCTCTCGAGAGAGATGCAACCGGGAACAACGCTCGGATGATGATGACATCTACACTTCTACACTAATATTATAAAGAGGAAAGATTTTTATTTTTGTGTATGTGTTTGTATGTTTGCAATGAATAAACTTAAAAACTACCAAACCGATTTCAAAAATTCATTCACCAAGAGAAAGCTACATTATCGAGGAGTTACATAGGCTACTTTTGATCCCGATATTCCCACTGGATCGGGACTTACTAGCTAGTAGATAATAAAGAGATAGACTACGAGATAGAATGCAAGGTTCACAATACCACTAGTTAACACTAGTTACTAAGTTACCATAAAATGTACAAAACTTCAGTCCGAAAAATATCACACGAACCGAGGCGTACCGCAAGAGCTAAAATTAAAGGCACATTCACACAGCTGGTTGGCGGAATTTAAGCGTAGTGTTTAGCGAAACGTGTCGAGTTATAAAGTGAGCTAAGTTTAAATACCTAAGTATCTTATCTACCGACAAATGCGACATATCTGAAGCGGTATGTCGTTTTTGTCGCTTGTTTCATCATCATTCATAGGGTGAAATATTAGAAGGCTTAAAATCGGTTGATATAGTATTTAGGTAATATAGGCAACCACCATGAGTGAGGGCTATATTTCACCGGGACACCATGGCGGCGCAACCAGTCGCCGCTACCAACAAAATGTATACAGCTCTGCGCCACCAAACAGACACCAAGTGAGTAACTCTCTATAGAGCTGTATACATTTTGTTGGTAGCGGCGACTGGTTGCGCCGCCATGGTGTCCCGGTGAAATATAGCCCTAACTAAGGCTTAAAATTTATTGTTCTTAAGTTTGCAATAGCTCGATATAGGTACAGAGTAAAAAATATTCTTCCATAGGTTCTTAACGTTACCGATTTCTTATCATATTGACCAATATTATTTAAATACAATTTAAGCCTTACTCATGGTAGTTGGCTATATTACCTAAATAAATGTTTAATTTTAAGTAATGAACTGCCGGCTGCAATACAGCTTACACTAAAGCAGTTGGTAGGATTAAGATGTTACATATTTTATGTAATTACTCTTTTTTCATTCGTGTTTGTGTGTCACACAGAAAAAACAATAAAGATAAATATGTTACAATATAAATATATATATTTTTATTTACATTTGCTAACATGCGTGCGTCAGGCGAAAACAAAGTTCTTTTGGAAAGATTCTATTTCAAACTAAACCAATAATTTTAAAAGATTGGAATGAGAATGAATAAAAAAACGGAAAAAAATATAAATATTAAACTGTAGGTACACATCACTTCGTTTACTTTGATATTTTTGTATAATACTTTGTAGTGGTTAGACGGAGCTAGCGATAAAAAGAACTCATTAGTACCTACCTTTGATTTTAGGGATGTACGTGATCCTGTGACAGACATTTACCAGTTTTCTACTCACGAAATCATTAACCTAGTACGTGTGTGGCACTCTTTGATTTTTTGTGACTTTGTCGTCTATTACTCGTCAAACGAAAGAGTTATATTGTTAAGCCACAAAGTGGCTATGTATCCGATGTCATTTAAAGGTGGATCGCGTTGTAAATATGGGAAATTATTCTTGACTAGCAGAGTCCTATGGTTTCATCCGCGTAAGTCCCGATCCCGAGGGATTTTCTAGAAACCCTTTCTTATCGTTTCTTTAGCTTTTCTTTAGTGTTTTTAGAGAAAGTGTGTTCTTGGTGGTGTGTAGGTACACCACCATGAACACACTGGAATGGAAATGGAATAGGACATGGAATTTTATATTACGTATAGGTACTTAATGAAATCGATTAGTTTAATAATGCCTTTTATAGCAATTTCTGTAGTAACTTAACGAATGTTATGTACCTACTTATATACCTTACCGAACCTACATATATTTTGATTCGTACAAACTATAAGTTGTTAAAAAGTATCTATAAATAACAAAGCGATATAGATTTAACACATTCGCGTGAGCAGCTTCCAAAATAATTTGTACTGCTCAGGCGCAGCATTTTCCCATACAAAATTTTGCGACGTCTAAACACGTTCCGCCGCAATATTCATAATTAATTATCAGGAATCGTCTCTGTTGCGGCGCAAAAAATACGTGCCAAAGGATTTTGTTCTTTTTTTAGACGTCATAAGGTGTTCCACCGAAATAAGGTATTACTGTTAAAGGACGTCGGGTGACGTTGCGCCGATTCACAATTAATTTAAAACGACGTCGTAAGAAGTTGTTCACGCGAACGTGTTAAACAACGAAAACAATCCACCACGTAAACAAAGAAAACCATCATAGGTGTTTTGAACAGCTTAGCCTTAAATCATTCATACATAAATTAATTAAGTTATAAGTATACACTTCATTAGATTCAAGACTTGGTGCTTCCTAAAATATGTAGGTAGTATATCTAGCTCTATATCTCCCAACAGCTAATGTACAGGGCGTGTCGCCCGCCGGATGTACGAGAAACGTAACACTTACCCCGCAGTGTAAATAAACTCACTAAAAGCTACCTAGCTCTTAAGAAATGAAGCGTGGTCTACTAAAATGGCTCCAAGTGGAGCTGTCAGATTTTTCGTTGATAACTTGGAAAGTTTAGAAAGATGGCAGAATAAGTTTTTAACTGTTTCAAAAATTTAACTAGTTTTTCGATTTCAATCGTGTTATTTTTATTATTTTTAGCTAATTTTGCAAATGCCGTGACGCTGTTTGAAGGACTTACTTACAGTGTTTGCTAGTCAAAGGTCGACCTAAAACAATAACCCCCTTACTTATAAACGATGATTAACAGTTGATTGTTATGTAAAGTTTATCACTGACTGTTTACTTTGAAACTTCATGTCACAGTAAAAGACAAACGTTACATAAACTTAGTTATCGTTTAAGAAAGCTGTCATATTTTAAGAAAATTGGAATAGGTTATATCATACGTATTTTTCCTAGCACGCAAAATCACTTCTTCGTCTTTATTGATCCATCAGACAGTCAGATGATATAGATAAAGATTATTTCTTAGGTACTTCAGAGATTACACTGCATTCACAGTATGTGAACCTACTTGAGTTACAAAAAACATACCAATAAACCTACCAACATCAGGAATTTGATGACTAATTTTCACTCATGATTGTTTCGAATCGACAAACTTACAAAGATAGGAAGGTACCTATGCAGAAGCACAGTAAGTTAGGCGTAGGCTCCGACACTTCAAAGTGTCGACTTAATTAACCTGCACTTGATAGCGATCCGAACTATCCACTATACAAAGGGTTTCATCAAGATAAGACACGGTTTGATTTAAGATTTAGCACGATCAATAGTACTTTGTTTTATGTAATTTCCAACTAACTACTAAGCCCTTTACTTATAAACGATGACTAACTTTGAAACTTTATGTCACATTAAGAGACAAATTGTCACATATATGTAACGTTTGTCTATAAGTTAGTCATCGTTTACAAGTAAGGGGGTAGGTGAACTGAAGTTTACCTAGTAGTTAGTGCGCTTCAGCCATTACCTTTTTGATACATGTTTTGACATCTTTTTTGTTTGAATTGTTCATAAATAATACTCCTTGCACCATTCCTGGGAGTGGCCTGACGGTACAGCGGACCCCGCGTATGCAAGTCTGTTGTCGTCAATATGTAGATCAGTTGTTTAAGGGGTTATACCATTCGTGAGTCCGTTTAGCAATGTGATTTAGATCATTCTTCTCATCTGAGCAATGTTCCCAGTTGCATCCTTGATGGGAGCCCGGGGTCCGCTAAAACCCCAAATAATTTGGGATCGGCACAGTAGGTGAGTCATCATTGACACCAACCCTCCTAAGGACCAACTTAAGGTTTGCTAGTCTCCCTCAGACCCCTTAGTCGCCTTTTACGACACCTACGGGAAAAGATGGTGTAACCCAATTCTATACCGGGGATACACGGACAATGTGATTTAGATAATTGAGTGGTAACAAGTTGCCTAGTGTTTCCTCAATAGCACCAACTTGAGAACATGTAACTCACTAACGCTAGTATTCTGTACCCCAAAATTTACATTCATTATTAAGTTATTTATTACACAAAAGAATTATACTAATGTAATTTTGGTAGGTACGTTTTCCCTCAACAAAGTAGAACGTATTTAGGTACTACCGAATTATGAAACCTTCTTGATTAAATTAGTCAAACTGTAGTATTCTACTCCGAAGCCAGGCAAACTTTTTACGTTCCCCGTATGTCTCGTGTCAAAGCTCTAGTTAAGCTCCCCACGCCATGTACGTCCGAATGAACAAGTTAAGTTTCATTATGTTAGTGCATGCTTTCATACGGTAACATGTAAATATGGGTGCTTTCATAAAATTAAGCTTCTATTTTTTATTGTGTCTGAAACATAGGTAACGTAGCTCGGCGGTACTGACGTGATGCTTAAGTGATATGAGGGCATTGTTGAGATGCCGTCGTCAGGCCTACTCGAAGACGGCTTGGCCGATTGAGATGATTCTTATTTTATTTGGAAGGTTGGTCCTATGTTGTGATGATCTGATGAGGATCTTCAGACAAGACTTCAAACTTTATTAGCCTTATTAATAAACATGGAGTTAGGTCGGAATAATTTCACCACTACCTATTGTTTCTGTTTGTCAACTTTAAAAGTTGTTGTCATGGAAAAGGTCACAGCATGTTCTCACTACTTCGACCTGACTTCGCGTTTATTAATAGAGCTATTAAGGTTATA
This sequence comes from Idaea biselata, assembly GCA_958496205.1. Lineage (NCBI taxonomy): Eukaryota > Metazoa > Arthropoda > Insecta > Lepidoptera > Geometridae > Idaea > Idaea biselata. Next base: position 6,115,740 of record OY292403.1, on the reverse strand, counting down.
TTTTTATTTTTGGCGGTTTTGGAAGTCGGTTGAGTTTTTTTTTATTAACTAATTCTACACTTTTTGTTGTTGGGACACTTTCTTATGAAAAAGTTTTATTAACTTATTGACGCTATCTACCAAAAAATCTTGAAATTACTTTAAATAAAAGAAAATGTTTAACGGCCGATAAAAATCCCCAGATACCGAACATTAGGCTGAGCTAAGACAGCTTTGCTGAAATGGTACTATTTGCCGGTCCAAATGTCTAGTTTTAGGATTTAATCTCTTGCTGACGCAAACAGATCTTGGTGATATACTCTTCATCATTTCAGCTGTAAGAAGTATTCTGCTGGACATAAGCCTTCCTCATAGATTTCCAGATGCTTAGGTTATAAGAGGCCTGCATCCACCGTGAACCCGCGGCCTTAATCAAGTCGTCCGTCCATCTCGTTGGTGGACGGGCAGGACAACTTCTGTTCAACATAAAGTTGAATGTCCTGACCTATAGGTAGGTATATCAACGCAGAGCCCAAACCGCTGGTCCTAGAGACATGAAATATGGAGAGTGTATTGTTTGTGGGAAAATCACGCGTTATCAGGACTTACGCGGGTGAAACCGCGGGACTCTGCTAGTTTACTCATTAAGAACTAACATGAGTGAAATTGCGGAGCGTAGCTAGTCAATATGATAAACCAAAACGTTAGTTAGCTAATCTGTTCTACTACAAACATTAGATTATCCAAATATACGTACTTGTTACGATAATTAGGTCAACGTAATGGGGAACTCATGTGCGTTATTAGCTAAATGAGCTGGCAAATGGATCGCTGTGATCGATGTGACTCTTTGTTGTTGTGGAATACCTGCTAATAATGATTTGATTAACAGAATAAGGCTTACTGGCAAAGCTTGCGGATGTAATGGATACTGAATTAAAAAAATAACAATTTAAATCAGTATGTTTTTCATCACCATAAGACCACTATTTTTATCTTGAATCTGGGTGGCCAAACTAGGAGTACCCAGCTAAGCTAAGCCTTGCCCAAGTCCTGGGCTTGGCTTTCCTGGTGATGGAATGGTGATGGAACACGGGATGCGGAAGATCGTGGAAATTTAAGACGTAATTTGTCGGAATCAAAATGAGTCTTGCGATGGTGACTCCGCCCGCCTACGCAGATTAAAGAAGTAGGTAACTAGTTCAGCCAAGCCCTGCCCAATGTCCAAGGCCTTTTGGGCTTAGCTTAGCCTACTTGCAAATAGCCTTAGTACACAGGATGCCAAAGATCATGTAAAGTGGAGAATTAAGAGCAGAAATAGCAAACCCTGGGCTCCCGAGAGAGTTCCTATCAGCAACATCGCTTGGATATCGTGTTTATAAGTAGAAGTAAATAAACATAAATTTACTTGATTGTACACTTCCCCATTAATCTTCTACCTAACTAACCTTTGTAATATTGTTAGTCATGTTTCCTTTTTATTTGAACCGTACAAAGCACCTTATAAATAAACGTTCCCATACACCCATACAGCACTTATGAAATAACGCCCATTCACGCCTGCCTCTATATCACAAGAGGGACGGTAGGAACATTTATTAAACTAATAAAAGGTCGCATTATACGTTGCTAATGGCATTGCGAACCAACGAGGTGAGACAGAATTGCTGGAATTGCACCGAATGGAACTGTTCTCGATGGAGACAATTTTCGTTTCTAGAACTTTTGTTCCGCTTAGGTAAGGTAATATTTTTAAAGACTTTTTAGTTGTGGTGGAAAATTTGTTAGGCGTTCTGATTAACCTTTGGTTGCCATCGAAAAGTTACATACCTAGCAATATAAAACTTTTTTTTACTGTAGTAGCAATATACCGGGTGTTCCAAAAACGTCCAAATACAAGGGTGTATTAAGCCGAAAGGGGGTTGTTCTAGAGGTCTAGGTGAATAACTTTTGGGTAATTGAGAAAGTTTTTTTAAAATTGTAATATACAATATTATGCACCTACATGCTACACTTTGAGGAAATAGTATTGTTATGAATGAAGAAAAAACAAAGAGAGTTTCTTTAGGTAAGGCCAAAGTATTTTTAAACGTTTAACAACCCATTTTCGGCCTAAATCACCGTTCTACGAACACTCTAAAAACAGAACAAAAACACCATTGAGTGTAAAAATAAAGATTTAAAATCCTAAAACGGTTCAAACGTGACAAAACTTTACCTTTTATCAATAATTGTTTACAGCTTTATAATTTTGAAGTTGCGATTAGCATAAATTTGTATTCGCTCTGCTTAAATTAATTTACAAGCTAAACATTTCTGCTTTATAGAACGAAATTGGGCTGTCTCCTATTTAATTTTATGAAACCCTTGATCTTCTTCGCTAATTCCTTGAGTTAAATTAATTTCTGATGTTTTATGTATTTATGTTTCGTATTTGAATTTCATGGAAATATTTTGTAAAGGGTTAGTTTACTTTGGTTTCTCTGCGATTTTTCTGCTTTTTAACCGACTTCAAAAAAGGAGGAGGTTCTCAATTCGTCTGTATGTATAATATTTTTTTTTTTTTTTTTTTTTTATGTATGTTCACCGATTACTCGAAGACGGCTTGACCGATTAAGATAATTATTTTTTTAATCGAAAGGTGGGAGCTTCGAAATGGTCCCATAAAAATTTGGTGAGGATCTGATGAGGATCTTCGGAGTGATGAACGGGATTGCTCCTCAAAATTCCTATGTTTTAGGGATGTTCATCGATGACTCGAATACGGCTTGACCGATTGAGATGATTCCTTTTAAGACTGAAAGGTGGGAGCTCCGAGATGGTTCCATAAAATTTTGGTGAGGATCTGATGAGGATCTTCGGAGTGATGAACGGGATTGCTCCTCAAAATTCTTATGTTTTATCACCAGTAGAATAAGGCCATAAAGAATAGATACCGATGAATAAGAATATGGTTTCGGAATCTCCACATCTGAAATCACCTTCTCATCACAGAACTCCTCAATGATAAAATTTATGGATACAATTTTAATGATTTTAGTGGTAGTTGAAAGTACACTAAAAAGGATGAAATAAAAAAATAATTAAAAAAAATTAAAAACCGACTTCAAAAACAAAGCATTAAAAAAACCGATTTAAATAAAACATAAAATAACTTCGCCTACGTACAGTGCCACCGACTTATCTGTTATGTAATCTGAAGTCGGGCAGATTTACTGGGTTGGTTGAGTAGGATTGTAAGTAGTTTGGCTGCCCGACTTCAGATTACATAACAGATAAGTCGGTGGCACTGTACGTAGGCGAAGTTATTTTATGTTTTATTTAAATCGGTTTTTTTAATGCTTTGTTTTTGAAGTCGGTTTTTAATTTTTTTTAATTATTTTTTTATATAATCACATAGTTAGGCTATTGCATTTAGTAGATACATACCTAACTAATATTGTGTGACTACATTGGCCTAGACATTGGAGCCCATTCTAATTTATTAAGTCTAATAATTAATACAATATGAATAAAAAAACAATGCATAATAATATTTGATTTAAAAAATAATGTTGCACTGTTGATCTAGGAAAACATTGTGAGGAAACCGACATGTAGTTTTCTCACGATGTTTTCCTCAGAACCACGGTCCGTAGACCGTGGTGCTTGACACCAGCCTCTATAGGGCTGGTAGTTTATCCGCCACCGCGCGGGGATAATTTGAGGTTTACTAGTCTCCCCCAAATCCTTATTCGCCTTTTACGACACCCATGGGAAGAGATAGGGTAGGTTACCGTATTCTATGCCGGGGCTACACAGCGAATTCAATTTAATGAATGGGGACGCTTTTGTATTAACTGCTGGAATTGCTAGGTATAAAGTAGGTAGAGTAGAGTAGGTACCTATAACAATCTTAAGAAAAGTAAATTATTTGGACTATAATAGTCTAAATTTACATAAATAATAGCCACTTGTCAGTTCTGCGGTCGTTAGGTACCTATTTAAAATGAAATTAACAGAAACTTTACGCGATTCTACCAAATGCTACAACTGTGGTTACAAATTCTATGGACGATGCACTAAACATTGTAACATATTTCATATTAAATTGCAATTTTGACAGTAAAGGATTAATACGGTATTCGACTAGTTAAATGTTGTACGGTTTCATTTCGTATTTCGGCATTTAAAAGTAAAGTCTACCTACTCGTTTTCTATACAAACGTAGTCGATTGTTTCCTTTTTGGATAAAGACATTAGACCATGTTTATGCTATAAACCTATATTTGATCGTCTTTTGTTATATTGAAAAAAAAAAGGACTTGACGAGTTGGCACTTTTCGAAGACTTGATCAATTGATACTATATTTAGACTTGACCAATTGTCCACTACATCTCTGCCATGGCCATGCCCCTGCGTTTTAGTTTTTTTTGATTTTTTGATTAGAATATAGCGGGTCTCTCTTGACGGTTGGGTCATGGGTCAGATTCAGAAGGCAGTCGTCTTTGATACAGCACGTATCATAAGGAGGTTTCTGTCTCTGCGACCCTAACCAAGTCTGGGCCCTGCCTGGCTGCCGACGGGCTTCTAGGTTTAGGTTTTTATACTAATTTAATGTGTTTGTACACATTTTATAGATTATTTGAAGGACCTATACATTTAATTTTATATAAGTTTATTACTTAGAGTTTTGTTTGTAAGTTTTGAAGTGATGTGACTTAGGTACCTACATATTTTGTATCCAGTTTTTTTTATAAAAACTTAAATATAAGAATTAAAATAAATGAGCTGATAATTAGTTAGTTAGTTCAACAGCAGGACACGAACTAGTTTAGTTTGTTTTAATAGTTAGTTTAGTTTCAATTCAGGACTTACATATTATGCTAATACAGTTCTAATTGCTGTGACTACAAACGCTAAGTGGTTGTCGAATACAGTAAGACCCCTCAAATAAGAAATTTGCCTTTTTTATTTGTGGAAAGTAGGTATTACCTAGTTAATTAGTTATAAAGGTGAAGACAAATATTGTATTTGCTTTGTGATAAGTTAGAATATAAAATGACTTATGTATGACTTGTAATGAAATGATTACCAATAAATTATATGAATATGAAATTAATATTTATTTAGATAAAGTCAGGTTACATATTTGCAGAATCGGTTGTTTATATATTTTATTAGAAAAACATAATAATATAATACAGTGAGATATATAGTTACTATACGAAACCCATAAACAACCCAAATCTGACTAAAAAACATTTGGTTGTACAAAATATTTGATTGTATTGTTTGTAGACTTACGATCTTGTTCTATTGACACTTCATACAGAACACACATAATCGTAACACACACACATAATTGCAAATAATCAAATGTAAGATCCGTCCAAGCGACTATCAACCTTGTCGGTGAGTCAACAAATATGTGGCCAAGCGTACACCATTATTAAAATCATAAAACCTACTACACATGTAACCGTGCATCATCTGAAAGTAGTGGTGTTATAGAACAAATTTCAATAGAATAAACGTGCTAAGTTGCACCAGACATTGCCATTGGTTACAGGCGGTGCATAATCCTAGTGGACTTTTAGAAATATATGGAAAACTCCTCGAAGGAGAGCCCTAATATAATATATAATAATTTTATATATAACCTTGTATATTTTTTGTAGTTTTAAGCTTGATTCTGAAACTAGCTGATATGGCGAACTTTGTATCGCCACTGGTCATATAGCAGAAAAAAAAACATGTCAGGTGGACGACGAAGGGTTACACACAAAGACGAAAAGTTATTTTTCCTCAATGGGGGGACTCATTAAGGAAAAATAACTCTTTGTCTACTATCTTATTTGTTTATTTTCTCCAGTGCATAACTTACACTGACCTCCATTACAACTGGACACAACATAGCGCACTGAATTTTGTGCCTATTTGATCTGCGCCATGTTGCGCTGTTGTCGCGCGTTTTCTATTGAAAGTGATGGTGACCGTCCATGGAACTAATAGGGACGGAGACGCGTAGGTTATAGCGTAATAGACAATAGCGCAACATGGCGCAAATCAAATCGGCACAAAGATCTAATGTCATTTTGTATGGTATAGCAATTCCAGCGTGCTTGTAAAGTTTCAGTTCAGTGATAAGTTAAGAACTTGTTACCTACGCAATAATGCTTATCCAACGCATAAAACCGTTTCAAAATAGCGGTGTAAATAAATATGCTTGCAGTTCGTGTCAATTTAAACCCAATTTTAACAAAATAGGTTAATACGTAAAACGTATTACGTAAATCACAACAACTATCCTAGGGCCTGGCATACAGTGTTGTTGATATCGCCGCCAATTTTCACTGGCACATTTCGTGTAACACGATAATTGATAACGTCCAACGCTGCTTTTAGTTTGCATGATATTTATTTTATACGGAACCTTGTATGGGTGAATTGTTTTATAGTATCTATAGGTAGCTAGGTAGGCATAGACGAATAAGCTATTTACAAGGTGCTCTTTTACGAGCCGTTCCACTGAGTCCCCTCTTACCTACTCCTCCAGAAAGGCGTGGAGAAATCTCGTGACTGTCTTTCACCAGAAACTTGGAATTATGTGGAACACAGTAACGTAAAGTTAAGACTATAACGTCACAAATGCAATAGGAATTCCCATTGCATTTGTGACGTTATTGCATGAATTATCAACTCTGCATAAGTTATAATACCTGTGTAAACCAAAATACAACTGCAATGTTGATTGACATACCTATCTACTTATTTTTATTAGGTAGGTAATCTATATAAAAAGGCGTGTTAGTTTCACCATTTACAGCTCAAGAACGGCTAAACCGATTTGGTTGAAAATTGATGGGAAGGTAGCTTAGAACCGGGCGAAGGACAAAGAATACTTTTGATCCCGTAAATCCCGCAGGATCGGAACTTACGTTACGCGGGTGAAACCGCGGGGCGCTGCTAGTATTCAATAAAAAACATAGATATTCCTCTAATGAGCTCTGATTAATTAAAGGTTTTTTCTCATTCTTATTCTAATTTATTTATTTTTATTATGTCTATTTTATTTGTACATGTATATTCCATCCAGCCTTCTATAAAAGGTATTCACTGATAGTCATGGTTTAAGATGTCGGTTATAGTTTATGTTTCTTGAATAGGTGTGAAAACTAGTAGTCAGTAATTTCAAGCAAAGGTCACATACCTACATACATATTGTGTATTTAAAATAAAAAAAATGATGACATGATGAGGTCTTACAACTAATGTATCTCCTGCTTCCTGCCCTTATTCCACTTTCCAGGGTTGGCACAGAACGTCTTTCTTCTATACTCCAATCTGTCAATGTCTCGCTCACCTCCTTCCACCATATCCCCCCTAGGAGAAGTGGTATGTACCCTGACTTTCGAGGGTCGTGACTTTAAAACCAGACCGACACAATGACATACCTACTCACCTAATAGACAGATCAACTATAGCACTCCCCAACTAATAAAGTCGTCGACAACATCGTTAATTCTTTCAACTAACAACTTGCTGGGTTCAAACTGAGTGAACGATGAAAGGTCCGGTGACAGTTCTGGTGCTTCATTTGGATCTACTGTGATTACGGGCAGCCCCGATGCAGCTAATACTAAGCCGCTCTTCAGTTTCTGCCCAAAAAAAGAAAATTGCTTATTTTATATGGAACTTGGTACTTAAAAGGAGTCTGACGCACATTATGGTGGAGTGTCTGGCCTAAGAGGTGCCGTGACAAATAATGACGAGGACGTTATTTTGCCTCTATCTATAGGCAGGCAGCAGTAGTTTAAGCATTTACTGACTGTAAAGAATTATGGCAGGCCTTTCGCACCTACTGCGCGGCAGTTATGTCAGCCAAGCAGACCGCTGAAAGAGATCATGATCAATGACCATCTGCCACCGTAAAGTGGTCCAAGGGGGCGGATTCGGAGGGGTTCGTTTAGCAGATGACGTATGTTAGTGCTCCAGCAAACCTGGCACTCACGACGGAGAGAGGATGTGGGAAGCTAAAAAAAAGGATTTCTCTAAGCAAAAAATGAAGGTTTTTTCCAAACCTCTTTAAGGTCCTTGTCGAAGTCGTGCCTGGAGTAGCGGCTCTTGTGTATTCCAAGCCTGGTCATCGCGGCGCTTAGTTCAGTGTAGTAATGCTCCATCAACTTGTCAAAGTACTTCCGACGAAACTCCTTGTCGGAACTCGAGAAAACGAAGAACATTAAATCGACCAGAGGACAACCCTCTTGAAAAGTTTGGTAGTCTAACGGAATCACTTGGACGGTACCATCCTGAAATTTTTATAATGGCATTTTAGTTCTACTATTTCATAAAGTGAATAGGCTGCTATCGAAGATTATGAGCCCAGTACTTACTCCTCGATATCTGTGCATCAAGTTGCTTGGTCTGTAATCCAAATGTATCAAAACTTTCTTTGTCACTGGCTGATATATTTTAACAAATTCTGAGTAGGTATATTGATCAAGGAACTTTTGTAGCTTATCTCTGTTTTCTTCTCTGACAGCTGCAACGCTTGTATTAAAACCTGGTACAAAAAGTATTTTGAATATTTCTTCAGGAAAACCAGGGAAACTATAAGTGTTTAAGAAGTCTTCATACTGTTTTGGGTATTCCTTTTCAAATGCCATAGAGAGTGCATGGAATTTAGCCAGTTCCTTAACCGCTGAGGAAGCATAGGGCCAGTCTATAGACTTTAGCCTATCGTACGTAGTGAAACTCTTGGCACCGAGGTCTTCGAACACAAGCATATCTCTTGTACCATCGTTAGCATCTCCGTAGTACTTCGGAAAAGTATACCTGTCCTTTTCTGTCCATATGCTGTACTTTTTCTCGATGTTTTTATATATTTTACTGATTTCACCATTGAAATATTTTTCCCCCTCAAATGGTGACTTAAATTTATCGAAACCCATAGACACTAAATCCATTGAAGCCAAGGATTCTGATGTAAACACTGCTACTTTTGCGAATAAATTAATAACTTTTTGGTTGTCTTCTATCTTTGCCGTGTATAGCGTCGAAGTATAGTTTGCTCCGCCGCTGGATACAGGTGTTATTTTTATCCTGTAGTTTTTAAATCCTTGTTCGGTCGCGATGCGACGAAGTAAATTATCTAAGCCGGCTAAAATTTCTTCCATATTGGATGAAGCACAGTACTTATTAAAATACTTCACGTTGTATCTAAATCAAATTTATTTTTATATGTTGTGTTTTATCTTATCTTTTTTACTATCGGAATTCGACTTAAAACTGAATTATAATGTTGACTACACATTTACTCTTATACTCAGTAATTCTGTAGATTGTAATGATAATTATCATATAATCTTATTGATAACGATACGTAAATAGATATAAAAATATAACTTATGAAATCAAACCAAAAGTTATTCAATATTGTATACTAGTTTTTCTAATTTCCTATAGGTAGGTACCCTACGGTGTGTAACTTTCTTAACCCTCTACCGCATAGGAACCCATATATGGTTCGGCGGATTCAAAGGCATTTATTCACGTAATAATGCACATGCAAAAATTAAATGCATACAACACGTTATCTGTAGTATATATTCTTGCTAAAAAAATACTAACATAGTCTAAAGTCTAACGTCATTTGATATATAACATCAATTTTCCATGCGCGGGTGTAAAGTTCGATATTGTGATCGTCAATTACTTTTCCAAAAAAGTTTTTCTATGTGAAACAGGTAAGTTTCGCTAGATATAAAATGAAAAATAATTACTGTTATTGTCCTATTTCAAGTATACATAATTATTTTTTACTCTTTTTGGAAATTTATACGCTTTTGGGGGGCTTTTTATATGGAACCATATATGGTTTCGTATGCATTCACGGGCTTTTTATCGGGACCATATATGGTTTCGTATGCACTTAGCTCTAAGCGCATATTTTTGCATATGATCGACATATGTGTCGTGAATGCTTGGATTCTTTGGCATGGGAAAAACCCAGATAGTTACAAGTGTGTGTTTGATTTCAAACAAGCTATTTCGGAACCCTTACGCAAATCTAGGAAAGCTGTAGCACGAAAGAGAGGACGTCCTGCAATTCAGCCGAGTAGAGATGGAACACCAGTGAGTATAACAAGCCAAGGAAGTCCTGGTCTTTCAACTCCTGGAACTCCAACTAATCAAAAGAGAGGAAGGACAATGCCTGCTAAGCACTAAGATCTACCTCTGACGTCTGTAAGGACCGATAAATTAGACCATAATATGCCTGAATCGCAAAAAATCGACAAAAATGTAAATTTTGTGTAGAAAATGTCAAGTTTTCTTATGCTACAATGATAAGCGAAATTGTTTATCGGCATTTCATAATTAAAATTATCAAGGCCTTTTTTATTTTTCATTTTTGGAATTAAATAATATTTAGTTGATTAGTAAAGTTTATTTCTTTGCTTCATACGAACCCATATATGGGTCAATTATTTTTTTCAGTAACTGAAAGTGATTTTCTTGAAATTTTATTTTGGTTACATATTTTGTTCTCTAATAAAGCCTAAATAACCATTAAATATTTTTTTATTCATTTCCTTCATAATTCATGCAGTAGAGGGTTAAGTCCTCTATGGGTGCTTTCAATTTAGACATTTCGTGTCGGACTGCTGTCGCACGTTTACCGTGCCGCTGGTTATAACTCACTGCCGTGCCGCTGCAGTACCTACGGTAGCAGTCCGATACCAAACGCCTAAATTGAAAGCGTATCTGACTGCCGTGCGTTTGTATGCTAGTGGTGTTTTAATTTTACTCATTTGACAGCAGTTAAACCATGGACTCATGTTGCGAAATGAACGCATAGTGCTTGTGACGTTGCCGTCCTGTCGTCGAGCGTTCTCGATACCGACTATTACCGACGCCGCACTGTTGCCGCTCCTTGCATTTTGTATGAAAACAAATGACTGTCCGTGCGCCATACGACATGCAAACGCACCGCTTCGGCACTGCAGCGGTCCGAAACGAAACGTCAAAATTGATTACAATGTTAAAAAAATCACAATTTTCAACTGTCTCGATAACGTCACACGACTATTAGGTAATTAGGGTTACTTTTGATCCCGATCCCGGAAATCTGTACGCGTGTGAAATTACTGAATGTAGGAACTGAGAACCTCCTCCTGAAACAGAAATCCAAATATGGCAAAGGCAATGTCGTTTCAATGATCCAATACCTCAATATTATATCCCCTAAACCTATCCGTCAACGAAGAACTACGCCAAAGTTTACTTTCAAACAAACATAATATCAGCTAAAAACTTTATGAACATAATCTTTTGTGCTTCTACCGAATAATTCAACACTCAAGAAAAATTCGAATGTGACCGAATTTATCCGGAACCACACCGTAACTAAGGTATTTTCCGGAAATGTCACATGCATCGAGCGATTGGATTCTCGCGACCAAGCGAGCAGCAGTCTATTCTATAGGTAGGTTAGGTTAGGTTAGGTACGCCGCCCGAACGCGTAGCCGGCCGCGCGCCTGTCGGATTCCTGTCATCCTAAGGCCAATACATTCTAGTACAGATCCAGTATTAACTCGATTCGGAATTTTATGGTATTTTATTGTTTTCCAGCGAACGAAAGTCTCGGAGAAAGAGAAAAAAAGAATTTTCTTTTTGAAATAACGTTATTGTGTTTGCTTGATACTTACCTATATACGAGTATCTTTAAGCTGCGTCCCCACCGATAATTAAGCGAAGTCTATAACTAATAAATAATTAATAATTAATCTATAACTCTTTTTATATCGCAATACAAAACTGCATTAGTAACCTACATGTGTTTCCACCAACAAATAGTTGAGCGGAAATGACAAAAAGAACACAATCAGTTAAAATGCTTTTTTATAGCTTGGACCAAAATAATCACACACAACCATTAAGCCGGTTTCCCACCAATAAAGAGTAATGAGGTAGGACTGGCTCAGCAGAGCGGACTCTTTTACGTAAAATAGGTTCGGAGTAATTCATTAATGTGTCAGTTCCTCTGTATCTGCTCCGTTGTCGATTCCTACCACAAAAGAGAAAGGAGCGAAGGTACTACGTATAAGGGATGAAATTAAGTAAGCAGCTTACTTACGAACCGCCTCACGTGCAGACATTATTTTCTAAAGTTATTACCATTAAATTGTTAGTTTAATTTTCCCCGCATTGCGTGTCTGGTCTGAAGGCTAATCTCGAGAAGTAATTAAAGCATCCACGCTTTAAGTTTCTCAAATATTTTAGGCATTGATTGATGTTTCTAAGAACTAAGATGAATTAAAATTTAAGTAAAAGTGTTATACATGCAATTAAAATGTGAGATAGCGATAAAATAAGATGTAATTTTAGTTGTTTGTAATTTGTACTGATCACGGAGGTGGGATCCATGGTATTTATTTCTTACTACCTGCGTCCCGCGGTTTCACCCGCGTAATTCCCGATCCCGCGGGAATATCGGGATAAAAAGTAGCCTATGTGTTATTCCAGGTCTCTACGTACCGAATTTCATGGTAATCGGTTCAGCGGTTTTTACGTGATTGAGTAACCAACACACACGTTTCGAATAGGAAGTTGTTGGATGTCTCATCAAAATGAAGCTACTCACGGAAAACTAGCTTGATAGTAATCAATTTGCAATAATGTACCAGGGATTTTGGAGGGTTACTGCGGTTCGTTTCGATACGACATCGATACTGTCATACGATGATTCTACTGTCACATTCTGATAGTAGGGTGATAGTAGAACCATCGTTGTGACAGTATCGATTTTGTATCGAAACGAACCGAAGACTATAATTCTTTTTATTTTTCAAATGAAGCAGTATATCCAACTTTTCTTTAAACGCAAAAGGCTTTTTAATTAGCAGTCACAGTGAGCGTACTGAATGTGAAATCTAAGTAACATTTTATAACTTCATGAAACATGGTGAGACTAGCTCGCCCCGTGGTTTTATTTGTAGTATAAAACCGACCAATGTACCTACCTACCTACCTACTATTATGTATAATGTTGCCCCACTCAAATTTGTAATAGCGGAAACAGAAATACATCGTCGAGATGTCTGTAAAAGGGCTCCCCTGTTTTAATCGGAACCTAAAAAGTATTAATCCAAAAGTGCTGAACGGACACTGTATCTGTTAGCATATCCGTTGTCTTCACCGTAACACAAGCTTAGTCGCTTACCACGGGGCTAGATGGCGCTGTGTGTTGTTCACAGAATTTATTTATTTATTTATTTTATTTAAATAGGTAGGTAGGTAGGTAAAGTTTGTGAATGCCGATCTCATGGGAATCTCTTAATCTATACATTATTTGCGTGTTGTTTACCAAACAAAACATCGCTTTAAGTCTATGTTTATAGTAACTCTCACACAATAAAGATTACTCTATTTCAGAAACTTAGATCAAAAGTGTAAACAAAGAACTGTCAATTTTAAAGAAAAAGTTAATAGAGAGAGAGCTAACACTTTCAAATAAATGTATGCGATTTTTGTCTAAATGTATAATTAAATGTTTAGGCATATCCCGACCTCAATGACTATCTAAAAGCAACAAAGTAATAAAGGCTATAAAGCTCTTAAAACACGAAAGTTACCCCAAAATTAACACGTCAGATAAGTAATAAAATTATATTCAAACCAGTGAAAGAGACAGCTGCAAGAAACGCGATAATCATAATCTGTTCCAATATTATATTTTCTTGGTTCCTCACCTAATCGCCATTTCACGCTCTAAGTTCCATTTGCAAACACATTAACTCGAGGTAAAGTGCTGCTTAGAAGTGCCTTTCGCGATAACTGAAGAATATTATAATACAGAGCCGTATTTATGTAACGCATAATTATGTTACCACTATTATTCTTTATTACGTATATGGGTTTTGCTCAACCATTGAGGTTGAGTAGAACATTTGGAAAATGTTACTCTCGAATACCTACTGTAGAAAAAAAGTTAATAATTAGTATTCGTTTCTCTTTGATGGGAAACATCTAAATAGGTAAACCAAAAAATGTTCGTGGCGATACAGGCCATGGCGACGCCTCGGCATGCAATTATATGTCATGCCTACACATAGTGCTAGAAGTGTTAGTTAATTTCGAACGACTTTCTAATGGCTCGGTAGCCGGTACCGTAGAGCCTTGGACTTTTCTTCCGAAGGGGACGGCTTTCGAATCTCGGGATGAGATTCGAATGCCTTTTTCTTTAAGCTTTTTTTTGAAGAAGAAACTTTCATTTTTGTTGATTTGAAGATTTTTTCGAGGACATCGACAACGTTTTGATATTTCACATCTGCCAGGCATCTCGTAATGGCTAACATTTTTTTTTATTATTTGACCAATATCGTATGTACCTGTCTGTAAGTGTGTGTGTGTATATAGATAGATAGATAGAACGCCTTATTGTTCTCACCAAAAATAAATTACAATAGAATAAAGTGCGAAAAAATCTTAATCTATAGTGGCACAATAGGCGGCCTTACCACTGAGAGTGGTCTCGTCCAGGCAACCTCGGTATGGAGAGGATCACACGAATGATTAAGGGTGAGGTGCGTATATCTGAGCGATTTATTTATTTATTTATTTTATTTATTCAGTACACAAGAGAAATTACATTACAAAAAACAAGACATTATACAATTATATACTAAGGTGAGTCTAACCCTGTAAGAAAACTCTTACAGGGTTAGACTCACCTCCCGACAGACCTCGACAGACCTCAATGGAAAGGAAAGAACATAGCTTAAGGTAGTGAAAGTGTACAAAGTGAAGAGAGCAGAAAGTTAAATCAGTACAATATAAATATTGATAATAATAAAAAAAATATATAATACATTATACATAGGTATTTAACATAAATTATATCTAAATAAATACATAAGTACAAAATATATACAATAAAATATGTAATAGGTACATACAATACAATAAATAAATACATATACTTATACTACGCAGAGGATAAATAGTGCTCCTTTACTCGTTTCTTGAAAACGCTGAGAGACTGACTCGCTCGAATATCTTGCGGAAGGTTATTCCAGAGCCGCACTGCATGGATAGTGAAAGATCCATTATATTTTGAAGATGTGTGAGAAGGACATTTTAAGATGAGATGTTGAGAAGATCTATTAGTCGTACCACGGGCATAGAAACAAAAGCGATCACGAAGGTAAGAAGGATAGAAGGGATTAAAAAGAACTGAAAAGAGAAAAGAGAGAACATGAAGATCGTGTCGACGGCGAATCGGAAGCCACTTCAGCCTAGCACGAAACTCAGAGACGTGATCGAACTTACGCAACCCAAATATGAAGCGTATGCAGACGTTCTGCAGTCTTTCGAGTTTGTCCAGGAGATCTTCAGTGGCATCCCGAAAACACACGTCACCATAGTCCAAGAGAGGAAGAAGCAGAGATTGAGCTAAGGTAATCCTGGTGTCCAAGGGCAAGACGCTCTGAAGGTGTTTAAGAGAGTGATATGTGGCAAATACTCTCTGGCTTACCAAATTAATATGTTTCTCCCAGGATAGGCGATTATTAATCAGGATACCCAAATTTTTCGCGCAGTCTGTGTAGGGAATTACCACCCCGTCATACATAACGGCAGGCAGTGGACCCCTGTCGATAACACTGTGATGATAAGTATTACCTACAATCATAGCCTGCGATTTGGAGGGGTTGACAAGTAGGCCAAAGGACTTATTCAAACAGACTTCAACTCACTCTTGAGGTGGTGTCACGATGCAGGCCTTGTCGTAAACCCCGCAAAGACTAAGTTGCTTCACATTAAATCACCATATATCAAAAGCACTGTATCAAGGAAAGTGGTGGCTCACGATCACGGTTGTCTACACTCACTGAACGTTACCTCATGCAGCTGTCCTGACATAGACTTTGTGACTAGCCAAATGTACCTTGGTTTAATAATTGATAGCAAATTAAATTGGTCTACCCACATTGAACATGTTTGCACCAAATTAAGGCAATTTTTAGCCAACATTTCAATTCTTAACAACAGAACACCCTATAAAGTTAAACTAATGCTATACAATTCATTAGCCGAATCTTATATACAATACGGCCTATGTAGCTATGGACGTACATATTCTGCTTATCTAAACAAAATTTATTACTTACAAATTAGAATTTTAAAAAATATTGTCTCCGGAAAAATTCGTAACAAATTTTACAATGACGACAGTGGGCTTTTTAAACACTGTAAAGTTTTACCAGTTCAAACACAGTTTAAATGTATGATCTTGAAGCACTTATTTTTCGAACATAACATACAGTCTGAAACCAAACACCGTGTATGGACTCGGTCGGTCGCTCAGCGTCGATTGTGCACAACGCGCAATTCTCGCGTCGTCAATGTGTATGGACAAAGGACCAGTGCATATATAATTCCGCGTCTTATAAATAAATTACCCTTAGAGTTACGCGATAGTCTAAACCGAAAAAATATTAAAGAAAAACTAAAATTGCATTACTTGACTAGTCTACGCAACCTTTATAATTTGGAAACGTTTTTATCATAAATCAATTAAATTTTTTGTATCTACCCAACTCCTCTTCTAATATTATTAATAAATGTTCTGTCACCTACCCACTTTTTACTATTTATCAACCGGCTTATTATTAATGCAGGTACCTCCTGGGTACCAACCTACTTACATGTTTGGTTTGGATTGGTGCGATAGATATGCATCTCGCCAATCATAATCTACTTAGTTTTGGTTTATTTATTTTCCGTATTTGGTACCTATGTTTTTATTTCGTTCTTCGCAGATCATAGTATTAGCGTTCTACAAACCTTAGTGGTTTTTAATGCTATGTATAATAAAATAATGTTATTTAAGTTTTTATTATGATAATAAAGGAAAAAAAAAAAACTTAGCCCAGTCTGAGATGCATGCAAGGTCACGGTTTATCAACTCTATGTTACTAGTTATGTCGTCAGTATGAAAATGCCTGTATATTTGCAAGTCATCGGCATACATGTGGAAGTGAGAATAAATAACGTTAGTACGTGTGTTAATAAAGACACAGAAAAGAAGTGGAGACAAAACTCCACCCTGGGGCACGCCAGCAACAAGATCACACCAGTCCGAAAAGGAGTCTTCATGGCGGATACACTGCGACCGGCCCCGAAGGTAGGTGTCAAACCAGGCGATTGCTGTTGGTGACGAATTGAAGGAATAGAGGATACCTAATAAGATGTCGAAGTCCACGGAGTTGAAAGCGCTGCTGAAGTCCAGTAGCACCATGACAGTCACGTGCCTCCTTTCCATTGCCAGACGGATGTCATCAGATACCTTGACTAAGGCAGAGACGGTACTATGACCGCGTCTAAAGCCTGACTGGAAAGGGGTAAGTATCGCATGACTGCATAGGTAGTCACTCAGTTGTTTGTGGACTACGCTTTCCAAGACTTTAGATAAGGATAGATATTGGACGAAACTGAGACAGTAAGGATGGATCAGAGGTTTTGGGAAGGGGGATGACGTACGCAGTCTTCCACAAGGAAGGAAATTTGTTGGAAGAAAGAGAAAAATTTACTAGGTGCGTGACAATAGGAGCAAGGTCGTTCAAAATCAAACGGATCATTTTGATACATATACCGTCTGATCCAATGGCATTAGTGGAAATAGAAAGAAGAGACTTAACAACGTCTCCAACAGCAACCTCCAAGAAAGAGAACGGAGCACAAGTGAGTTTAGGAAGAGAGAAAAGAGAGTCGAGAGTGGAGCGTTTAACTAACTGATCAACGATAAGAGGAGGACTAGAGAAATGGGAATTTAAACAGTTTAGATCAAAGTTGAATTGAGAGTCTGCCGATGACTTGCCAATACCAAGGGATTTCAAAAATTTCCACATTTGGGAGGGGTTGGCCTTATAAAGAGACTCTTGAATATGTTGCCGTTTGGCGTCTCTGCACATCCTTGAGCAGCGATTACGAGAGTGTTTATAGGCTGTATGATTCTCTTCAGTAGAATGTTTTTTGTACCGTCTCTTAGCCCTATCACGCTTCGCCATAGCGTCTTTGATAACTTGAGTAAGCCACGGAGCCGGCGGGTGTTTGACCTTAACTCGTTTCAGGGGTGCATGCTTATCATACAATGACAAAATAATTTTATTGAAAGCCGCAACCTTGTCATCCACGTCGCCTGCAGTAAAAACGGGAGACCAGTCAACGTCAGACACCTCCAATCTCAGGGCGTCAACATCAATGTTCTTAAAACTACGCATCATTAGATATTGTGGCTTACGCCTTGGACATCGGATTTTATAAGACAGAAAGATGAGGTCATGGTACGAGAATGGAGCATTAACTTGATCGTGAGTTGCCACACGATCAACCTGGGAAGTAATCATAAGATCGATAAGAGAAGGAGTACAGTGCGGCTGGAAATGAGTTGCGGACAGAGGGAGGACATGCATGTTGACTGAAGACAAAATTGAAAGTAACCTACGGGACCGATGATCGTCTTTGATAAGACAGGTGTTAAAATCACTAAGAATTAAAATATGTTCGTAAAGAGAGGAAAAGTTAGTAACTGCTAATTCGAAGGTAGAAAAATAGTCAACATTGCCAGAAGGGGGGTAGAAGACACCTAACAGCACTTTAGAGTGACGAAAAGTGATTTCAATGAAAATATATTCTAAAAAGTATTGTTTAGGTGATTTTTCCACTATGGTATGTGGGATATCGGAACGTAAGTAAATACCGACACCACCACACCCCTTCCCTACCCTATCATTTCGGATAAGCCGATAACCGGGTAAAGAATATAATTTAGATGGGAGGGTAGGCTTTAGAAACGTTTCTGAAACGAGAATCACATCAACGACATTGCAATCAAAAGAAGAGAGAATATCGGGAAAATGTTTGGATATACTTTGTGCATTGATGTGAACCACGTTTAAGTTTCTAGTACAACCAGCAAATCTTGCTGCGAGCTCATCCCGCAAGAGAACCTGATGGTCGTCGTCGGAGTCAAGAGCACTAGCATAATCATCGTCCGCCGAGACAGACGAGGGACAAGAAAAGAAGCTATCGTCATCCTCAAGTGACATTGGTGTAAACTAAATAATAATTAAATATGATAATATAAATATAAATAACAAAATAATGTAATAATATCTAAAACTAAAAAACAACAAAAAAATTAATACTTTTTAAATAAATTGCAATCTAATCTAAACACACCGCGTACAAGTCGAAAGTGTCGAAACAGAACGTTTGAGGAAAAAAAAAAGAAGAAAATCTATGTGAAATGGAACGTCGCTAAACATTGTGTGTGTCACTGTCATCTCATCCATCAGTCAATGAGAGAGACACATGGGCAAAACATTGAAGAAAAGAAAAACTATAGATACAATTTGCAAGAAAAGAGATAGAATTGAAAATAAGAAATTACCGACCTACGGCCGCGGCGGAGAGAATAAGCGACCACACAAGCAGACAAACTTTGACTGATAATCCTATCTGCCAGGCACAACCGGCTTCCTCGAGCGCTTCGATTTCTCATCTGCCTTCGACGTGCCAGCCAGAAGTGTCTTGCCCTTCGTACTTCCAGTGGGAGCCGGAGCCGCCGACGACGAGACTCTCGTGGCCAGGGGGAAACGCTGCACTAGCTTGCTTAGCTCCGACGGCGTCTCGATTCTCCGACGAGACTTATCTGGCAGCTGAATGATGATGCTGCCCTCGGAGGTCCAACACTGTTGTATTACCAAAGTGCTTGCGGGCCGCCATAAAGACATCATGCCTTACCTTGGTCAGGAATTCGGACATTGTTATGCCACTGCCCTTCAATTGTGTCTTGGCATTCCAAGCAGCGCTGCGGATGGTGTATCGCGATAGACGTAACAGCAGCGGCCGGGGCTTTGATGACCTAGTCCCTAGACGATGACACACATTGACATCATCACTAGGGACATTCGCAATATTAAGCTTCTCGGACAAAATACTCAGTGCGATCTGTGAAGCACTTTCATCCACAGCCTCCGGAACCCCGTGCAGAAGTAGAACCTTGCGTCTAGAGATTGTTTCCTGCCTGTCAATACCCTGGATCAGCAACTCAGCCTGCGACTTCAGCAGAGATACAGTCTTCCACATCATCGTCTTGAACTCGAGGAATTCCTTTGAAAGAGATGCTAGATCCTGATGTTGTGGGCCCTCCGGAGAAGCAAGACGCTGCAGGGACTCTTCATAGTCGTGCATTCTTGACTGGAAGTCAGCAGATAGAACCTCCAAGTTTGCTGTCAGTTTTGTGTAGAGATCCATTATTGTGACAGTATATTTTTGAGGAAAGTTGATTGTGCAGTGCGTTTAGTAGACCTCAAAGAAGCATAAAAGGTAAACTTTTATACTAAAATACTCTATTTACTATTTTTTAATTAATAAAATATAGAGCACTAAAATTTAAAAATGTTGTTAATTTGACTACCCTCAACGAAAAAAAGCGATGTTCCTGGTTGTTTCGGAACTCTCGGGATTCGGCTCAAGTCAATTTCGCGCGGTTTCACTCGCATAAGTCCTGATCCCGCTGGATTTATGGGATTAAAAGTATCCTATATCCTTCTCCCGGTTCTAAGCTTCCACTAATTTTCACCCAAATCGGTTTAGCTGTTCTTGAGCTATAAATGGTGTAACTAACACGACTTTCTTTTATATAGTATAGATGGTGTGTGGTGTGATAGTTACGAGTGCACTGCGTAACAAAATGTATGTGTAATTATTTTTCCGCCAATTTTAACAATTATCGTCACATTTTAACCAATTTACATAAAGCCTTAACAAATTTTATACCTAAACCTTTCTTTTGAATCCCTCTATCTGCATGTACCAAAATCCGTTCAATAGTTTTTAAGTTTATCGGGTACAGGCAAACCAACAGACAGACTAACAGATTTTATTTACAAATTAGGTAACGATCAAATAGCCTGTCAGTCAAAGACCCTGATACAAAGCAAGCAGTTTTAGTCGCCATTGTAAAACCCGTGTTAATTAATTACATGTTTTGGTCCATTTACCAGTTCGTTGAAAGTTAGATAGGCAGTTTGCTAAATGATCGATGTGGATAAATGAGATTGATATGGTGTCAATTTAAATATCCCGTCCCGTTACTAATTATAAGGGCGTTTTTCCACGAACACGACACGACAAAATGCAGTGACGACTCCGGGCGTCATACATTTTTATCAATTGTTTACACACGAAATTGTATGATGCCCCGAGTCGTCGCCGCATTTCGTCGTTTCATGTCGTTCGTCGCATCGTGGGAAAACGCTGGATCTATACAATGTATCATTATAATAACTTCCTTTAAAAATGACAGCTATGACAAGCTTTAAAAAATGACAGCTATTAAACTAACGATCGTTAACACAAACGTAACATCAGATTAGATTAGATTCGATTTGATATTTTAATATTCTTCTACGCAGGTACCTAACTGTTAATTGCTATGTTTAAATAGTAGAGACTCGATGTCGCTTCGTTTTACTGCAAATAGAATGTATTCACACGTTTTCGCGTAAAAGACCAGTTTTCATATAATGATGACCATATGAATAATATTTTTATGAATAATATAACTCTTACTCGTCTGTAATCGACTTCATGACTTTTTAACGCAACTACTACGTGCAGGTGGGGTAGGTATGTCTTCGGAATGGTTATATCGTCACAGAATTTAGTAAAAAATAATGCCATGTAGCCCCGGCGTAGAATAAGGCTACGGGAATAGATGGCTATTCCCGTTTAGTCCAAGAACTAAGGGACCCAAGTCAAGAAGTAGGACAAGTAGTCCAAAGGAGGAAACTTTCTTTCTTTCCTTATAGCCGTATCCACAGTCGACCCTATGCGCAGACTTAGCTTTTATCACATTTTCGCTGACGTTGATTGTCGAGACAATAGCAGGGCAAAGCATTAAGCTACTCATAGGGTCGTTTGTTAAATACGGCGATTACTTCTTCACCTTTAAGTTAATCGTTACCTAGTTAATTGGTCCAAAACACGTTATCTTTAGGGGTCCTGTTCTTTTCCTCTTGCAGTACCTACCTAAGAAACCCAAAAAATAATTAATAACTGTATTCCAACCTCTTGTAGCCGGGGTTAAAATACAAAGCCAAACAACTTCAATGAAAAAAAAGAAGGAAACAAAAAAGTAAATTAACTTTTTACTGAATCAAACGTATTTCAAAACCGAGTCCGGTATTAACCGAGGGCGAATTAACGAGAAATGAAAAGCTCTGTCGAAAACACGCGGACAAATTCCCCGCCCCTCGCACAATTCAATTTGCAGCATACAGCCGTACAATCCGTTCCCGAATACGGCGTAACAATTCAACTAAAACACTATTCAGAATCGTTGAAAATCACAACAATTTGTAAAAATCTGGGCGGGGGATTACGACAACGAAGCCGCGTCGTTGCCGCATAGGGATTCATAAAATCTTAGTCACCTGCTAACAAACAGTTGTTATTTAAGGTATATTACTGATATTACAAATGTGAAAGTGTGTGTAGGTATAAGTACCCTTTACTTATGAACAATAACTAAGTTTATGTAACGTTTATCTTTTACTGTGACATGAAGTTTCAAAGTTAACCGACAGAGACAAACGTTACAAACTTTCTTCACCGCTCTATTATAAGTAATGTTTGTTACTTTTTGTTGCAAAAAGTGACCGATGCGATAAAAAATGGTAGGTTCGCAGATAGCTAGGAGATCTGAATTAACACAGGCAAATTTTTATCCTGATATTGATACTGATACTGATCCTTTGGGATCGAAACTTAGTGCGTATACAGAAAGAAAGCTGGAAACTTATAAGCGCTTACCAGCGCTTGTCAGCGCTGGTCCGTTCTACACAAAGGAAGCCGGTTGAGGCAGAATGTCGGACTCATCGGACGATGTTATGACGTCAGCAGCCCAGCGCTGACCAGCGCGTGTTGAAGCTTGTCGGCACCGATCAGTGCTTATCGGCGCGGGTTCATACATTTTCCTCCGCGGGTCACCAGCGCTGACAAGCGCTGGTAAGCGCTTGTCAGCGCTTATAAGTTTCCAGCTTTCTTTCTGTATACGGCCTTACGTGGGTGAATTAAATACCTCGGGGTGCTGCTAGTTATTGTTATTTCTTATGCACAGTCTGTATGTACTGTTTGTAAGAAATCAATTAACTTACTGAAAATTCGATGTTACTTGTATTGTCAAATAATTTTCATCAGCAGAAGTCGACGATTTTGTCCAGTTTGCTAGTTCAAATCCTGTCGGGTGCAGAATTTCGGAAAGCGTTTTTAACTAAATTTTCCAAGTGTAGTGTATTATACGCTCGCTTAGAATTTAAGTTCATTTCCACATTTATTTGATTAATTATTGTAGGTTAATGCAGTAAGCGAATACCTACGTCTACAAACTTCGGATGATTGTATCAATGTCTGATATTTTTATACATTCAAGAAATGAAATATTCAGTCCATGAGCGCAGATATAGGAGACGTCAAAAGTTCAACAGACATTTTGGGTGCGATTCGGAAACGAATCCGCTGTTTTGTCGTACACGTTGTTAATCTGTACGATGTTCGGTTTCGCCTCGCTTTGAACATCGATTTGTTTTTGCTATGTAGGTACCTATGTACTAATCTACCTATACATATAAAATTCAAAGTCGTACCTAACTGACCTATACATCAACGCAGAACCCAAACCGCTGGTCATATAGACATGAAATTTGGAGAGTGGTATGTAGGTATTGTGTAGGGTTTGTGGAAAATCCCTAGGGATCGGGACTTACACCGCGGAACTCGGCTAGTTTAATATAAAATATCGAAGGGGATTAAATATTTTAGTCAAAGTAAAAAAGGTTAAGGGCTTCGCTGGGTGTTTTCCGGCCCTAGCATCATACATAATTAGGTTATGGCCAATTATCGTGGCTTAACGTGATTTTAACACGAGGGTTTCCTCGCGATGATTGCTTTCACCGTAACAGCTAGTTAACTGTAAGTATGGAATAATATAATTTTGAAAAATAAAATATAGGAGGTTTTATAATCATGAAACACAATAAGTCTGTTAAGGGTTTTAGGCCAAGCAGCAGGGAAATCACCTCCTTCGTAGCCTTGCAAAAGGTGGTGTAACAAATTTTATGATTTTATGTTATTTAGCTAAGTTAGCTTGACATAAATTCAATTTCTTGACCTTGGGGCACGACGAGGTATGTCCGATATTTTGCTAATAATGTTGTTTTTTCTTCTTTTGATTGTAACTTTTTACTTGTAAGACTTACAGAATTGACATGTATGGACAGAATGTAAGAGTTTTTGACTTCTACATACTGTTCTTAGACATTTTTGTCATACGACTTATTATCCAGACACTATGTGCAAAAAGCATGTAAAACTCAAAATATCGGACATACCCCGTCGTGCCCCAAGGTCAAGAAATTGAATTTATATCAAGCTAACTTAGCTAAATAACATTAAATCATAAAATTTGTTACACCACCTTTTGTAATGTGATTTCCCTGCTGCTTGGCCTATTAGGGTATTAGGTATATTTATCCTGGCTCTATTAGATAATAACCTAAGTAACTTTGACCATAATAACAAATTATCAAATAAAAACAAATCAAAAAAATAAAATAAAATCAAATGATTTTGTCAAATAATTAAAAGATTATTTTTAAATTGTTCATAATTTTATGTTGTCTGCACTCATACGTCCTCTTTTCCTTCCAAAAAAAGCCATCGCTTCTCCTCCACCCCGCAATCCACACAGCTAAGACGCGGCAATCTAAAACTGAAGTCGCCAGACTAAGTTCTGAAGTATAGTGATGTTGAAGGTCGTTTAGTGGAATTGAACTCGGATTCTCCAGCGGATTGTTTCGGTGTGCCAGAATTAAAGTATTTGTTCCACCGACACTTTAGTTCCTACAGTTGATGGTCTCATCCCGGTGACTTGGAATGCTTTGAATGTTAAACTTTGTACCCAACAGTTCGGGTATCGGTGATTATTTGATTAGAATATTTCGCCCACTGTTGGTACAGAACTACGAAGGCTATAGACGATTTCGCAATGCTTTGTCGATTAATATTGATATTGTGGCGTGTATGTATACCTACCTGCCTTCTGAATCAAAACCGAAGCGAGAAACGGGTCAAACCACGGAGCGCAGGTATAGTATTTTTTTTTTAAATTATGTATAAGTACTTGTTCATCTATATCTATAAAAGGCTTTGTCCTGACTGATTGATCATCGCACAGCCTAAACCGCTGATAGCAGAAGACTTGGAGAGTGTGTTCTTTATACTATGTATGCATCCGATAAGAAGGGATCTTTGTAAATTCCCACGGGATCAGGACTTATGCCGGTAAAACAGGTTAGTTATAAATAAAACGCCTGTAATGACTAGGTATTTTAAACTGAAAAGTTTTTATAATAAGAAAACTAAAATAACAAAAAATATATTAAGGTTTACAGTAATAGCATTTCTTCTAAATAATAGCGGCGTAAATGTAACTTTCATCAAATAACCACTTCAACTGGTGATTTGTCGTTTCGCCTGATAAACTGTTGACATAATGGGTCTCCGAGGGCTTATTACACGCGATTTGTAAATTTACAAGTAAGAAGAATGAGTATGCTTACAACGTAAAGATTTAAACACGTAGAGAGAGCAGGAAAATTGATTGTAATTCGTCTGATGATGTATGTATTTGATCTTGATCTATTATCTTAGGCATAAAATTCGGAAAGTATGTTTTTGTGATGTGAAGGCGTCCATCTGATATAAAGTCGATGAATCAGGATTAAAACGCCAAAAGCATCGTTGATTTTGCGTTAACTTTACCGCAGTGAAGACTGTTGACAAGGAAGGAAGACTGTCTTACTCCTGATGTTATTATCTACGAGGGCTGTATGATAAGTACCCGTGTATACCAACTGAGGGCACCACTGACGCAAAATAAAAATCTTTACAATTATTACGGTCAAAATGTTATACAGATTTGTCGATTAGTAACAAAACTATTTGACAAATCTGTCTGGAATTTTGACTGTATTTGTTGTAAGGATGGCGCTACAAGATGGTATTTTTATTTTGCGTCGGTGGTGCCCTCAGTCGGTAAACTACTTATCATACCGCCCTCGTACTGTTAAGGTTGAGAAAATGTATCATGCGTTATGTATTTACCTATATTATCCGTATATCATCGAATATGATTCGGCCTTCGTAAACGTTTTTTCACACATCAGTTTTTATAAGGTTTCGTAAACCTAAATTTCGCATCTGTCTGCCCTGTACGTGTCTAACTAAATAAAAAGTAAAATATAAAGCAATATTTCTTTGTTACGAGCAAAACGCTTTTATGTTAACTTATTTGGAATGTGTTGCGCGAAATACAAATAGATTGATCACAATTTGGATGGAACACGCAATGTAGGTCATCCGGCACCAGTGAAAACATAATGAGGACGGACGTTTGATGTATGAATGATGACTTAGTTTTGGAATAAATAATAATCTCTATTTAAAAAAATATGTAGGTTATTATTAGTTAGTTTCGTTTTATATATCCTATAATCTATACATATAATAAAATCGTAACTCAGCGGTGTCTGTTTTTGGAAGATATAAAAAAAATATAAATTGTATGGGTATCTATTAACGCAGCAGAACCTATTTTTCTGTTTTTCTCGTTGTCTGTTTGTCTGTTTGTCTGTTTATCTGTTCGTCTGTTTGTGTGTGCCTTTGTGCCCGCTAATCTCAGAAACGGCTTATCCGATTTTAACCAAATTTGGTATGCAGATAGCTTTAGACCCCGATTAACATATAGGCTATTTTTTATCTGGATATTTAATCCGGTTATCCGGATAAAGAGTTTTTTCTGCTTTTACTTAATTAGTTTGAATGTTGTATTGAAGAAATATGTTGTGTGGAATCAACCCATGATTAACCGGATATCCGGTCGAAAATAAAAAAACCGGATATCCAGTTTTTTTTTCAGGAAATTTCTAAAATACCGTATACCTAGACAGGTATACGAAGGATCCGGATATGTGGAGAGACCTCCACATATCCGGATCCTTCGGACATACGGAAATTCTTTATAATGGCTGTTTTTAACCGACTTTAAAAAAACAGGAGGTGCTCAATTCTAGCCGCATACTGTTTGTATGTGAATATGTTCACACCGTACTCCGGCAAATAAAGTCCGGTTTCGATCATTTATTTTTTATTTGGAAAGTTGGTCCCATAAATTGTTGGTGAAGATCTGATGAGAACGTTCGGAATGATAAGCAGAATAGCATCCCACAATGCTGTAAATTACTAATTTTTGGACTTTCATCAATAGAATCGGCTTATAAAGAACTAGGTACAAATTGATGGACCTCCTGAAACCACCTTCTCAAAAATCCCTCAGTGATTAAAGTTGTAACCGTAACTTTAACGCAACAGTAATAGCAATTTTGATAATTTTTAGTGGCAGTCGAAGATGCAATAAAAATGATTAAAAAATATAGCTGTAATCGGGAAGTTTTACTGGGTAGATTCAGATTGCATGTAGTTTACGTGGCACGATGGCAGCTGTGGATTCCGAGCCGAGGTTTCCGCGTTTGTATCACAGACCGCACTCCCATTTTAAGAAACGGTGGCCTGCCGAGCCGAATGATGGCTTCCGATTCGAGGGCTGCGCGTTCGAGTCCCGAGTCCCGGACACGACGTTACGTTTTGCCCTCCAGATGGTCGTCCACCTTGCCGTTGTGAGGGGACTCAGTAGCTGCAAACCAAGAGGAGCACGACGTGGGAAACCGGGCTTGCCTGGCTTCTAATCCGTAATCCCGCGTCAGCGGGCTCGGGGTCCTTTCCGCAAGAAAGGGGCCGCGTGGAAGACAACTACTATAAAAAATCACCTCAGCCTCTGGTGGTGAACTCGGTGGGGGGCTTTATCACCGGCTTTGGGGACCTCGAGACGGTGGCGTGACCATGCCGAGGGAGGGAAGATGGAGAGAGATTGTCTATCGGGCAGAGGCAGAGATGAGGCTTGGAAAGGCCACCGTTGTCAGGATGTAGTCCATAAGGAATTCCCACTGGCCTCGACACTTGTGGAGCGAAGAACATCATGGGGGCTTAGATTATAAACCTATGGTAGGGAGCCCAACGAGAGTGGCCTGACGGTGCATAAGGCGCATTACCCACGTAATAAAAAAGATATCATGTAGTTAAGCTGCCCGACTTCAGCTTACATAACAGATAAGTCGGTTGCACTGTATGTAGGAGAGCTTATTTTTATTGTTTTGTCCTTTTTTTCGAAGTCGGGTTTTGATTTTTTTTTATATTTTCGATAAAGGCTACTTCTTATAATAAGTAATGCGAATAAGCATGCAACACGTTACCTACCGCTGCGCTGTGCAAAATCTACACTTAAATAGACTGTGCCATGATTCTCTTCTGTTCAGCAACAGACTTCCCTGGTTATCCGTTCAAGTGTAGACTTTTGCACAGCGATGGGTAGGTAGTCCGAAAAACGCTGACGAAGTCGCGGGCACAGCTATAATATGTATTAACTCTATATAAAATAGTTTACATGTTGCCGCTGTACTTTACATTATTACCGCTGCGACCTATCAGTCGGCGTAAAGCCCACTGATAAGCAAAGGTGGCAGCAGAGGTGCGTCGTCGTTGCCTCGCGAATACCTTTGACTTAACCACAGAATAGTCGATAGTTATGAAAAAAAATTGACGCCCCTCTAATGTCCCTTACAATCCATACACAAAAAAAAACATTCCGTCGTCATGAAATAATCAACGATTTTCGATGAACCCGACATAGATTTTGAATTTCGCTCGTATATACCCCTTCTTCTTCTTTTCGTATAGTGGTGTGGCTCACCTGATGTTAGAGTTTTTAGGTCGCCCTAAGGCCTCTAACTTGCCCTAACGACTGCTATCAGAGGTAACAACCGGGACCAACTGCTTAACGTGCCTTCCGAAACACGGAGGAGCTCGAGAAAATGAATGAATTCACACAAATTATTAGTCACGCATCCAAGTAATAACCGCGCCAAGCGTTGCTTAACCGATACGATCCTTCGTGATCGGCAGGTACAGCTAGGCCAATGAGCTCCTCAGCCTATATACCCCTTAAACATTATTTAGTTCCATGTAAATAGATAACAGTTACATAATAAATCGATGATGTTCGATTATGAGTATAGGAATAATAAGTGATTTAACCATTAGCGACAAATGTTTGCAGCAATCAGACTGCAGCCACGCACCGGTGCGCTCGAACGCTTGCAATTAATCAATGCTGTTAACGTCCGACATTACTGGAATTTGCGGAACTAAGGGCCACTTGTGCACTTCATAATTAATTTATTTTAATACTAGAGTTGTTGTTAGGTTAGGCTGGATTTGATCCTGTGCTAACTTGATTGCGTTCGACGGTCGAGCATGCGAAAAATGATAATTGAATTAGCTGTGCTGAATTGTTGACTTCAGTGATTCATTGCGAGGATTCGTGTTGAAAAACTTCAAGTTCGATCCTAAGGTTCGATCTACGACGAAGTCTTTAGCTACATCTTCGATACGTCGCGATAACTAAAACATCGCGATAATCTAATGTGTCGCGATAGGATGCATTCTTTGGCTACACGTATCTCACCAACTCAAATCTTCGCTTCACACGGTAGTGCTGGGACTTCATTAGCGGGCTACAGCGAATTTGCGATATTAGCCATAGCCCGTACGTATTAGTAGCACCTACGTATAGATAGATCACTACAAAACTCAAAACTCAAAACTCAAAATTATTTATTCATTTAGAACGTATATTAAACACACATACGTACGTTTTGAAACGTCGAGATTTTATTTTACCGAGGTTTCGGAACGCGCCCTCCGATGAGAAGAAACCACAAGAAACTCATGGGGTTTTTTTTTTTCAATAATTTTTTTATCATGTTTTATATTACAATCGTCATAATACAGATATTTGTAATTTGAACAGGAGCAGTTAACAATCATGTCCATGGATACAGAACCTACGACTCCATTACTGAACTTCGAAGTACGAAATTCCGCAGTTTGCGAGACCTAATGTGTAACAGTGCGATGTACGTTAGTTCGAAAGTACAATGTCGCGCTGTTTATGAGATCTAAAGTATGCAAGTGCGATGTACGTCAGTTCGAAAGTGCACTGTAGCGAAGTACGAAATTGCGATGTGTGATATGAGATTTAAATATAGGTATGTATGACCCATCCAACAAAACAAGCAAACAAAAATAAAAATTATTCGTGAATTATTAGTTTTTTGATTTAATCTAAGGTAACAAACCTTAACCATAACATAAGTAATGTTAAACCCTACCGTTTAACATTGAGTCCAAGGAAGGACACGGTTGAGGCCAAGGTACAGCGGGTAGATGTACCATGGACCGAATTCCCATTTTCTCTTTGAATTTATTCAAAACTAGGCTAGGCGCTATAGAACCTTGAACCACATGACGTCTTAAATTAGGATACATTAAATAAAAATATAGCTATGGTACAGCAGGCTCCCCTGTTTTGTTGAATGGTCATACATACCTATATTTAAATCTCATATTATACATCGCAATTTCGTACTTCGCTACAGTGCACTTTCGAACTGACGTACATCGCACTTGCATACTTTAGATCTCATAAACAGCGCGACATTGTACTTTCGAACTAACGTACATCGCACTGTTACACATTAGGTCTCGCAAACTGCGGAATTTCGTACTTCGAAGTTCAGTAACGGAGTCAGAACCTACAAACGACTTTCTATCTAATTTAGACGCATACCTAAATAAAATAAAATTATAGGTTCTAATAAACAATTTTAAAAAATTAGACAAAACAGTTAATGACTATAAAACTTAGGTTCGATTTAACCGAAATGGAATAAGCCAATATTACGTTTAAATCGTCTTTTGTTCGAGAGACTCTCGAACTGTTCAATAAAAAAAAATGACGATTTATGCGGAGAATTGCTTATTCTAGTTTGGTCGGATCAAGCCTAAACCTAAATCAAATCAAAGTTAGTTTATTCATTCGGATATTAGCAAGATATCTCTTAGAAATGTCAGTTTTTATATATACTCTACTGTGTCTTCGGAACGTGACCTTCAATGAGAAGAAGACACAAGAAACTCGTGGGTTTTTTTTGTATATTTTTTTTGCAGTAATCATGTGATTTACATTGCCGCATATATATTATATTTATACATATATATTTGAACAAAAATGGAACTGGAGCAATAATCTATACTATAATAATCCTTACTAGCATTACAAGAGCGAAAGTAACTCTGTCTGTCTGTCTATCTGTTCAAATAAGTTATATACAGGGTGTCTAGAGACCAGTGGATGTCCTGGCACGGGCGGCTGGCGGGGAAGGGTTGACCGCCCAGAATACGTTTTTTTTTTTTTCTATCTCAAACGGTTCGAGCTGTACGTCACTTTTAGTAAAAATTGAAAAATGTCTACTTTTTTGCACGTTTCGGGGTATCACGTCCACAGATTAAGCGATAGCATTGTTTTTTTTTTCGCCATGTGTTCACTAATATTGATGTTTGAAAATCACCTTAATTTTTTTTTTAATACTATAGTTAGTAACTTACAGGATGTCCCCAAAGATAGATTTAGTTTTATAAACTTTACTTTCTGCTAAGTTTGAGCATCTGTGGTGTAAAAAAAATGTATGAAACCTGTCTGGCCGACTATTGAAAAAAATTGCCTATTTCATAAGGATTCTAAAACAGTATTATACTAATAACTTTTTGTCATAAGTTACTAAGCTAGTGCTATAAATGCATCGAAGGTACTATCTTACATGAGAAAGTTGAAACAAGTATTGTACAAAAAAGGACACTTATTAAGATTTAATATGTCATAATGTTACAGCAAATGCTCAAATTGTCCTCCTCTTGCCCTTATACAGGCCCTTAACCTTTTTATAAACGATCTCTTAAGGACACGATTATAATTTTTTTCTCCTATTTGTTGTGCCGCTTCGTGGACGCGTAGACGCAGGTCTTCAATTGTGGTTATGTTTTTTTTGTATACCTGTTCTTTTAAACACCCCCAGTAAAAAAAATCAAGCGGATTCAGATCAGGCGAACGTGGAGGCCACAATATTGGACCTAATTGGCCAATCCATCTTCTTGGATAACTTTCATTTAAATAGTTTCTCACTCGCACGGCATAATGTGCAGGACAGCCGTCATTTTGAAGCCACATACTTCGCCGGATCGAAAATGGCACCTCTTCGAGTAGTCTCGGGAGTTCGTTTTGGAGAAAGTGTAAATTGTTGGCCCTGTTTAGGTTGCCTTGCTATTCGGAAGGGACAATAATTTGGCCATTTAAAATAATGGCCCAATAGTTAATTTTAAATTGGTACTGTGATCGGTCTTCCCTGGCTAATCTTGGGTTGGTTAGCTGCCAGCTGTGCAAATTGTACAAGTTTAGGTAGCCATCTCTTTTGCACGTTGACTCATCGCACATTATGCCGTGCGAGTGAAAAACTATTTAAATGAAAGTTATCCAAGAAGATGGATTGGCCAATTAGATCCAATATTGTAGCCTCCACGTTCGCCTGATCTGAATCCACTTGATTTTTTTTACTGGGGGTGTTTAAAAGAACAAGTATACAAAAAAAAACATAACCACAATTGAAGACCTGCGTCTACGCGTCCACGAAGCGGCACAACAAATAGGAGAAAAAAATTATAATCGTGTCCTTAAGAGATCGTTTATAAAAAGGTTAAGGGCCTGTGTAAGGGCAAGAGGAGGACAATTTGATCATTTGCTGTAACATTTTAACATATTAAATCTTAATAAGTGTCCTTTTTTGTACAATACTTGTTTCAACTTTTTCATGTAAGATAGTACCTTCGATGCATTCATAGCACTAGCTTAGTAACTTATGACAAAAAGTTATTAGTATAATACTGTTTTAGAATCCTTATGAAATAGGCAATTTTTTTCAATAGTCGGCCAGACAGGTTTCAGGTTCGAGCTGTACGTCACTTTTAGTAAAAATTGAAAAATGTCTACTTTTTTGCACGTTTCGGGGTATCACGTCCACAGATTAAGCGATAGCATTGTTTTTTTTTTCGCCATGTGTTCACTAATATTGATGTTTGAAAATCACCTTAATTTTTTTTTAATACTATAGTTAGTAACTTACAGGATGTCCCCAAAGATAGATTTAGTTTTATAAACTTTACTTTCTGCTAAGTTTGAGCATCTGTGGTGTAAAAAAAATGTATGAAACCTGTCTGGCCGACTATTGAAAAAAATTGCCTATTTCATAAGGATTCTAAAACAGTATTATACTAATAACTTTTTGTCATAAGTTACTAAGCTAGTGCTATAAATGCATCGAAGGTACTATCTTACATGAGAAAGTTGAAACAAGTATTGTACAAAAAAGGACACTTATTAAGATTTAATATGTCATAATGTTACAGCAAATGCTCAAATTGTCCTCCTCTTGCCCTTACACAGGCCCTTAACCTTTTTATAAACGATCTCTTAAGGACACGATTATAATTTTTTTCTCCTATTTGTTGTGCCGCTTCGTGGACGCGTAGACGCAGGTCTTCAATTGTGGTTATGTTTTTTTTGTATACCTGTTCTTTTAAACACCCCCAGTAAAAAAAATCAAGCGGATTCAGATCAGGCGAACGTGGAGGCCACAATATTGGACCTAATTGGCCAATCCATCTTCTTGGATAACTTTCATTTAAATAGTTTCTCACTCGCACGGCATAATGTGCGATGAGTCAACGTGCAAAAGAGATGGCTACCTAAACTTGTACAATTTGCACAGCTGGCAGCTGCTTCCTATGGTTAGGGCCGCAGAGACAGGAACCTTCTGACGAAACGTAGGTACCGTATCAAGAACGTCTGCCTTCTGAATCTGACCCTTGACCCAACCGTCAAGTGAGATTCTCTTTATTATCTTTTAAAAGTTTAATGATCTAATTATTAATGTAAGAGCAAAGAATGTCCGTAAACAAAAATATGAGTCCGAACCAAATAAGCAGGTAAAAATTACCTACACTAATTAAAACGAATCGCAAGAAAAGCTCGCTATTTTGTTTCAAGATAGCTTTATTTCTAATCTACTTAGCTACATAAATCATCTTTAGAAAAAGCAATTACTTCATCTGATTCAATATTGCGAAACCTTTGTAAGTCCAATTCATTACCTGGAAAGATCAAAACAATTTATGGATTAAGTAAAAAATGTTTTATAAAAATAATACCGTTTTGCGTTCTCAAATTTTATTTTATTTTAAGTGTTAACTTAACACACACTTTTTTTTCATGTGGTGGTGTAGCTAACCTATTGTTAGAGTTTTCAGCTAGCAGATTACGTAAATCTGTTTCTAACAAACTCTCGATTGAAACAATTGTTTTTTGAATTTTTGCGTTTACGGAGAACAGAACAATTTGACAGTTACAGTCGGTAGTTTTAAAAATAGCGTGTAATCAACAATTTCAATCGAGATTTGTTAGCAACATAGTTACGTAATCAGGGGCCAGATCTCACTAAGGCCTCTAACTTGACCTAACGACTGCTGTTAACTGCTTAACGTGCCTTCCGAAGCATGGAGGACCTCAGAAAATGTTTTGTTTGGCCACGCACATTATCGGTCACCCATCCAAGTGATGACAGTGACAGGAGTTGCTTGACCCGCACGATTATACAAGCACCTGGGCGGGCACCGCTAGGCCAATGAGCTCCTCAAACTACACACAGACACACGATCTTGGCTTGATTACATATGAGATTACATAACCATAGTATGAAGAGCGCTGCGAGGTACCAACTACTAGGTAAACTGTGGTATGAGCGTCTGTCTCCAACAATATTTGGATCCTTAAAGGGACAGTCTACCTAATCTTTTCTCCATACAAACTTTACAAACGTAGTCGACTGTTTCCTCCCTGGATAAAGTTATTAGAAAAAATATGTTTATGCCATAAGTCCTATATCAGCCATGGCGTCAAGGCCATACGTTTTGATTTTTTTCTATTTCTAATATTCGTGAATTTTATTTCTATTCTAATGAGAAAAAAAACATAGGGGCACAGTCGTGGCAGATATAGGTTTTATGGCATAAACATATTTGCTCTAATGTCTTTATCCAGAGAGGAAACAGTCGATTACCTTTGTATGGAAAAAGAGTAGGTAGACTGTCCTCCTAATTTATTTTCAACCTAACCTGCCTGCCACTCTTGCATTTCAATTTGATAATATTAAACATCTAGGTTTAATTCCCTTAGGTCTCCAAGTTAGTCAGACTTGATGAATAATTTACAGCGTAACTTGAAGTATAGATCGTTAGCACGAACAAACATTTACACGTTGCACTTGTGTAGTGTCTGTGAATGAAGTGCGAGTGTGGATTTATTTATTTATTTTAGATTTACCCGCTTAAGTCTCGATCCCGTGAGAATATCGGGATCAATTCAGGACTAAAAACTTTATTAGTATCTTTTATTCAATTAAACATGACATTCAAATAAAAAAAAACAACAAAAAAGGTGAGAAAAAAAAACAACACTAAAACTAAAATTTAAATCTAAAAAGAAAAAAGCCCATCCAGTAGTTTTTGAGTTTATTCATAACAAACATACGACACACACAGACACACAAAAATACTTGAAATCTTTCCATTTTATAATATTAGTGTAGATGTAGATTAGTGGGTTGAAAAGGAAAACCTGGTAAGTATCCCATTTTTAGGGGTTTAAATTTTAAAGGTAATGGCAGTGCCCGCGACTTCGTCCGCCTATATTTTTTTTTAATATACTATATAGCCTTCCTTCCTTAATAAATGGACTATCCAACACTCAAAGAATTTTTAAAATCATACCAGCGGTTCTTGAGATTAGCGCGTTCAAACAAACAAACTCTTCCGCATTATAATAATAGCAGATAGATAGAAGAAGAAGATTAAGATTTGTGTGTGTATGAATGAATGTGTGAAAACAGGTTTTTGTGTGTGTGAATGTGTGTAAAGTGCAACGTTAAATTGTCTGAACACAACACACAACCATTTGTACGGAGAGTCACGGGACCAAAAATCCCCCTAAAATTATTTAAGAGTTGTGCACTAAACGCAGAAACATGTTCTGAATCTAAAAAGTTAGTTGTGGTAAATTCCAAAAATATACCGACTCTGAACATGAGACGAAAGTTTCTGAATATTCAATTTAGAAATAAGTTTACTTGCATTGGTTGGTGGAAGTTTTCTCGAATTCCTATCATGAATTAATTAAGTAAAAAAGAAAGTTCTCGAGACTCAGATGCTGAATGTTATCCTAAAAATTAATAATAAATTTTCTGCACCCGTATTATCTATCTTGTTACTAACTCATTTTGGCACTATGCAGTATATTGCTGCCAGAGTTAGGAAACCGGTTTTAAACAAAATCTACATTCTGCATTTATAGGTTTTTATTAACCTTTTTATTTAGGTTATAGGAATAATGTTTTAAATAAGTTCGCGTTCTTGTGATACCGTAGAGTAAAATCGAAATAAACTGGTAATAGCCTCTATTTTTTTAACCGGTTCCGAGCCTTGATTGTAGCTTTAAGGCAATCACTAGTGATAACATTACCTCAAAGCATTATAAAGTACTGCATAGTGGCTATCACAGTTACCAACGAGGACAATATTTACTATGATTAACTATTGATCAAAGTTGCTACTAGATGGCGCTTTATACAATGTACTGTACCCCTACCATGAGTTGGTACGTAAATACGTATACTGTAACATCTACAGACCTTGTGCACAGCGCGCCCGCTCCGTTTGTTCCTTGCCGCACCGGTCGCGATAATCGGGCGCGCGAGCCAATATTTTGCGTTTCGGACATTTCCAACATGCCGGCTTTCTACTGCGAGCGGAGCTGAGTCATTAATGTACCAGTTCAACACACAACGGTTGTTTTTATAGTAATACAATTCTTTCGCGTTATGGAGACAATCGTTGGATGTTAAACTGACACATCAATGACTCCGCTCCGCTCGCAGCGGAAAGCCGGCATTAACATTACCTATTTACGTATCAACTCATGGTAGGGGTACTGTTTTTGGTTTACCTAGAAATGTATTCGACCCTATCTAATTCCAACGTTTAACCGATTAGCTTATAATTGCACTGTGTGTTAGTCCGAGTACGCTTTGCTGTGTTGTGTGTTTCCAGGAAATATTCCGGTTAAATCGTATTTCGAAGTAAGCGACTGTTAAAGTGTGTAACGACTTTAACATGTGTGTTTATTAAATTACTTCTCAAAGCTTTCACTGGAAAATTGTTCCTATCCCGGGCGGTAGGGATGACGAACGGAAGCCCGAAATGGTCGTGCAAATGGCCGTGCATACGGCTTTTAAATGTAAGCACCTACCTACATATGCGCCTTTGACAATTTGTCGTCAGCCGAAGTCATTGACGCGATCTGTATCGAAGTTTATTTTAGACAAAGCCTATAACAGATTACAGGACTGAGCAAGTTTGTTACCATTTTCCAGGGTCTACAAGAATATGGTTACGGTAGGTATATTCCCTGCCCGTTGTAAAAGCGATCAAAAGGTTTTTTTGGTTGGAGGCTTTGAGTCGTAGCCAAATGAACTCGTCCGTGTTTCGATACGTAAGTCGGTGCAGCCATCTCTCTTTAATACTACAATTATAGATAGAGAAACACCTAGACCAGAAACAACTTTTATTTTTAAGCATAAATATCAAACCCGCTAGCCCGCTACCTTCTGCATTGCAGTCGTGCATTCGTCCGACGCACCAAAGAGGTCGTCAAAAAAAACTTTATAAAAAGTAAAGAAAACTGCATTTTTTACTATGTACGTACATACATACATACCTTTGTAAAGGACTCCAAGGAAACAGGAATAGTTTTAGCGGCCTTGATAACTAAAGGTCGTTGAGTTTTTCCGATGAATATCATTAAATTCTTTTTCATTTTGTTGTCCAGGTTTAACCATGGACTAGCGTAGACAACTCTTGATAAATACGCGGCCTGTAAAACAAAAACTTTAGTAAAAAAAAGGTACCTACCGATCAATTGTGCGTAAAATGTAAAACACCTTGAAAATAACCCTTTTTAGTCGAATTATTGTAGTGTAGTTATGAGGTATTTGACCGGTGGGCCCGCTTATTTTGGATACGAATTTGTGCGTATTTAATTCGTACAAAACGAATAAACACCACAAATAATCCGAACATTACCAGTTCTATATGAGCGCGTATTATCGAACCTCACAGTGTAGATGCGAGGCCATACGTACCTTATTTTTAACTAAAGACCATCAATTTTGTACAAACGAATTTGTAGGGCCTTATGTACCTATGCCCCCAAACGTATACTTTACCTTATCAGTGACTGTGTTTCCAAAATACGTGTCCACGTATAGCATTAAGATAAATACTAACAAGTACGCACTGACCCACACCACTTCTGCTATATTCTTCATTGGAGAATCAATCTGTATAAAAAAGGTAGTTATCACAACAGATGGCCTAAGCAAGAATATTTGGTACTTTATCGGAATCCCACTAATGTAGAAACATTAATGGGTTCTATAGGTTCAGCTGCCTTATAAATCTGAGAAGATGGGACGCCCACATACCCTCATCACCCTGGTGACGAGATGATGCAGTAATGCATTTCCCATGCATCATTAAAAAGGGTTATCAGAGATACTTTTAAATGTTCGCAGGATAGTCTCCATTCTCTTTCTCCATACAAACGTAGTTTAAATTTTCCTCCCTGGATAAAGACATTAGAGCAAATATGTTTATGCCATAAAACTTATATCTGTCATGACTCATGACTATGCATTTACCTTTTTATTTTTTTCATTTTATTATTTTTTTATTTTTTATTATTATT
Source organism: Idaea biselata (assembly GCA_958496205.1). NCBI lineage: Eukaryota > Metazoa > Arthropoda > Insecta > Lepidoptera > Geometridae > Idaea > Idaea biselata. The sequence goes on along the minus strand of OY292403.1, from coordinate 6,076,789 downwards.
TTATTAGAAAATAATAAAAAGTTAAATGCATTTTCATGACAGATATAGGTTTTATGGCATAAACATAATTGCTCTAATGTAATCCAGGGAGGAAAATTTAAACTACGTTAGTATGGAGAAAGAGAATGGAGACTATCCTCTTAAATTTCTACGACGAACTCAGAGGTCAATTCAACATGTTTTTAAATAATAGACTGTTAATTAGCTTAACTTACAGACAAGAATTGCATAGCAGTAGTTCCATTTATACAAATACTCATAAATAATGATGAAGAGAACTGAGCAGTAAACACATCTTGAAGTTTGTTAATTAACCTGAAAATCAAATCATTAAGTAATTAAATTTAAAGATAGATAAAAATTACCTATCTTAAATTACGTACAACATTATCTAATTAAAAATTTAAATTAAAAATCCCCTAAGTTACCCCCTTTACTTTTTTTTTTTTTTTTTTTATTGTTATGTAGTTGTGTGCTTGTCTGAATAAATTAATTTTCTTTCTTTCTTTCTTCTTTATGTTCCCCGAGTCCTTAGGCAAAGTACCCAAAAGGCTACTTTTGGGTAGGTATTTGTATCCAAAAGGGCAGTGCAGTGGTCACTGAGTCTTTAGGTTAGTACCTAATCTGTTACAACGAATACCTTTTCATTGGACAAATCATGTATTTTATCCGATATCCAATTATTTACTCAGGGGTTATAGGACAAAGCTATTTTTTAATAAACGATAGATATTGTCTAAGCATGCTCATCCAGATAGAAAGACGGTCAGTAAAACAAGCCACGGCCAAAGTCTTGTAGACCCGGGGAACAGAGTGCCAACTCTGATATTATGTCCTGCAATACTAAATTTATTTGCTACTTGTTGCGTCCGCAGTTTCACCCGCCTAATTCCCGATCCTGCGGGAATATTGGGATAAAAAGTACATCATAATGTTAATTTAATACAGATCTCCAGCTTAAGGAGGCCATATTCTAAGTTTCATCGCAATCGGTTCGGCAGTTTTTGCTTTTAAATGAGTAGGTAAAAAATATTATTACACAAACTTTCACCTTTATAATATTAGTAGGATAGGACGATAGGTACCTCACAACGTTAGTATGATGAAGCACCTGACGTTTGAATACGATTCTAAAAGCTTCGTTTTCATCGCATTGCTTTTCAATCGTAGTAGCTTTAACGAGCTCTTTCATATTTTCAAAGTTATAAATTAAAACGTCCAATTGGCTGACTGGAAATTAAATAAATCGTTTGAAATAGAAGTAACTACTTTAACTAAAATTATTTTCTAAAGCTGATATTTTTTGCCTCGTTTCTTATATTTAGCATTCACATAAAATATGACTCGTTTAAGTTATGGAAAGTGGTAGTGAATAACATTTTCGACTAGACGAATCTTAACAGTGTAATAAATATTGTGATTTTTTTGTTGAACTTAAGTTTTACAACCCTGCACACGCAATCGACATTTTTTTACGTCTATTTATTCTCTACGAAAATTGACACATTTCGATAGGGTTACCCTTCCCGTGGGTGACGCAAAAGGCGACTAAGGGATCTGAGGGAAACTAGGCAAACCAAATGTTCTTCCCGCGCGGTGGCAGAGAAACTGCTTGCTCTTAGGAGGTTTGGTGTCAGGCAGGCGGCTAGCCATAAAAATATTGCCAAAACTAATAACAGAACATATGGTCAACGATGCTACTGCGCAAATTAAAAAAAAAGAACAATTTGGGGTTTAGCGGACTTTAGGCTCCCGAGAGGGATGTGACCGAACATCGCAAACTAGATAGATAGATAACTTACTTTATTTGATCAACATCAAGTTAATTGAAAGCAAACAAACATTATCAAACATTGCAAGTTAAATAAAAGCTTTAAAAATAAATGAATTTAACCAAACAGCAAACTGGGTAAACTGTGGTTGAACAAATTATATACAAATCATACAAAGGTATTAGAGTCATGAAGTCATGAATTATGGCTCAAGGGTATCATTGAAAATGTATGTGGAACGTTGCGACCATTTATAAGATTTTTTTCCTCTCTCCATTCTTAACGTTACAAATAACATTTAATGAAGTGTGAATGTTCGATGAAATGACTTTTCTATGAACCGTTTTGATGTAGGTTGTTCTAACATTACGAAGACAAAATGAAGCCGAGGGATCACCCGCACTGCGAATAAACGCCTGCGTTTTCCCGTAGGTCTCAAACCGCAAAAAATACGTGCAAAATAATAATACGCGGGCTATACAAGCCCACGCATTAGCGTTTCTTTCTGTAAATGGTTTTGCGTGTTGATACGCTGTTCTGCGTTTTCAGCTATTCGTAAACCGCTTGCGTTTAATCGCAGTGCGTTCTAAGCCTAAGTAAGTTTAACTTAGCTCTGCATAATTAAGTAAGTTTTTAGGGTTCCGTACCCAAAGGGTAAAAACGGGAATATTTACAAACAGAAATGCATCATAAAAACGCCTCCCATGACAGGATCCGAACCTGTGTTCCTCGCTCGCTCGCTAGCGCACTCGCCCGGCAAGCACAGGTTCAAATCCCGTCATGAGAGAATTTTTGATGATGCATTTCTCCTTGTAAAAGATTTCTAGATAAAATCTTAAGAAAAAAAATATCCGGTCGAATTGAGAACCTCCTCCCTTTTTTGAAGTCGGTTAAAAAACGAAGACGGTTGCATAGTGTAACGTAGCTGCAATGTAACTGACTTGCTTTATTTAAGTCCCTACATTTCGCCACCAATTTTTGGTGTTGATGTTAGTTATGTAAATTTCCATGTCGCAGTCTCTGAGTTATGATTCAATTTACGTGTATTGAGATTTATTGCAGTCCGTACTTTATTATGTATGCAGTAATATACTCTGTTGGGTGCTATTTCGTGTCTGAATTTACAAATCAAAAGTATGTTGGTGTAAGTAGAGTATAGTCGGGTATGATCGGATACGGGGGAAGACGGTGTAACTCAAATATCTCCCAAAATAGGTGATATTGCAACTGCCGGGTGCCACAGATCGGTGCGGGGTGAGATTTATTACAGTCCTTACTTTATTATGTATGCAGTAATATACTCTGTTGGGTGCTATTTCGTGTCTGAATTTACAAATCAAAAGTATGTTGGTGTAAGTAGAGTATAGTCGGGTATGATCGGATATGGGGAAGACGGTGTGACTCAAATATCTCCCAAAATAGGTGATATTGCAACTGCCGGGTGCCACAGATCGGTGCGGGGTGAGATTTATTGCAGTCCTTACTTTATTATGTATGCAGTAATATACTCCGTGGGTGCTTTTTCGTGTCTGAATTTACAAATCATAAGTATGTTGGTGTAAGTAGAGTATAATCAGGTAAGATCGGATACGCGGGAAGAGAGATATCTCTATTATGAGATTATGATGATTGTAATTTAACTCATGATCACAAAAATGAAAAAAACTTATGAGTTGCTTGTCTTCTCATTCTCATTTCTCAGGGCACGTCCCTACCGAATTTACACTAAAATTATAGTCAGAAATCGACGCGTCAAAATGATCATTATTTGTATACATTGCTCTCATTGAATGATTGAATTTGACTTTGACTTGACTTTGACGGTATAACTCAAATTCCTCCTAAAATAGGTGACATTGCAACTGTCACATAAGTATCGGTGCCACATATCGGTGCGGGGTGAATTGCCCTTGTGAACACTGTGGCTAGCACTAAGCAATACAAATACAAATACAAAATAACTTTATTGGCCACAATAAATATACAGAAAATACTAAGATGAATCTCTACCTTTTGCGTTAGTTTAAAACTGTGTTGCAAAAGGTAGTGTTCTTCCCAATTAGTATACAGTTTAAAAATAACGATTATATTATTATTATACCACTTTTAGTTTTAGTTAATGCGTGTGTACGTATTGTTGTGTTGTGGGGTTTGTGAAGTGCCATGTATCATATTATATCCCTAACTGCTTTATGAGCCACGCCAAAAGTTCTCTATCAGTTGCTCCGTTTGATTGTAATCAAGATTATTTAGCCATTGTTGTATTGTGGACTGGAGTTTGCTTTTTGTTAACTGCTTAGTTTTGAATTTTAAATTAATGGCATTATATAGAATTGGGGCCAAGTTAGTGTAGTGTCTCCAAGCCACGGCACAAGTGCATCGCGGCACAGGACATTTGACAATTCTTTTATTCCTGTCCGGTAAATTTGGTACAGTCTTTACATGGTATTTTAAAATACATTGCTTGATAAATAATTTGCTTAAATAAATAAATAAATAATAACATAAATAGCTTGAAAAGCAATATCACCTATTTTGGAAGATATTAGCCTCTTACGGTCTTTCCCCGTATCCGATCTTACCTGAATATACTCTACTTACACCTATACTCTATTTCAGAATCTTAATCTAAATGTAAAAAAAAAAAAAAAATATCAAAGGAAATTTGCGAGATTTTGGAAGACACTACAGTCATACCGTCTTCCCCGTATCCAATCTTACCTAACTATACTCTACCTTTTCTTAGAATTAGATTATTTATTTACGACTGAGAATACGAATGAGTGGGTTTTCGAGACGTCCCAATTAAAGATTAAACTTCAATGACGCAGTTCATTAACTGAAAAACATCTTTATTGTTTTGTTTATATTTTAGTAAAAGTTTTAAGATCTACCCTCACTGTACAGTAACTAGCTGCACCCCGCTGGTTTATCCGTGTAAGTTCCAATGCTGCGGAAATATTGGGATAAAAATGTGTTAATCCAGATCTCTAGCTATATTATTATGCATACCAAGTCTCATAGATAAAATAAATAAATAATTTCTCCGAACAACACACAGCGCCATCTAGCCCCGTGGTAAGCGACTAAGCTTGTGTTACGGTGACTAGACAACGGATATAAAACTTATATTTATTTTTCTTTTGTAAATACATACATATTATACATAGAGGGACACCCAGACCAGACACAAATATTTATTTTTTAAGCATAAATACTTGCACCCGGCGGGAATCGAACCCGCAACTCCTGCATTGCAGTCGCGCTTTCGCACGACGCGCCACCGAGGTCGTCATAAAAAAGTATGTAATGTTTGTTACACCTTCATGCATAAACATGAAATCTATGAATCTTTTTTTATTCGAAATGTAAGTACCTAATGATATTTAATAAAGAATAAAATATAATTTATTTACTAACACATAAATGTTGTACATCTATAATATCAGTAGGCTAATATGAAAACGTCGCCTCTCATAGTCAACCATGACAAAAGGGAAAGCGTCTAACTAAATTTTAGTACGCGAAAATAAAACTTGACTGACTATAGAAATGGCGGCTGACTTAGTTTATTAATACCTAGAAGAAATATTGCGATAAAAAAGTAAGTCTTACTTGCGAAGGACATTAACGACCACGGCAATGATATAATAATAATGTACGGTGCTACTATCCAGGGTTTGTACATGATCTGAAACATAGTACAGAGGTAAATACATAAGTACAAATAATTAAAGACCAACACTAGATTTTACATTAGATAGGTAATGTAATTTATATGAAAACTAGCTGCGCCCGCGGTTTCACCCGCATAAGTCCTGATCCCGCGGGATTTACGGGATCAAAAGTAGTCCTTCTCCGAGGTCCTATTTATCTCTACACCAAAATTCATCAATATCGGTTAAGTGGTTTAGGCGTGAAAGCGTAACAGACAGACAGAGTTACTTTCGCATTTATAATATTAGTAAGATAATATAATATATAATATATATAATATAATAATAAATAATATATATAATATATATAATATAATAATAAATAATATATATAATATATAATATATATAATATATTATATATATTATATTATAATATATATATAGTAAGATTAAGTAAGATTAGTAAGATTTTGGTTTCTGAACTCAACAGAACGGCTCCAACGGAAGCTATATCAGCTCGCTTTCTTCTAAATTTCTAAACCTCTAACCCCTCTCCAGCAAGGTATTTTCATGTATAGTCTTCCTACTTCCTACCCTTAATGACTATTTCTTATTACGTGTCATCTATATCTCATCTCTCTCTCTCTACCATCTCTCATCTCTCTCTCTCTCTCTCTCTTATCTCTCTCGTGAGATATAATCTATCTTATTATATTTACAGGATATTTACGGTTTCGATTTTGATTTTGACTTGATAGTGGACGCCTGGAGGGTTACTTCGGTTCGTTTCGATACGACAACGATACTGTCATAACGATGGTTCTACTGTCACCCTACTATCAGAATGTGACAGTAGAATCATCGTATGACAGTATCGATGTCGTATCGAAACGAACCGCAGTAACCCTCCTGTAATGATTGACGTAAACATCTACCGCTATACATTTAACAATTTAAAATAATTGAATTTCGTAAACCACGGAACCGGATGGAGTCGGAACTAGGCGAAACCTGGAAAGCTACCGCGGTTCTTCCGTCGGAATCGGGATCGGATTCATTTGACAGTTGACAGCCGAATTTCGAACCGCGAAAATTTCAAATCGGCGCGTCGATTACTCATATCGATGCCGAAGCCAAATTGAATGAATGCAACACAGACAGAATTGAATTGTATTGAAGATTTTGCAAGAAAATCTTCAAATCGACGACTGACGGCCATGGATGCGCGGTTTTAAAATTGAAAACTCCGCTGTCAGAGATGTCAAACTACTGCGTCGGGATCGAGTTGCTGTCAACGAACCAACCGCGGTAGCTTTCCTGACGGGATTCGGGCAGCAGCTAGTATGTTATAATAATGTAGATCGATAAAAAGCTTATCGTATCCACAAAATATAACTCTAACAATAAAAAATAAAATCTGAAATCTAAATTTACCTGATAAACACATAAATAGTTGAAATATTTTGGGTCGTTTACGTCAAAGAATATTAAATCCATCTTAAGAGGCAGTGTCCTGAATCGATTTAATCCTGGAGCGATTACAACGTGACCTGAAAAATGATGGACCAAATAAATATTCAAACTTTTCTCCGAGATGGTGACCTACAAGGAATATTGTAATGGTCCAATCTATACTTAGATATAATAAAATCGTTTGTCCTTTTACTGACTGTTAACGCACTTGATATTAAAATTCTTGTTTAGCAAGAATATGTAGGGGGGTACTTAATTAAATGATATTTATTGAAACCAAACATAACTTAATAAATGTTAGGAACTAAATGAAAATTAACTAAAATACTAAACTAAATCTAAATCAGCTAAACCCTTGGTGGAGAGAAACATGGTCAGAATGCTGGCTGCATTGCCCCGTTGTAAGCAAATTGCAGATACTTATTTCCTGGGCAAAATACAAGCCAGCCCGTCAAGGTCACCCGATGTCTCCACCAAACGTTTAGCTAGCTCTCTGTACAACTCTAAAAAAATAGACTTCCTCCGCATTATTTTCGATACTGTGGAAATTTAGAAAAACTGTTTCTTTATGGATTTCTACACAATAAAAATAATACTCTAATCTGACATTTCTAAGAGAAGTAGTTTAGCTGTGCTTTGATACAATAATTACTCAGTCAGTGAATCAGTCAAGACTCTGATTAACTTATGATTTCTAGAAAAAAATATAGATTTGGGGACAATGAAAAACACTACCTATTAATTTATTTTAATACAAATCGATCAATATAAAGTAAAATTTCTCTTGAGAGTCCATTACGGCCAAATGTGCCCATTATACCTACTTGCTGTATTTCCCCGCTAAATGGCCAATATTAATACAATCGATTAATTGTATTGTTGTATTGGAATTGAACTTACCAAAGACATCCAAACATGCAGAGAAAAGAAATATTACGTAAAGCTTTCTCGATCTTCGAATAGCTTCTTCTAAAATGTTCTGCTGAGGTTTTAAATAATGTTGGAAATCGGGGTGTGATAATTCTTTCAGCACATCGTCCAAAGCGTCTCTACGAAGCCGAATATCGCATAGTTTGAATGAGCTTAACTGTTCGGTTAACACCAAGTTTAATCTGAAACGCGTTTAAAAATCACTTAAACTAAACTCAAAATCTTCGTCGCGTTCATCGAAAATTGTTGAAATTGTGACGGAATGTTGTCGAGTATTTTTGTTGAAAATATTGGTAAGTAAGTAAAATTGCACTTCAAGTTACAAATAAATGATAAAACTACAACGTATGGCTTCAAATTGCACAATTTAAAAATATAGCCGGACTTGCACACAGCGCAATCTAACCCCAATCTAAGCAATCAGGCTTTTACTATGGGTACTAGACAACAAATAATGTAATAGGTATATACTAGTGAACATTTAGCGAGCTATAGGCTGATAGAAAAGTATATAGACTAGTGCTGTTATTTTTGCTTATTTTATAAGTGATTTTACTTCACCTGCAGATGACAGAACATCTACGAATATAACTTTACAAACTTACATGCTAGCGACTTCTGAAACCTCTGGATTTCTAAATAACAACTTTACTAAATAAACCAGCTGTGATCCTGTTGGTATTATTATAATAAATACACCAATGAAAACCTTAATCAACATTGAAATCCAAAAACCAAAAGACTTCACGGGATATTTTATTCGCAAAGAAAGTCCCAAGTAGGATAAAGCGTTCAATTGCAGGCTCACATGCTGGTAAAAATCTAACGTCTTCATTTTGAAAAGGTCTACCAAGAAATGAAATATTTTCTTTTAAATTCTTTTTGTTCTGACTAATTATGGTAATTAGGAAATTAACTCAAAGTGGCTCATTTTAGTTGCTAAATAATGGAAGAAAATTAATCTGTAAAAAAACTGGTAATTTTGTTCGAATTAAGCGTAAGTTATGGACTATACTTTGACTTTCCTTGGCATTTTTTTTATTGTGAAAAATTGTTTGAAGTAAATTTCGAAAATAGGTAAAAGGAACTAATACAAGTAGATATAAGCTCATTACTTGGATGGGTGACCGATAATGTGTGTGGCAAACGATACCAGTTTCTAGCCGTTAACTAATTTAACCGTTATCTCTGATAGCAGTCGTTAGAAGATCTTAGGCATCTAACTAAACATAAAGCAGTTGGTCCTGGTTGTTCAAAAAAAATCAAAAATCAAAGTACGTTTATTCATTCGGATATTAGCAAGATATCTCTTTGACATGTCATTTTTTTTTTTATTTAATCTACTCTACTATGTCTTCGGATCGCGACCTCCATGACATGAGAAGAAGACACAAGAAACTCATGGGGGTTTTTTTTTGTATATTTTTTTTTGCAGTAATCATGTGATTTACATTGTCGCATATATAATATTATTGAAGAAAAGTGGAACTGGAGCAATAATCCATACTTGCTATAATAATCCTTACTAGAATTACAAGAGCGAAAGTAACTCTGTCTGTCTGTCTATCTGTTCAAATAAGTTATAATATACAAAATAATAAACATAAAAAAAATTTTATTTACTTAAAACACTATCTCATCCACAAACACACAACCCGCCCAACACCGCCCAAACCGCCCCGGGACCCACCATCAGAGTTCTGTGGTGCCACCCTTGCATTCCTTTCCTACACTCTAGAATTTTATTATAAAATTCGTAGGTAGAACCATCTATTTACTCCATTCCATAACTTATCCTGCTACTTTATCACAGAACTCCATGAATACGCCCCAGGACGAACCGAACCGAGCCGAACGAACCAAGCATTCGCGAACGCGACCGTGCCCCTGTCTGTCCCCGTCTTTCAATAAAGTATTCATTTCCATGGATTTTTATCGTTAATATAATCCGATGTATTATAGTATGCCATCCTGTACAGTTTGCTTTTAATATATGTTTTAAATTTATTAATGGACATGTCACACACATTCTTGGGTAACTTATTATAGTAGAGCATAGATGAGCTAGAGAAGGACCTGTTTATTTTCTGGAGCCTACTCCAGGGCACAGTTAGATCATCTTTATTTCTTAAATTAAATAAATGTATGTCCCGATTTTTAACAAGCTTGTCCTTATTTTTATGGACGTATAAAAGATTTTCGTAAATATATTGTGAATATACTGTTAAAATATTTATTTCTTTAAATTTTTCTCTAAGTGATTCTCTAGGGCCCAACCCGTAGATAGCTCGAACCGCTCTCTTCTGTAAAATGAAGATATCCTTAATATCTGCAGCACACCCCCACAGCAGGATGCCATATGACATAATGCTGTGGAAGTAGCCGAAATAGACCAGGCGGGCAGTCTTAATATCTGTGAATTCACGAATTTTCTTAACAGCGTAAGCTGCAGAACTTAGTCTAGCGGACAAAGCTTCCACATGTGGGCCCCATTGAAGCTTAGAGTCTAGAGTTATACCTAGAAAGACAGCCTTCTCAACCTTTTCGACTTCCTCGTTATTAATTTTCACTACAGTTTTGACATGTTTAACATTAGGAAGTGTGAATTTAATACATTTTGTTTTGGATCCATTCAGTAAAAGATTATTGGTATTGAACCAATATACTATTTTATCTTAGGTCGAATTAGAGGCCTTAGAGCGACCTGAAAACTCTAACACCAGGTGAGCCACGCCACTACATGAAAAGGGAAAAAGAAACTTTACTCTGTGTTGTGGCACTGTGTCCTTACGTGGTAGATAATTTGAAGACAAAAACACTGATGATCATTTCATAACGTTATATCGTCCGGTTTTCTTGCTACACGCTTGAATATAGCAATAATGTTTCACAATAAAATATGAGCGAGTATTATAATAACTATAACCTATCTTTAGTGTTATTTATAGGACACGTACTTAACCTATTTTTGTGAATGCAAGCAAACTGCATCCCCTAAGACGTCGCGCGTCGTAAAGAACAGATAAGCCATTTGAGACCGGCATAAGCACATAAGCTCTTTGATGCACTTGCGGTGTAAGCAAGCTATATTTCAGCTGTCACGAACAACGCCTGTTTTCGGCTTTTCAATTTTCAATTGTTAGAAGAAAATTGATGTTTTGTTTATCTAGAAAAAAACATTAGGTAAAATCCAGGTTACTTTGACACGGTACGTTACTTTCTTTGGTTCGTTTTTGATAGGTACCTACTTTTCCGTTGTTTTGCATATTGTTCACTCTAAAAGAACTAAATTTGTGATTTTTCTTTTTAAATCTGTCTTCGGGATATAACGAACGGGAACATTATATTAAAAGTTTGTTTAAAATAGTTACATAAGATGATTTATTTCATGGATTGAAAATAGGTAACTTGAATTTTAAGAAGTTTACTTAGCTCCACTCCTGTTTCAGTATTTCATTAACTTCAGGGCTAATGAATCACTATTTTAATAAATAAAAGTCACATTTTACACACAAAAGTTATCGAAGCTTTCTACGAACCCTCATTGCGCCATATCGACTTCCACTATCGATTTATATGATTATGGATACTTCAGATCTAGATTTTTCTTCTGTTTTCGCGATGTTGTATTGAAATTAAAGACAAAATGTAATATTTTTACTTCAGATCTATTCATTTATACGGACGCTTATACCGCAGGGCTCGCGGTTTTAGATTTTGTGTGCTAGTACTTAGTAAAATGGTTTACCAGTAGTTACTCAGGAGAGTAAACGCATTCTACCAGGGGCCAGTTTCATAAAGCCGACAATCCGACATATATGTCAAAAAATTACATAATTGTCGAATTGTCACGCATAAACTGTTTCATAAAAGTGACAATTATGTCAAAAAGCGACAGGTGAAACCTTGACATATTTGTAATTGTAGAAAATGCAAAAACTACAAACAAGTTTAATTCACAAATCTTACACTCAGTGCTCTGAGTAAGGATTCATCCATTGTGTTGCGACAAAAAGTAGGTTCTACCCTAGAAATACTGACCCGTTTGGGCATATGCCATAGCAATAAAGCATTGCAGTCCTTAGCTTTAGTTTCTTCATCTTGTTATAGTTTATGTTTTTAGCATAATTTCAATTACTATTACATTAAGTTACTTAAGCTTTTTTGTGTAATTTATTCAATTTAATTGATTATTAAATATCAAAATTATAGGTAGTAAATTAAAAAAAAATATTGTGTTTTCTTTGACGCCAAAATCTGTGCCCTGTGCCCGATTCCGGAATTCCAGGACATACCTAGTGAGGTATGTTCCTGGAATTCCGGAATCGGATTTTGTGCGGGAAAATCGAGCGATTCACAAAACACAGTGTTTTTAAGTCACAAAACAGGACAGACATTCTGAAAAAAGAGGAGATAGAGAGTAACTTTCAGTTGATAATATATTATTCACTAATTCTTTGTCCTATTTTGACACCACACTGTTGTGATATATATGTATAGATTTTGAAACCTGAATGTGGCCTACTTTTGAATTTGACCGTACAAGGAATTTAACTAATTTAATCCCACAAAATGTGATGATAATAAATGTCTACAAGGCACCATTTTCAAAACCCAAAACACAATTGCGTCGACAATAAGTTCTGTTTCAGATTTTAAAACCTGGCCTGCCGTAACCTAGGAAACCTTGCCGTTTATGGCGATGTGCCTATCGACCTTTTTTACACATTTATTGAAAGACCACTTATGACCACCTATTGGGACTTCACAATCCGAGGACAATGAATTGCAAAGACAATATCTTCATAATACACATGCATGTAGCTAAAGCTGATACCTGATACCTATTACGTAGCTACACTATATCACGTAGTATATAATATATCTGACGACATCTAATATTCAGTCATGGTATGTGCCATAATATTACTCCATCGCAAGCAATTAACTTTAGTAGTAAATCGTTCAATTAATGCACCTCCGGTGGAAGGCTGCTCGCAATCTAGGCCGTTGGTACTTCAAATTCCACCCTAACTCTTACTAGCTAGCTATGAATGATATTTCATTAAGTACTACCCGAGGTGCCAACTACTAGGCGAACTGTGGTGGCACTAACGATTTGAGTATGATGCTTTTTTTTCTATACGAATAAAGCCGATACACATGACGAGTAGAGATGGGCCGACTAGGGGTTCTGCCGACTAGCAGACTAGCCGACTAGTCGGCAATGCAGATCATTATAATTCCGAGATATTTGAGATAATCGTGATCACTTAACGATTGTTGGTATTTTTGGATTTTGCACTTCACCATTTTTTGGAAGTTTCGCTACAGCTTTGTAGTGAAACTTCCAAAAAATGGCTGAATAGAAATAAAAGATGGAAAAAAATGAGGCATAGTTATGACATTTAGGATGTATGATGTTTAGATGATGTATGTAGGCTATGACGTGTTTTGTTTACGTTCTGACTACCCAACTTCTAACTGTAGGTACTACTAATTCAATAAATATTGGTTTTATTGCATAATTGTTAGTTGACCACTTGACGAGTTGACGACGGCACCTACCGACTAATCGGTTAAACTGCCGACTAGTCGGCTTTCCCGACTAGTCGGCTTTCCCGACTAGTCGGCCCATCTCTAATGACGAGTTTTTAGTATAATACCTATATGTTTACTGATAAGAACTTTAGTCCTAATTCTAGTATTACAATTGTTTAATATTTCATTTCTTAAGCGTTGAAGACCTTTTTAGTTGGTTTTCCATACATTTTAAAGTCGATGAAGTTTTGATAGCAGTTCAGTTGGAAGTTTTATTGTATTATATTAGTTGCAAATTGAAATGCAAACGAAACTTCATTGACTTTAAAATTTATTTGAAATAAGAAAAAGATGAATTTTCGATTGCAGTTTAGTAGTATTTATTAGTAGTATTTATTGTTGATATTGAAATGTCATTTTAGACTGGTTATTACTGTAAATGTTGAGCTGATGCTCTCAGGACTCTAACTTGACCTAATAATTGCTCTCAGAGAAAACCACCGGGACCAAGGGCCTAACGTGAAGCTCGAAAGAGCTCGCTCGAGGTAATGCAAATTAAAATATGTATAGTTTAGGTACCTAACAATTTCGATATTTCCCAGAAAGTGGAACTACTAATAGGCACATAGTACGTATATATGTGCCTTTTAGTAATCACCACTAGTACCCAGCACATATTGATTTTAAGTTTAACCAAACTTTAGTTTTTCTTTCTCAAACTCTAGATGCAGAACTAGCTTCGAAAACAGGAGGGTTACTGCGGTTCGTTTCGATACGACATCGATACGATAATAGAGTGCGTTTCATCTTTAAATTCCTATGCCGTCATGTTGGTAGCAAAACAAAAAAATGGAAAATACAAAAAAATTAATGTGCTACCTTGAGTTTAGGGGGATTTGTATATAAATAATGAATGACCGAATCTTCCTGTATTCAAGGTTTAGGGTATAGAACATTCAAGATATTAAGGCAAGACTTTTTTGTTTTGCTACCAACATGACGGCATAGGTAATTAAAGATGAAACGCACTATACGATGATTCTACTGTCACATTCTGATAGTAAGGTGACAGTAGAACCATCGTATTATCGTATCGTTGTCGTATCGAAACGAACCGAAGTAACCCTCCTGATCAAATATCAATGTCAATAAATCTCAATCAAACAATTAAAACTTTACCACATTTTTACCCCCACCTTTTAGTTTCTCACATACCCATAGCATTTAGGCGTAGGTACCTCCGTAAGCTTTGAAACAAAAACAATTACAGTTTGTAATTATTGTGTATTTTGACCTTTGTTTGCGGTGTGAATTGTTCACTTTTATTATATTCAAATCTATTTTGGCGAAAATGTTTGTTGTCGGGTTGAAAGGGTTACTTACACTATTAAAGGGTTACCCTTTAAAAGTGTGATTGTTGGATTTATTTTCAGTGACCATTGTAATATAACAGTAACAAAATTTAACGATGTTTTCTACCTAATTTGTTATCCATATAAAATGGTCTGGTTTTCTTGTAAATAATAAAGTAGTGCCACATGAATGGCTATTTATTGAACTAAAACAACTTGTCTCATCCACACTTTTATGAAGATCGTGGACAATTCTTTATATTAAAAAATAATTGTCGTTTTCGTAGTTTAGAGAAATAATGATTTGGAGCTTTAAAATGAAATAAAATGAAAATAATTTATTGTCAGTCTACTAATACATGCACTATAGGAACAATAAAATTGTACATACATTTATATTATACGAACGTATTAAGTTGCTCTTTCCTTTAGACTTAGTGTGTTTTAAATTTATTTTAAAGCTCTTAAGAATACTTAAGCAATAATAAAAAAAACAACACAATTAACATAGCGTACGGCAAAAAAACACTTATTTTTTTGCTCAAGGGTTTGAATCCTGTCACGGAAGAATTTTTGATGTTGAATTCCTACTTGTAAAACGTTTCTAAACTTCTCTTCTCTTATCATCCGAGCTATGTTCCCGGTTGCATCCCTCTCGGGAGCCCGGGGTCAGCTAAACCTCAAATTAATTTGAGGTCGGCGCAGTAGGTACCTAAGTCATCATTGACCATACCTTCTGCAAATAGATTTGGCTATATTTTTACGGCCGGCCGCCTGCCTGACACCAACCCTTCTAGGGACCAAGCAGTTTATCCGCCACCGCGCGGAGAGAACTTAAGGTTTGCTAGTCTCCTTCAGATCCCTTAGTCGCCTTTTACGACACCCACGGGAAGAGATGAGGTGGCCCTATTCTATGCCGAGGCTACACGGCAGCGTTTCTAAACTGACCGCGGTAATTTTAATTTTAATTTTCAAGAAACATCACAAATAGCTATTACACATCATGTAATATATGCAGAGCAAGTTAAAGTGTACGTAACATCATTAGAGCGCCCTGACGTTTATGCTTTGCTCTCGAAATGCATGCTCAAATCGAATTGTCGTAATTACATTGAAACAGTCGCGGCTCTTGTTACCGCTGCATTCAGATGAGTGTATGAAGTTTGCAACGTGTAACGATATGGTTACTTAGGAACGAGTACTGGTACCTTTGTGTTTTATTTCTAAGTTAAGGTTAAAGGTCTCTGCTTACGTAACGTTTGCTGGACGGGACGTGTCAAATTTTATTTTATAGTTTCAATACAAAAGCAAAAACAGAAGAAGGGACCCCCCTGGGAGGGTTGGTGTCAGACAGCGTGGCCGGCATTAAAAATATTGCTAAATCTATTGGCAGAAGGTATGGTCAATGATGACTTACTTACTACGCCGACCCAAAAAAAATATACCTAATAATTTGGAGTTAAGCGGACCTCGGGCTTCCGAGAGGGATGCAACCGGGAACATTGCTTGGATGAGGAGAATCGCGAAAACAGAAGAAAAATCTACATATTATAATACTTACAGTTTATGACCTAAATATTGACACAGCAAACCAAACCAATATCTAACCATTATTTAACAAATTCAAAACGCACAATGTCACAAAAAGATATTCCATTCCGTTATTCTATTCTGTACAATACAAAGTACTTCTGTAAATGATTGACGTCAAAAACGTCGTTTGGTTTCAGTTTTTACACGAAATATAGGGAAATGGGAGCTGGGACCCGAGCACAGACGTGGCGCATTGCCAAAACCTATCGCTAGATTTCGACCCTTTATTTGTAGTCGGCTTACAGTGCGACAATCTCTTTGCGCCCGCACTACTCCAATACATTTAGATAATGTTCCCAATAAAATATCTACAATGGAACAGTTTTTCTAAAACTTACCTTTGCAAAGAGCGAAGTCAATAATTTAAATCGACGACTTCGACGACGCCTCGTTTTATTTATAGCTATGAAATTATTTTGTTCATTTTCATCGATTCGAGAGGAATACAGTTGTTTTATTTTAATTCAGTGTTGTAATTGTAATTGTTTACGGGGTCGTTTTCCGTAAATAGACCTCTTGATTCAGTGTTAATACTATAAGTCTCTGCGGTTCAAGTCTACGCGTGAATCCGGTCTAGTTAAAATCCCGGTATAAAAAATGGGGTTAACCTAACTCTTCCGCTATCTAAAAACTAAATTTTATCGCAATCGTATTAGTAGTTTCTGTGTGAAGAAAAAATGACAAATTAAATAACACCTACTAATACTAACTGAAACTTTCACATTCATAGTTGAACTTAGTTCGTAAATTATTCATTTAGTTGATCGCAATTTCCGACTGACATGAAACGTCTAAATTGAAAGAGCCCTTACCTAATCTAAAACTGGCAATACTTCACCTACTTTACTTAGTTTGTACCATACCTACACTTTGAAGAAGATTTACCTTTAGTAACCTATTTGTATTTTTGTATGGAGAGAAGAGTTTTTACAATGTTCTTTTACTAAACAGCTTACGACGAAAGTGCCGCTTTTAGTAAACGAAATAAAATATTTTATCTGAACCGAGAGTGTATTCATTTATATTCCTACATTTTTTATGATATATTAATCCTCTCATAACAATACCTAAGACTGTTTGCTATTTCCAAATAACAAAAAACATCATAAAGAGTTCAACGTAAACATTTTATCCGCAACGGGGAATCCATTCGACAAAACTCTGTAAATACATGCAAATGTTTGTATTTCTCAACTCGGTTGCCGATAAAAAATCACACGATATTATAACCCTCGACGCACGGATAAGTAAATAAAATTGAATAATTTACGAGTAGGTTTTACCACGGAATGTCACAGGGGCGGTGATGTGAGATATCAAAATTATAAGAGGTTGCGGGCACATGCGCGTTGCGTTCTCCGCCGTTTAGGGAGCCAGTCGGATTCGGTCCCCGGTCGTGCTCTCTCCGGGCCTGCGCCATGTGCCAAATTAAAAAACAAGAAACTCGAACGCGGTCATTCTAAAAACGAATTTAAATTACAACCAATCACAGTGCACAAAAAAAAACTCTTCTAAAAAACTTTGTGAAATTAGTGTTCGTGCTAAAAAACAGTTAACTAATTTAATTACAATTTTTATTGAGATTTATTGCTTTGATTAGTTGCTCTTTGAGTTTTGTGTTGTGATAATTTTATCGGATGAATTACTTAAGACTAATCTTTATTTTTGGTAAGAACGCAAATTGATAGTTAAATTTAATTAACAACTGAGTGTTTTAGTTGTACCTATATAGTTCACGCAAGGAATTAATAACAAAAGTAGTAGTAGTCGATAGTTACCTATATTTCATCCAGTCAGTTAGGTAATATGGCTTTATTTGTGATGTTTGTTTCAGTATTCTTTATTATATAGGTTATGTGATGTATTTGCCGTTACATTGTTTAATAATTGAGGCGTATTAAGACTAAGTTTTCTTTAACTTCTCGACTAAGAATAGGTACCTACGTATTTTAGGTAGGTACCTACCTACCTTGTGTTAGATTTGATTTAGGCAGTATCGTTTTTTTGCGTTCAAGGTTTAAACCTGATATTGTGGGTCTTTTTACGTTCCAATTTGAAATAAGACACTCATAGTCATTTTAAAATTCAAGTTGTATTCTCTTAACATCGCTGCGACACCGCATTTTTGTGACATAGACCCAAATTCTTCATATTCCAAGGAATAGTTGGATTGAATTTGAACACATTCGTTTGAATTTGAACACATTTTTGGGTTGAACAGCGTAGTGTTTGTTATTTTTAGCATTGTTTCAATGCTCAACGTTTTGAGACCTGTTACAGGTCTCTTCTTTAAGATTGTCAAAATGCTAAAAGTAATAAATACAATGCGATTGAAGCCGAGTTTAAATTTGGAAGGAATTTAAATTCAATTCAACATCGTGAAAACAGAAGAAGAATAGTTGGATGTTTTAAGTATACCTACCTACTCATTTTCAGAAATACCTTTTCATTTTTCTTTAAATTAGGTACATCTAAAAGTTCCATTTCAAAAGATTTTCTAAGCTTATTCAATTTAGAATAAGCTTAGCTACAAAAAAAATGATAAATCTACGAGGAAACCCAAATCTATTCTTCTCTTTAAACTGTTAAGCTGGATATCCTATTACTGAAATTATTGTACCGGAAGGGATCATATCAACTCTCGTAATGGAAAGGTCTAGTCACTTGTGACGACTATTACAAACATATATAACATAATATAACAGGTATATAACTTTAGAGTCTAGCTAGGCCAACCTTGTTTTATAACATTCGTTCACGTTGCAAAGCTAGCGGTGCGGATGGCGCTAATATTATTTCTTGTTTATGCAGAGCTTAATGTCTAATTATAGTCTAATTATTTATAGGTGTCTCTTATAAAATTTTGTTTTCTTTTGTCTGATTTTCTACAATCATCTTGTTTAATAAACCAATTTACCTACACCAAGATTTAGAAAAAGAAGAATCTGGTAGGTAGGTACATTGACATCATTAAAAGTAACCAAAAAAGAACTTATTATAATAATCCCGAGTCTTCGTTACATTACAAGTGATATAAACACAATTCTGCTTTTAAATTTAACAACATGTTGGTACACAAATCTATAAATAAAAAAATAAATGTTAGTTACATCCTATCCTATCCTATCCTACTAATATAAAAACGCGAAAGTTTGTATGTATCTTTCACGCAAGAACTACTGAACCGATTGCGATGAAACTTGGAATATACATAGCTGGAAACCTAGAAAAAAACATAGGCTACTTTTTATCCTGATATTCCAGCGGTATCGGGACTTACGCGTTTGAAACCGCAGCTAGTACTAGCTACTCAAGAACGGGGAGGTAGCTTAGTACCAGGAGAAGGACAAAGGATACTTTTTTTTTTGCTTAGAGGGCGGAACAAAGTTCGCCGGGTCAGCTGGCAAACAATAAATTATTATAGAAACCCAGAACTGGGGCACTGGCTTCTTTGTTATCATAATATTAGTAGGACCGCAGCCACATCTACATGTTTATTAAAGTATTTAGTTGACTTTGAGCCCAGTGCTGGACAAAGGCTCTTTTTATTTCTCCACTAGCTGGATCCCGCGGTTTCACCCGCGTAAATCCCGTGGGAATATCAGGATCAAAAGTAGCCTATGTTACTCAGGGTGAATGTAGCTTTCTAATGGTGAAAGAATTTTTGAATTCAGTCCAGTAGTTTTTGAGTTTATTCATAACAAACATACAGACGCACACACACACACAAAAATACAAATCTTTCCTCTTTATAATATTAGTATAGATAAGGAAGCATTTCCACTAGAGATGAGCGAGAACGCGAAACTATGTATGTGTTTTTTAGATCCAATGGAATCGCTCCATTTCCTTAGCCGTTTCCACCGGAGCTGTGCTTATCGAAGCTAGGTACAGGTAAATGGAGCGATTTTATTGAAAATAATCCGTAACTACGCATCCACGGACGTCTAAGGGTCTAGTTTTCTAAAATGCCCGTGTTCTACCTAAGCTCGATGACTTATTTATACTAATATTATAAAGGGTTAACGTTGGTAACAATTATGTATGTATGGATGTGTGTATTTTCCGGGTAATCTCTGAAACTACTGAACCGATTTCGAAAATTATTTCACTTTATTTAATTTAAATTATTTGGAAGCGAGGAGTAACATAGACTACTTTTGGTCCCGATATTCTCACGGGATCAGGAGATACGCGAGTAAAACCCGAGACTCTGCTTGTTTATAATATTACGAATTGAAAATACAATAAATTATAATATTCATTTTGATATTTTTGATACGAACTGAAGAAGCCTTTAGACTGAAATAGTTAAGTAAAGTTGTACCACAAAGCTATTAATAAATTCTATTGTCTGTCACACAATAAGAATCATTAATCATTCTAAATTGATATTTTAATCGAAGAAGTTTCATGGAATAATTAAATACCCAAAGTACCTACTTACTTCGCGCAAAATATTTAGTCTAAATCCAAATTTCACTCTCTCCAAGGAGTTTTCAGTTCTTGTGTAGAGAAATTAAATTAGAGGTTTTCAGTTTCCTTCAAAATGTTTAAAGCTACATTTAATACAAAACATTTAAGTCGTAACTTGTTCTTTCGTATCGAATGTTGAGTGAAAACCGTTCAAGCCTAACTTACTTTAAAAATTTATAGGTAAAAAATCGATCTGAAAGTGTAAACGCGGCTACGTTAGCATTCACTCGAACGAAGAAGAGATTCTCATAAAAAATGGATGCTTAAAATCGGGCAACCTTTTTAAAAAAACAGTGATAGGATTCAGTTGGGCCGGAATGTATTCTGGTGCCTTCAGCGCTTAACGCGGCTTAGCCTGGAGTCCCGGCACAATCCGTTCTGATTGCACAAACGCTTTACCCAAAGCGTAAAATTTTTACTGCCGCCCACTGCTTCGATAGTCAACCGACGATCGAAGAACGATTATTTTTTATCGAACACCCCCAACTCTATTCCGATTTATCTCGGCATCGACATTATATCGAGATATAAAATTATTACGACTCAATAACGATTCATAGTCGCCGTCGACTTCTATTAGACAATTTACTTCGCGCGTGCTAGTATTTAGCCCCAGTCAAAATTATAACAAAACAGCACCCGGTGTCTTTTATGCGAAATAAAGACTCTACTTCATGGAGACATTATACTTTGAAATAGCCCAATTACATGGCTTTTATTAGAGTCTTATGCCACGTTTTTCTTTTAATATAAAATTAAATAATCGTGTCTTACAGTTACGGTTCTCTTATTACCTTATTAAGGGCTGAGGTTTGGTAATAATCCGGCAATACGTTCTAGGCAGTCAATACTCCATACAAAGCGTAACTTTTCCAATATTTTTCGACGCCGTAAAAGAAAAGTTTTCTTGATAATATGCGTGGATTATAGGAAAGTCGAACCGTCAAGTTGCTGATACGGATTTCCTCTGTGGCGATGATTGCACAAACGCGTATGGAATAGCTCTAAACTCGACACCCTTGATCAAAAGACTCTGAACCTCTACATAGAATATTTTAATGTCTTTTTTTCCGAGGTGAGTATCACAATTCATGCCTCTTTGTGGAGGTTCTCTGAACGGATCCGTGAGTGGAATAAATTTCAGCTTTATGCTAGCGTCGGGATCTTTTTGTGGCCATAGCTTAAAGATAATGCGGCATCAGTGCCAGTGGCGAGGTCCTGCTGAAATTAGGTTTGGTACATGAGAGGTTTTTGCTTAGTCCGTAACAACGTCATTAGCTAGATGACTTAGCAACCGGTTCTCATGGTCAGGGTGCTCACAATGAAGCCGGGGGGATCCGTCGACCGAAACAAAACACGTTACGTATAGGGTGATTCCACAATGAAAAATACAAAAATACTTTTTTGTACTTGAAATAGTTTTATGGAAAAAATAAATATTTTGTAATTTTAGTTTTTTAAGCTTATCTGCTAGAAATATTTTAAATCTTCAAAAACTTACTTATTCCGAGGCTGGAACTCGCGTCTCTGGGTCAATAACTCACGTTTGTTAAGTTCGTTAAGGGCCCTATTCTGAAAAACTGAAAATCCATGTCGGGCGCATAGAAAATTGTTGATTATTTTATGACGGAATGTCGTAGAACTTTTTTTTGTGTACAGATTGTAGGCGACATTGTTTCCGATATTTTAGTGCGTTTCCATACAAATATGTCGAAACGTATTGAAGCCTATCGACATTTTAGCCAAATCAGACATTTTTTGTCTAAAATTTGGATAGGCTTTGCACCAATAGGAGGTTCTTGTCTTAAAACTACACCAAAATGTAGAAAACAATGTCATCTACAATCTGTGCACAAAAAAAAGTTCTACGACATTCCGTCATAAAATAATCAACAATTTTCGATGAGCCCGACAGGGATTTTCAGTTTCAAGGTCGTTGGCGTATATACTCCTCTTAAGACGCTGCACCGGGGACCCAAAGACGCGAGTTAAAAATATTTCTTGTACATAGATAACCCTAGAGCACGAATATTTATACATTTTAAACAAAAAATATTCTATTAGTCAAGGTACCTATATTAGGTATATTATTTACCTTAATACCAACTGACGCCAAGAACTTTATCTTTACACAAAATTAAACTTCCTATCAGTTCAGTAGTAAGAAATATACTCGTTTACTCACTTATAGAGTACACACAAACTTTCACATTTATAATATTAGTAGAATGTTCATTTATTGAGCCCGTGGGTAAACTCAGTACAGCTAAAAATAAATATAGGCGCCAAAAATATAAACTTTCAAAGGTTAGGTAAGTATTCAGAAAACATCCATTTCTGAGGGTTTCTAAATAATTGTAACAATTCGACTCGAAGCATCGAAAAATAAGGTATTATTTATTCATTTCTATTACCGAGAACATGAACACGCTGTATACACTTGTGCTAAATTTTTTAGAGAGGTATATTCTGGAGGAAATTTCAACCTTTATTACATATTTGGAAAACAAATGATTTTGGTACTTTTAGATTGTAAGGCATTTGTTAATAGAGTTGTTCTTTCAAGAAAAATGGATCTTCTAGCAGGAAAGTAGTTTAAGTTAAGGGACTTGCTGGGTTTTTATGAACGATAAAACGATCGATAATTTCAGACGAACGAATTTGTTAATAGTAGATACTACCAATAACAAAAGTGGCTACCCACCGTAAGGTCTAATTTCGCTTGCAAGGTAAATTTTGGTTCACTTAGTAAAGATACCAACAACTTTATTCTTAATTGTTACCTGCCTACTTCCTACCTTCTAGACCTATCGCCTGCTTGCATGCGAATTTAGATACACAATAATTGTCACATATTTGATATTTATAGATAGGTATCCCTATATCAATGTGTATATAATATGCTTATTCCACGCTCGACGCTCGGTTCAAACGAATCTTTCGGCTAACTGGGTAGCCACTTTTGTTGCTGATAGTACCTATTGTTTTTCTAAAATAATATTTTTTTAGCTGAAAAGTAGTCTAAATTGGGGGGACGTTCATAAAAAAACCTAGACTACTAGTTTTTTTTATGAACGTACGAATGATCGATAATTTCTGCCGAACGATATTTTCTACTATGACCTACCTTAATACTTATACGGATCTGATCACAAACAAGTATCTATGCTGACTTTAAATGTTTGTTTCTAGTTCTGGGTAAGTCTATACGTATCATTATTCATTATGTATTTATATACGGCATAAATGGCATTGTCCTGAATGACTGACTGACTTACAGATCGCTATGAGATAGTAGATCGCTGAAATTTGGACAGTGTGTTCTATATGCGATGTAAGCATTCGATAAGAAAGGATTTCAGAAAATTCTCACCGGATCCAGACTTTAGTGGGTAAAACCACGAGATACAGCTAGTGTAGTATAAAATCCGTTGTCTAGTACCCATAGTACACCCCTAGTTGCTTAGTTTGAGCCTGTAGGTATTTCAGCTTCCGGATATAACGACTAACTACCCCAACACAGAACTAGGAACTAAAAGGTGGAAATCATCTGATTTTGACATTCAGCATAACTCTACAATTGAACTTTGGAATTGCGTAAACTGAACAGAAAACAATTTTAGTCTGTCGCTGTCATCGCTTAAGGCTAATTCAAACTTTAATAACTTAAGAGGCTAATCCTTGAAATGTACTGTGGACCGATTGGTATAAAGTTAGTAATTAGTGTTTAAGAAAGAGCCGAAGGACACTTCGAGCCCCACCGCCATGAATGAAAACGTGTGCCAAATTATTGTCGGCAAAATAATGTTTTAAATTTTGAAACTGCACCCAACTCGTCGCAACCGACGACACGTTACCGATCATGGCGATGCGGCTCGATGTGCTTATCGACTTTTATCAATATTAGTTCAGACCAAGTCCAGAAGTCCATAGCTAACTAAATCCTAATCGAAGCACAATAAATGTTAAGGACTGGCCTCTTAAATAACAATTTGATGCTACTTGCACATTGGTAGAGCAATTGTCCATAAGCTATGAAAATTTAGATTAATAAACCGATCCATCCCTAGTGGGATTCATTAGTTTTGTATCAATATTTT
Organism: Idaea biselata; assembly: GCA_958496205.1. Taxonomy (NCBI): domain Eukaryota; kingdom Metazoa; phylum Arthropoda; class Insecta; order Lepidoptera; family Geometridae; genus Idaea; species Idaea biselata. Next base: position 6,051,894 of record OY292403.1, on the reverse strand, counting down.
TATACAGTAACCTCTGTCTTTATTGCTCTTGGGCCTCTCTCGCACGGGAGATAGAGATCCATAGATAAAGAGGTTATAATGTACATCATTCTTAGTACAAATTAAGCGACTGAGGTGCAACATACCAAACATGTTTTTTTTATGTTCTAATCGTATTTTGTTTTAGTTTCGTTTACTCTTATCTTTTATTTATTTTGCAATTGGATACCAACTCAATTAAAATAAAATAATAATCATACTTATCCAATAACTCTATTTAGTCGAGTAACCCTACTATGACGAAACAGTCATATAATCATCATTGTACGTCAAACTAAAATTAATTTGTTAAAAAAATAATGACGATCCGCATTTATGTTTATTTTTTCGTTTTAAGTATAAATTTTAATAATATTGGTAAAAACATAACAAACTACTTACTTTCATATCATAATATCATATCATATAAATATCATATAAACATATCTAAATTAATTAAACCTCGTTAACTCTTGGTGGATAATTGCCAGCGAGACCAAAATGCTGGTAACATTTCTGCGGTGGCATCACCACGCTGCACGGCAATGCTTATTTATGTGTCTAATATAATCCTGCGTTTTGGTCTTGCATTGCCTCTACCAGTCGCTTAGACAAGAATCTAATATCTGTTATTTCATAAAGTAGACTCATTTAATTCGTTTATTTTTTTCAAAATGTACCTACGCTGCCGTTAATCATAGTCACTTTTAAACTGCGTTCCTATCGTGCGAATGACCTAAAATCTCTGCATAGAATGGTTGAAAAGACCTTCTTTCAGACACACTCTACTTTGGCATTCTGCTTGCTTTTAAAACAAGTTATCAAATGATAATATTTTCATGATTTTAGGTTACAAATATTTTTCAAGGAAAATCTAGAAAATCTGTGCCTAGTGAGAGTTACTAACTAGATGCTAGAAGTAGTTATTACGAACTTTTTATTGCCAGTACAAAACTACATTACAATTTAAAAATGGTATGGGAGATACAAACATAGTAGTTAATTTACTTACTTACACGTACACACAAACTTCCACATTTATAAGAAGCAGCTGGAACTTAAATTCAAAATTAGTCTCAATTCAAATAACTACGAGCAAAACACATTAAACCATTTATACACGACAAGTGTTTACAAGTAAACTTAGGTCTAAACAGATGCTCGGCCACGGTTGGGAGAGCATTCAGTCACTCTGATCAAAGCCCTGGTGGTGCAACTCAGCCGACCGTGTCGGGAAGGTACTTTGATGTTCATGGCCAGGGGAAGAGATCCGAGTGATCATTTTAGTTGACGTCAAACTGCTAGTAAGGAACGTAGTTTGGGAAGTAATGTTGTAAGTAAATGTATAGGTACATTTAGCAGCGTTCTGCGGTTTCAACTGCGTAAGTCCCGATTCCGAGATTTTTTGCAAAAATTCTTTGTGGATTACCTTTACATGACAAAGTACACACTCTCCAAATGTTATGTCCGTGTGTTGTTCTAAAGTTCACTCATTACAGCCTATTATTATAGCCTTCCTCAATAAATTGACTATCTAACACTGAATAAAAAATCAAATCTTACTAGCCTTCCTCAATAAATTGACTATCTAACACTGAAAAAAAAAAACAAATTTTACTAGCGGTTCCTCAGATTAGCGCGTTCAAACAAACAAACTCTTCAGCTTGATAATATTTGTATAGATTTAGAAGCGTTTTTTCATATAAAAGCTTTCTAAAAAGGCTTTAGAAATGTTTAGCCATTCACCAGCCGTCCTAAAGTACTGTAATAGCTACATATTATTTCTTTCAATTTTCTTTGAACATATGCAAAATATGTGAAATTGATATGTCAAACCTTTATCAAATTATTTTCTGAGCATTGAAATAAAATTTTAGAATAACATTATTTTATACGACTATTTGAAATTGAAGAAGGTAAACTTTTATAATTCAGTATGTAGATACGTACTTACAGCTAGATAACAAAATATAGATATCTAATGGTAGAGTTTAAAAAATGACAATTTAAGCTTTACTTTAATGTATAAATAGCTGACATTATAAAGTTATTTCAGCTATTTATTATTTTGCCTCCAGATCAGAAAGTCGTAGTAGCAAAACGTCACACAAAGCGAAAAGTCTAGTGAGCAATCTGCCTAGTTAGCTAATTGGCCATTTAGTAAAACGTCTAACTATCAACAGGTCTATATTACAATACGTCTATTTAGGAAATTGATAGTATTTTATTATGTACCTATACACTTATGAACATAATTCAAAATTTTCTGATCGGGAGGGATTATTTTATAGTGCTTTCTTTAACACATAAAACACTAACTGTGCCTCGAGGTTTTAACCGCGTAAATTGAGATCCCGCGGAATTATCGGGATCCTATCCATTATATAAACTATCACTGGTTCCGCCACACAATAGTAACATTCTAAATTTGAATTTCGCGCCTATTTGGCTAATGTTTCATTGATTATTTCGATTTAAATATAGATCGTTGGCATACATTATAATTACCTACCCCCAACCTTCCTATCTCATTCGCACACACGCGACGTAGAATCTTGCGTCGCTGTCATCGATGATGGTGTTAAATGAAGGACACCAAGTCAGTCGTGATTTGAACGCCTTAGTGCAAGGCCACGCTCGCCAGGACAACTCGACCTGAAGATCACTAGCTTCAGGAGTCCGCCCGGCTGGTAATCCGTGTGTTACCATCGGTTCGTATCCGAGGAACTGCTCCTCCGGATATCGCAGGAGTCACAAGATCCTGTCGATTTTGGGTCCACGTTGGACCACCTCAGCGCCACGCCGCGCTCGTTCGGCATTGAGAACACGTTTTGGATATTAGAAGAATACCTGCTACAAGGAGACGAAGTAGCAGCCAGGTCAGTGTGTGCATATCCTATTACCACCCTAGTCCACTCGTCACGTATGCCAACGTTGTAGTTGTAGTTTTTTATCTTTTATCCCTTTTTTTTATATATTTTGAACCAGCCCTTACAGTCCACTTAATTTCATGTTAAAGGACCGAGGTGGACCCTTTTGGTAAGCTTCGGCCCGAACAATCACTATGCAAATTTTCATCCAAATCGGTCGAGCTGTTTGACCGTGAAGATAGACCAACAAACTTTCGGACTTATAATATTAGTGTGATTCTGAAAAAATATAGAACCCTACATTATATTTTATTTTTAAGTGCACTAGGCTTTCTTAGAAAAGATAAAGAGGTAAAAGGTAAAGATGCGGTGTTGGTTCGAATCCCCCTCTCCGTCGATCATGCGTTGTGTTTTTGCAGAAGTATTGTTCCTTTAAGATATTTCTAATATAGAACCCTACTGTGATTGCCATCTTTCGTTGCGGATTGTACCTACCTACATTCATTCAGAATAGTGAATTAGGTGTAATTATTAGGCCGGGTCAAAAAATCTTTTTATCGATTTTTGAATTCTAATAGCGAAATTATTTGTCTACTATGGGCTAATACCACGTATGCAAAATATTATTGCGATAGCTCAAGTGCATCTGCCTCCGGATTGACCTCAAAGTTTTGTTATTTTGAGAAAAATTGAATACTTATGAAATGGGTATTAGGACACTTTAAATGCACTGTGACACCGAATAAAGCCTAGGTTAAGCTAATATTTAAGATAACTTACAATACACTTCAAAATTACAAAATAAAAATAATATTGGTAGGTAAAAATAACTTTTGAACTTACACTGAAAACGTGAGTATTTTTGTACTGCGGCTAACTAAAACAGAAGTCGTGTAATTGTAATTTTTTATCATGGATTTTACCCCTAGTGTATAAAATGGTTTCGTATTTCGTAATATAAATGATTTTGATTATAATTCACTATTAGGGTATGATTCTTTAATAATAATTTAAGGAGTTGATGAGGCATACGTTCCAATATAAAAATAATTCAAAAATACCAACTTTTGCAGAAGCAGCTGACATCGTTATTGTTAAAATCGTTGTTACACTTTACAAATGTGTTACACGACTTACCCTATCGTAGATTAATACCAATTTTTGAAGTTTATCACTTAAAATCTCAATCAAAATACCAAAACAACAATTAGAACGTTTTCGAGGTTCTGCCTAACTTTTGTTTACTATAAGTTGATACTTGCAGTGCCTTACATGGAAAATATTTAATTTTGAATGCCATAAGCGAGCTGATCAAATCATTGGGCTTTAACTTTCAACACCGGACCTTCAGATAGTCTAATAATTTCAACAACGTACCTACGTTGTAAAAGTGTACGCTCTAGAGCTTATAATCCTACCCTACTTGTGAAGATGAAGGAAATGGGAAATAATCTTTAGAATTCACTTAATTCCAAATTATTTGCCAATATTGATATCATTATTGAATAAAGGAGCTATCACATATCTGGAAAATCCTACAACAATGCTCTCAGACTATGAAAATCTTCTTAAAGTTTTAAACGTATTTTAACCGTCTTAGTTATTCAACTTTTTCTATTGAAACACGGAATTGATACTTATTTTGGGACCAGATATAGATGCATTATTTTATTAATTCCATATCGTAATTGGTAAACCCAAATTCATAAACCTGTAAATTTAAAAGAAGTTCTTTACGAAAATATTGAATGTTAAATCGCTCAAAGAGAAGAAAACCGAGTATATTTCTTTGGTTTACTTTGTCACAGTCAGGAAGTTGAAAGGGCAGTAAAATTAGTAACTAACTACAGCAACCTTGACTACAAAATCAGCCATCCAGGGTTTCATTAAAGCACAGATAGAATTGCATAAACTTATACAACAATTTTGAAGGTAAGAAGAATTTTCGACCGGAATGAGAGGCCTATGAATTATTTTAATTATAGTATTTTTTTCTCCCAAACTGTTATTTTTTATGAAAAAGAGTCTATTATGGGTGATTTGTATTAATATTTTTTCAATATTTACCTACTTACAAAAAAAAACTTATGTTATAAGAAGCGTCGATTTTAAGATTTTTTCGAAAATTCAAAGTGGATCCGGAGGCAAAAGATAATGTCCAAATGGTATGAAACTTTATAAACCATCGTTTCTGATCACATAGCATATTTTAAGCACTATTACAAATAAAAAAAGACAATTTTTTTTTTCATACAACAGTGGCCCGGCCTAGTAATTATGTAGAAAACTACGCTAGTTCTGTTAATTAAGAAATGATGATAGCTCGAAGCGTGAATAATATTTGAAGTAACTAATTTACTCAGATCTAATTTAGTCCTTATTGGTTCAAATTATTCAGAGCAATTATAAAATAAGAAAATAGGTAATTTGTCATGACAGACGCCACCAGACCACCCACTACCATCGCCCATTAGTTTTACAATTTACCTGCAGTTCATTGTTATTGAAAACGACCTCTGTTTAATTTTTAATTGTAGACTACGATTTGACACAACTTCGTGAAGAAAAAATGCCAAAACGTCAGATTATAGTCTGAAATTAATAAACGTACTATACGTATTTATTTCGACTTCACGCACGCCTTTCAAAGGTACAGAAATTTGTTAGTTTTGACCAAAATTGGGATTCAAATCCACGATCTTCGTGTCCACTGCGCAAGCAATAATTATGGAACAGTATTCTGAACTATATTTAAAACTAAAAAAATCGGGATAAAAGTAGCCTATGTGTTATTCCAGGTCTCCAACTATCTATATTCCAAGTTTCATCGTAATCGGTTCAGTAGTTTTTCCGTGAAGGAGTAACAAAATCACGTACACACATACCATACTTGCAAACTTTCGCGTTTATAATATAAGTAGGATTGAAATTTTTAAAAGCCAAACGTGGTTATACTCTGTCGCTTTTTCACATTTTTTTACAAATTAAGTCACAGGAAGCACTTTCTTTGTAGACTTGTCAAACAAGTGGAACTAAAAGTTTTGTTAACTATGAAAGGAAGCGGAAGTTGGGCTGCGTCTTGGTCTCTTGCCATATTTTTAATACTTAGTTAGAAATGCAACATACAAATACAGCTTCCTTCTAAATTCTAATACGCGATTTTTTTGAGAGGCGCAATTTGAAACTCCAGAAATGAACTGTGGATATCTCATATTTTTTTGATAGCCCGCTAATTTATCCTACTGTAGGGCAAGGTTTAGGCTAGGTTTTAGACTCTTTTAAGCTAGGGGTTAGACGCTTAGGCTAGGGGTTAAAATCTTAGGCTAGGGCTTTGACTGCAGTAAGACTCCACGGGAGCCTACTCCGGAGGCGAAAATCCAATGCCTTAGGTCAGTGGTGAGCATATCTTAGGTATATGTTGATAAACCTAACGATGGTTTTCTTCACCGTAATCTGAGCTATGTTAGTAGCGCAAGTAGATTTGTTGATAAACTATGTTCCATTTTTAAACATACGAAACCCGGGTACAATTTTTTTTATTTGCTATGTTACGGGACCGTGTCGGCCTACCAGTGTCAAGTTATTTGTTTTATCGACTTGACAGATGGCGATACGAAGTGCTCTGGATCAGACAGTACTTAATAAATCTAAACGGTTTTGTAGAATACGACCGAAGCACATTACCAATATAAATACGAAAACCTGAACCAATTAGGCTTTAGTAGTTTCTTCTGAACCTTTTCTATTGATTACTTTGCTTTATACCTTCCCTTTCGTTGAGATACTGCTCCTAAACTAAAATGAATCACCTACCTATTCCTTTTATTGCCTATAAAATTAGTTTTGAGCATTTCAATTTAGTAGTTTAGTTTAAAAAAAAAATGGATAGAGTTGTTATGTGCGTTTCATTTTTAAACTCATCATCATCCCAGCGTGGTTCCTGGTTGCATCTCTCTCGAGAGCCCGGGCCCCGCTTTTCATCTTTAAACTCCTATGCCGGTGTGTTGGTAGCAAAACAAATAACTGTTCCCTTTTAGTACCTTGAATGTGCTACCTTGAATTCAGAGCGATAGATGAATGAATTGAACTCCCTGAACTCAAGGTATAAGGTATACCAAACTCAAAGGTATTATGGCAACACTTATTTGTTTTGCTACCGACACAACGGCATAGGAATTTAAAGACAAAACGCACCATATTTATTTTAAATCTTTATACTGGGCATCTATATATCTATGACAAGTTTAACCTTCAGTTCTACCTGGCCGGACCCAAATCCTTGTCGTGTAAGCCTCGTTTTGTATGTATAAAACGGTGTCAATTGCTTCCGTTAGGCCGATGTGATTGACTAATCACATCGGCTTGATTGACTGAACAGATTTTCCAGCTCAGATTTTCTTTTTTTTTAGCTTAAGTTAATTTTTATTTTTAAATACATAGGTACCTAGTTATTGTGTACAAATTCAGTTTAACCTTTAGTTCTACCTGACCGGACATAAATCCGATAAATCCGTATCGCGTAAGCCTCGTTTTGTATGTATAAAACGGTGTCAAAGTCTGAAGCAGACTTGCTTCAGTTAGGCCGATGTGATTGACTAATGACATCGGCCTAATTGACTGAACCGATTTTCTAGCTCAGATTTTCCTTTTTTTTAGCCTAGGTTGAATTTTGTTTTTAAATAAATAATAAATAATAATAATAAATATTGCACGACGTTACACACAGCGCAATCTAGCCCCAAACTAAGCACTAGGCTTGTACTATGGGTACTAGACAACGGATATACTACATATTATACTTTTTTTTTTGTAAATACATACATATGATACATAGAAAACACTGAATATCTCATGTCTTCGGAACGTGGTGAGTCCTAGGACATGTTGGTTTCCTCACGATGTTTTTCCTTCACCGTAAGAGTGATGTTATAAGCGCACATACCTTTTTCTTAAAGAAAAAGACATTGGTGCGCGGTCGGTCTGGATCCGAACCCACGACTCTCAGAATGAAAGCCGGGGTATCTACCACTAGACCAACACCGCTCCACATAGGTAATATAAATACATAGGTACCTAGTTATTGTGAACAAATTCAGTTTAACCTTCAGTTCTACCTGACCGTAGATAAATCCGATAAATCCGTGTCGTGCAAGCCTCGTTTTGTATGTATAAAACGGTGTCAAGTTCTGAAGCAGACTTGCTTCAGTTAGGCCGATGTGATTGACTAATGACATCGGCCTGATTGACTGAACCGATTTTCTAGCTCAGATTTTCCTTTTTTTTTAGCCTAGGTTGAATTTTGTTTTTAAATACATAGGTACCTAGTTATTGTGAACAAATTCAGTTTAACCTTCAGTTCTACCTGACCAGACATAAGTTCGTGTCGTGTAAGCCTCGTTATAAACGGTGTCAAGGTCTGAACCAGACCTGCTTCAGTTACGCCGATCTGTTCAGTCAATCAGGCAGGCCGGCCTGATTGACTGAACAGATTCTCCAGCTCAGATTTTCCTTTTTTAGCTTTGGTTGAATTTTGTTTTTAAACCCATAGGTTACCTAGTTACTGTGTACAAAATCCTGTTCTGTGTTTAAATAAAGATTACATTTCACAGAAAAAAAATCAGTGTTTTAATGTGAATATCAGTGTTTCGATTGCTTCCGACTGGCACTAATTAAGAAGTGTTAAAGTGTGTTTGCACTAATGATGTGAAAAGACATTCCGTGATGTGGCTCACAGCGCTGGTGTGTTTCCTGTGTCATGCCGGTAAGTCAGCCATTATTCTTCATTTAATGCTCGATTTAGATTGGAAACGATTAGTGGAGACCTATTAATGTCACGGTTTCCTTAAAGTATTTTTATCGGGAGATTTTCTTGGGATTATATTTTTTCTTCTAATTATGTAGTCGAAGATCCCTCCATACAATGACCTTCGCCGAGGTGGTTAATGAATCTTCTTTTTTTTTCGTGTAGTGAAACTGGTGTTAGTGTTTTCGGGTCGCCCTAAGGCCTCTAACTTGACCTAACGACTGTTATCTGAGATAACAACCGGGACCAACTGCTTAACGTGCCTTTCGAATCACTGAGTGTGAATTAATGAACGTTAATGAATGAAAAGTATTTTATTTTAAAATAAATACGTCAATAAATATATTGCAAATGGGTTGTCTGAGAAATTTCAGTCCATTTCATCCATTAACCAGCTCGGTGAAGGTCGGTCTATGGAGGGATCTTGTAGGTACTAATACCTACTGTTCATGGTTTATCAATAAACTTTTTACACTAATACGAATAGAACTCATAATTTTATATTTTCTCGGGTCTTAATCGCGTGATTTCAACCATGTTACAAAGGTCTTGTTCGCGAGGGGAAAATCACGCGATTAAGACCCGGGAAAATATTATGTATTCATGGTTGGTACTAAAATATCCTACTAATATTATAAATGTATAAACGTATAGCACAATGTCTGTGCTAGCTTGTGTAGCTATTTCGTAAGTAACACAGATTATAGGAGATACTCCTATCTATAAGTACCTACTTAGTATAGGATATAAGTAGGTTACTAATGCAGTTATGTCCTACTAATATTATAGGTAAATGTGAAAGATTGTGTGTGAGAAAATGAGTAAACGAGTATGTGTGACGTGACGTGACTCCTGCACGCAAAAACTACTAAACCAATTGCGATGAAACTTTTTAGTTTGTCCCGATATTCCTGCGGGATTGGGACTTACGAGGGTAAAAACGCGGGGTGCTGCTAAAGACTAATTCTTACAAAATCAATATGCGGATCTGTGTATTAAAACATAGCGATGGATTGTTAAGAACCTTCTTCTTAGATTTTTGGAAAGGCAGTTAAGATATTTATCAATCAAAGATCCGAAATGTAGGTAAGTAGGGTAGACTGGGTACAGTTGTGCCAATTTTCATTTGACCGATCATAATTCTGAAAATATGATACTTAGCTAAAAGAAGTAACGTTCATATATCAATATAAACATTTGGCTACATCTGAATACTAAATTTGTGTTCCTAAGTTCAACGGTAAACTCACAGGAGTCAGTTGAAAAAAAAAAAGAAAATGTCACAACCGCCCTGACCCCAAGGACATTTGTGACAGTGCCTGGGGATAATTGTGACAGGTACAAAAATACACCAAAATGATTGCAAAGTGGTTTTAATGTAAGATACTCTGCCTTTAATCTCATTTCCCTAATGTTCGTGCCAGCTTCATTGTATTTTCGGATGTACCTCGATAAGGACATTTGATTATTTTGGTGGCAGCACTGCGCCATGAAGTGCTGCTTTTTAAATGTATGTATGCGTCCTGATGCTGGCTTATTATTAGGCTATTCGAGCACTGATAAGTTGTGGAGGAGGCGCGGCGTCGTAACGTTGCGAATTTCTTTGTGGTTCACCTATTTTATTGTTATGTCGACGAAATTCGGGATGAGACGACAACATGCCTTCGCCACGACTGATAAGTGCGAGTATAGCCTTAGCCTTGCCTTAATTGATTTTGCTCGTGAGCTTTCTGGTCACTAAAAAATAATAATAATAAGCTTAGCGTTGGTCACAACCGTACCCAGCAACAATGGCACAACTATCCCCAAAATACTCTTTCGTAAAAAAACAATCGTCAAGAAAATATAAAACTATTTACGTAGATAGCATAGACTGATATTTAGTCGCTAATGTTTAACTTATAAGCAGGTAAAACACTCATACTTGTACCTATTTTTATAAAGACACAATCACAAAAATAAGTCGAACAAAAAAAGTTGGTTTTGACTACCAAAAAATATATTGTCTCCTACACTCGTCAAAGTCGCACAATGGCTGACGAAATACTGTGACACGTAATCAAACGCTCTTACCGCTCCTCTATTCCCTTGCACCCCCCACACTATCTCTTATAGTTTCGATAATATAGCGACTGTCACTTTCGTCCTGAGGCACAATCGTACCCAGTCTACCCTACATACAATACAAAAGATTTGTAAAACGGTATCAAAAAGCACGGTTCAAATTCTAAATTCGTCGCCTTTTCACCAATTACCTTCTCGAAAATGTGATATTTATTTTTGTTCTGCAAAATTAGATATTACATTGGAAATATTTACCCAAGTACCGAAAATAGTTTCATTCTGCAGACAAACAGAGTACCTATTACCAAACGACCCAAATAGAGAGCTGTTTTGAATACAATTTTAGCCGATTCATTTCATTTTATCGTTTTAGTTAACCCTCACCTTATTAGCTTTTTAGAAGTTATTCTAAAACCTTTTGCTTAAAGTATTATAACAATGAAAATCGGTACTATTTCTATTCTATTCTTTGTAATTAGTCTATCCTAGTTGCCGGACCCACATTATGACCAGATTTTTTTTGGACTAATTAAATCTATCCTGAAGAAGGGACCTGGAAAGGTCTCGAAACGTTGAGCGTTGTAACAATGCTAAAAGTAATAAACACCACGCGATTCAAACCGAAAAATGTCTTTAATTTCAATAACATCACGGAAACAGAAGAAAAACCTATTTAAATTTGACGTAATATACCTAGATCACGGTGTAAAACTTTTCACACTGTGTCAATTCCAAAAAACAATATGTCCGTCAATCTGTCTGTCATTCCTGTGTCTGGACTATCTGGTAGTGTCACTTTGCCACGTGGTAGCTCTCCTTGTAGAGAACCGAACCCAGCGTTTGGGGACGTAAAACAGATCCCTGACGGTTGCTCCTCGGAGTGGCCTGACAATACAGCGGACCCCTATCTGCATACCCAAAATGGTCATAGTCGGGGACGCTATAACATATATCTTATATATAAAATTTCCATGTCACAGTGTTAGTTACCGTACTCCTCCGAAACGGCGCCACCGATTTTTATGAAATTTTGTATACGTATTCAGTAGGTCTGAGAATCGGCTACTATCTATAATTTATAGGGCAAAACAACGTTTGCCGGGTCAGCTAGTATATATATAGGTTTTAGTCGTCTGGGGTCCCTTGTGTCAACTCGAAGCTTTACAGTAAGTCAGTAAAAAGCATCGTGTGAACGGAAGATACATTTTACTAGCTTACTGGCTTGTCAAATTTTAGGCTCTGTACCCCTTAAAGCATATGGCTACGGTCTCCGCTACCCGTCGTAAAAGGCGAATAAAGGGGGTTTCTTGGTGGGATACGGCTACGGCCGCGGCTTGTTACCACCCACTGGTCTAAGCCGTAGCGCCAAGCGGACTCGTCCGTGATCCGATACGTTGACCGGTGCAGCTATTATGGAAGACGGGTTGGATCTTGTTCCACTGCCGTCTTCTTCCTGCTAGATGAGCGTGTTACATCTTAAAACATGTAATCACTTACCATCAGGTGAGATAGTGGTCAAACGCTCAACTATCTTATATTTTCCATTGCTTATTCGAGGAGCTCGATGGCCTACTGCGCCGGCTTATCTTTTATAGTCGTGCGACTTGCAAAACTCCCGGTGCGGTTGTTCCTTAGATATAGGTGACCGATAATGTGTGGTTCATTTTCTCGAGCTCCTCTATGCTCCGGAAAGTACGCTGTTGGTCCAGTTTGTTATCTCTGATAGCAGTCGTTAGACCAAGTTAGAGACCTGAGTGCGACGTGAAAGCTCGAGCTAGTAAGCAGATTGGGTTGTTGCTTTCAAGCTAATGGATAAGAAATAGTACATTTAGTGATCTAAATGTAAAATATTAGTGAACTAACATTTGGCAATAAAATAAGTGCTTCAAAGGAAGCTCTTAGATGAATCTGTTTTTGCATAATAGTATACAGGGAATGAAACCCGGTTCCTATCCAATAACTCAACTCGTATCTAGTTAAGGAATTTCGATAAAATTTCTTTAACAACTGCCTTTAACTGTTTGACAAATTTTAGAATATTCGTTTCGATGTTAAAACTTGTTGCTTAGCTAAATAATGGAGTTTCCTAAGTTAGGTTCATTCCCAACTTGGGTTTAACCGTAAACTTGATCAGCGAAATTTTCTACTTACGCAAAATGTTATTAAGTATGCTTACCATACTTTTTAAATGGAATTAAATATTAAATAATTTTGTATGGTGGTTTTGAAAGACCTTATAATCTGTTTTATGAAGTTTGGGAGTTTAGATTGCCGGCGTTTGTGTTTGTAGTGTTAAGAACAGATTGTAATTGCTTACTGGTCGTTTTGTGCACATAGACGTCCCCAAATTGGACCCTTTTTGCGTAGGAGCCTCCATTTTGAACTTGCGTGGCCGTCTCGTCTACCTCCATGCAGGCTCTGCACATCGGGCTGTCTGTTAAGACTGAAAAATCCCATTTTGTCAATCCTAAAGAAGAGACCTGTAAGGTCCCAAAACGTTGAGCATTGAAACAATGCTAAAAGTAATAAACACCACGCGATTAAAACCAAAAAATAAGTTTAATTTCAATCCAACATCGCAAAAACAGAAGAAAAATCTAAACCAATTTAATCCTAACAAATTTTGTTAAAACTACATGGATTATCATAGAGCCCCACTTTCTCAGTTACTTTTAACTTCATATTGCAATGTCAGTTTAGAAAAAAGCTGCCGTTGTTTCTTAAAAAATTACACATAAAGTGTGTAATATTATTTTCTTCTGGTGCCAACAAAATACCTTTTTCAACGCACATTTCTTTTACTATTTCCCTGTCCTTAAAGTCTTCAAATAAAGAGTCGCCCCGGGGTTTGTGAGCTTAACGGGTGTAAACAAAACAAGACTATGGTTCCGAGTCACTGGTTATGTAAGAATGGCGAGAGACGTGGCAGCGACTATATGTAAATCAAGTAATTCCCTATCTACCTAATAACGGTGTTGTTGTTGCCTATCATATTTCACATGCTATTTTACGCTCATGTGACTTCAATTGTTACTAAAGGCACGAGTTGGCAACGGGCGACATGAGGCAGCAGCGGACGACGTGTCGCAGCGACACTACTGGTTTCTATGTAAACTACTGGTTTCTATGTAAAATAAAATGAAAATAGCTTTAATTATCCTTAACACTTAACTATTACATTAAATTTAACTTACTAAGATATTTTTATAACTTTAAATTCTAAAATATAATATTATAATAAATAAAAACATTGTGCTAATCGGTGTAAGGCCCGCCTAGAGCGGTAAAAGCCTCCTCCAATGCGCTCCATCTCTTGCGGTCTCTCGCGGTGCGCGACCAGTGATTACCGGCAACTTTGATTATGTCGTCGCTCCACCTCTGTGTTGGTCGACCTCTTCTTCTTTTCTCGCCAAGTGGTACCCAATTAGTGGTGATTTGAGACCATCTGTTTGGTTTCTATGTATTTCTATGAAGTCTATCCGCGGTCGGGCGACACTGGCGTCTGCCGCTCCGGTTGATGACGCGTCGTGTCGCTAACTACGTAGGGAATTTCATAGAAATACGTATAAACCAGTAATGTCGTACCTTAAAATGCAGCAAGAACTTTATGCATAACTACTAGCATCCCGCGGTTTCACCCGCGTAACACCCGACCCCGCGGGAGTTTCCAAAATCCCTTTCTTAGTGGATCTATACACATTACAAGGAGCACACTCTTCAAATTAAATATCTGTAGGACCAGCGGTCTGGGCTCTGCGTTGTCCAGGCCAGTCAGGACTTTGAATTTTATATCTATAGATGAAAATCGACACTGAATATGATCTTTCTTGATAAATAGGGGTCACTACTTTACTAACAACTAGACAATCTTCAAAAGTATTACGTTTCTTACATAAAACCTTGTCACATCTGTGCCTCGAGCCATTTCAGTGTTCCGTACTTAGCACGAAGGACGCTCTTTTCAAAGGATAAAGAAAAGAAAACGTTTATTACTTAAATAAACTCAAGGAAATTATCCACTTTGTTGTTAGATAGGTACGTTGTTTTGAAAGCTGCTAAGAGAAACAACTCAAATAATAACGATGATTGATGGAGGTTAGTGTAAATCTACTTTACTTACCATTGTCGCGATTTCAGGTGATTTGCAAGAGCATTCTTGTAAATCAACTGAATTCGAGACATTTTTTTGATAGAATTAATACCAATAATAAAAGTATAGGTACCTAATCTTGAAGTAGGTACTGTTTTTTTATTTATATTAGAATATTGAAATAAATTCTGTAAACAACAAACACCGCCATCTAGCCCCATGGTAAGCTACTAAGCTTGTGTTACGGTGACTTGACAACGGCTTTTTTACTTAGATTTATTTTTCTTTTGTAAATACATACCTACCTACCTAAATTATTATACAGGGAGAGATTTGTTAATATAGTTAGGTTAGCGCATTGAATTGATAATTTTCATTCCTTGGTGTACCTATTGTTTTGTTTTGCACCAATCAAACCAGTACAAAGCTGGCTTCCCGACGTTGTACCGGTGAACTGACAGTATTTTTTAATACTATACAAACAAACAAAATAAAATAAACACAAAAAACGCTAAATTCTAGGTAGGTAAGGGGGAAGCCAGGTAGAAATGGATCGGGCAGCGGCTGATGATATTATGTTCCATTGTCTTATTCTCCTCACCACAACCTCCCAGAAAGCTCTCTGGGAGGCTACCGCGGTTGTTCCATCGGCATCGGCATCGAAAAAATTTCAAATCGACGCGTCAATTATTCATATAAATAAATATAAATAAATAAATAAATTCTCTGCACAACACACAGCGCCATCTAGCCCCGTGGTAAGCGACTAAGCTTGTGTTACGGTGACTAGACAGCGGATATAATACTTACATTTATTTTTCTTTGGTAAATACATACATATTATAGATAGAGGGACACCCAGACCAGCCACAAATATTTATTTTTAAGCATAAATACTTGCAGCCGGCGGGAATCGAACCCGCAACCTTCGGCATTGCAGTCGCGCTTTCGCACGACGTGCCACAGAGGTCGTCAATCATATCGATGCCGAAGCCAAATTGAATGAATGAAACACAGACAGAATTGAATTCAATTAAAGATTTTGACAGAAAATCATCAAATCGACGGCTAACGGCTTTTAAATTGAAAATCCCGCTGTCAAAGATGTCAAACTACCGCGTCGGCATCGAGTTGACGTTAACGGAACAACCGCGGTAGACTCCCTGTTCGTAGAGATTCGCATTTGTGATCTTCCGTCTATTTAGTCGACACGCGTGTCAATGCCTTACTGAGTATAGAATAACCCTCTTACTTACAAACCAATCATAACTCTTTGCGCATTTAATAGCAGTTGATGAGGGGAAAATCTTACTTATAAAAGCTAAATAAAGTTTACTACTATGTAAACTTATCGTAAAGTAGCTGTCAAATTAAACTTGAGAGTAAGTCAATACGTTGCGCGATAGGTCTTAATCTCTATTGTAGGTATTGTATGTACTTAAATTTTAACCTTATGGAAGAAAATCTCTTTTAATCTTAATAACAGTATAAGCTGAAGGTAACAAAAACCGGCCAAGTGCGAGTCGGACTCGCGCACGAAGGGTTCCGTACCACTGTCACAATTGGGAACGGAAAACTTAAATGAACACTAGACCAACCAATCCGTGAACGCAATGTTAAGTCTAACAGTCCATCACTAGATGGCGAGCCATCATGCTCTATATGTCTATCATTTTGATATGTTTAAAAATGGTTTTCATAATAAATAATTAAAGGAAGGTATATCTATCGGTTACAAATCTTAAAATAGATAAAACATTTGGCAAAATTGTGCGAATGAATAAACCCATAGACTTGTTAGGTATACAAGGTGCCCAAGAATCCCTCGTACACAACCTTTATTGAATTGAATCTATTCATAATAAAGTAATCAACCAATGAATAGAGAAACTTTATTAGGGCACCACCAAAAACTATAAATTTTCAAGCCAATATCAACATTAATTTTGTTACAATGAACGTGTTCATAAATCAACATTGACGTCTCGAAGTAGAAGTTTAGTTCTAACTCATAAAAGAGCTACTCGATTAATATAACTCATATAATTTATATAGCAATTCACATCTATGAAAATCAATACATTTTACCTATCCATTTTGTTACTTTCATTAGTCGTAATTACTTACCTAGCTCGTGTATTAGAAGAGAAGAAGGTATCTTCTTCTCTTCTAATACACGAGTAAGTATGAAATTGTTGTATTTGTATCTATGGGTTCTTACAAAAGACGGGCGATTGCGGCATAAAAAGGCTGCCTTCCTTCACATTATGTCGGAAGAATCGCGGGAGAAACATGGAAGCTCTCTGTCACATTTAAGGTACGAGTTGGCAACGGGCGACATGTGGCGGCAGAGGACGACGTGTCGCGGCGACACTACTGGTTTCTATGCATTTCTATGAAACTCCCCACGTAGTCAGCGACATGAAGATAGCGACGCGTCGTCAAGGGAACGTAGGAAATTTCATAGAAATACATAGAAACCAGTAGTGCCGCCGCGACATGTCGTCCGCTGCCGCCTTATGTCGCCCGTTGCCAACTCGTACCTTTAGACTGAGTTGCCGAGCTGGGGTTCCCTACATTATCGCTGCTGTAGCGTGGTGCTGGCAACCTACTGCGAAGGTGGTCTTAACGGACATAATATTACTCCAAAATCTTTTCAAATATCGAAAGGTATTAAAAATATTAGTATAAAATAATTAATAGGTACAAACGACAACGTGGCTCTATCGGTACATGGCAAACACTACGTTCCTCATCGTCTACGCAAAATTGAAAAGCCGTATATAAAAAAAGCGCCATCTTTTGACAGAGGATATGCTAAAACGCTAACTGCACCTCCAACTTGATACATGTTGTAAATATAATGTTGTAAGATTTTAAACCTTTGAGGCTCATTCCGAACACATTCCATCATTATGTGAGTAGCGTCTTCTGTTATTCCACACTCCCAATAATGTGGAGTTGGAACTTTACCCATAAGAAAAGGAAATTTATTCGAAGGAATGTGTCCGGAACGAAGGCCAAAGACTAAAAAGGTCGACGCCCGCCGTTGCTCCAGTCTCCTCGTGACTGATTGTTGAAGTACTGTCGAAATGTCCACTTAAGAGAATTAAAATATGACAGTACGCTAATAAGTTTCGGGAAAAAATGTAGGTACAAATGAAAGGCTAAAAAACTCATAAATTGGCTGCTCAAACTTAACATGCAATAAAAGGTAAAATAATATAAATAGTAGATTGTTTACCAAGGGCTGGAAGTGATACATTTCATCTGAGATATTTAGTTCGAAGGAGAAATGGGTCTCTTCACCCGAGCTAAACAATTCTTTTCATTTCGACTGTGAAGTAATCAAAATGCTACACGCACATTTCATAAAACAGGTATATTCAGAATCAGTTAGTATTCCAGAAAAAAAACCACTTTTTTGTGTACTGCTGACATTAGAAAAAAATTGAAAAACGTTTATATTGGTTACAACGTTATGACATAACATGTAAATGCACGTCTTCAAGACCAACTATTATGACGTTACTCAATTATCATCAAGTCAATGGCCAAACGTAAATTTAAAAAAAATCACACAACAGTGATGAAATAAGCAATTTAACACCCGGCTATCTCCACATGAAAATTAAAATTTCCGAACAGGACAGATGAAAAACATATTTGAATACAAATTGCTACTTTAGAAAAAGTGCTGCTCTCACATAGAGGTAGTTTATTTATAGTAGTTTATTTCACAGAACGGCACGAAGTATGCTTCTACACTAGGCACGTCCGCGTGGATGGGCAGGTCCCATGGTTGTCTTGCGCGGCCAAGGGGCAAATCTTGGTGCAGCACGTGTGAATGGTTATGCAGGGCCAGCCGTATCCACACCAGAACTAAGTAATTCTCCGATTTGCACAGAAGATACTTTTAGATTTCGAACTGAACAAATTTTTAACTGATTCAGTTGTTAGACCACTGATACAACACAATGACAACGACAATTATGTTTCTAGGTTTATTTATTACAATGAAAGTTCCCTATAATATTAAACAGTGTTTGCCTAAAGCTAAACATGTGGATCAGACTACTAACTGCTATTTACAATGTACAAATATTGGTTTAATAATATTGCTTTACATACACTATAGTTAGCAATACGCACACGGTAGTATTTGTACCTATAATGTGTGACTGTATGTACTTGGCTAAGTATTTTAGAATTCTATCCAAAGAGGTAATGTAACAGTAACTATTATACCTAGGCATTAAAAGATACCTATCAATGCCTATTAATTCTTACCCCTAGTTATTTATTGAAAAATGTGACAACATGTGTGTGTGTGTGTAACAGAGACACATTTCTCAAATTACGATTTTTATTTATTTCATTTATTTAGTTAGGTATCATAAATGTAGTATAGTAGTTTTAATTCTTGCGTAAATTGAAAAAATAATAAATTGAGTTTAGCTTATCTCAGCAGTTCAGGTTCGAATCCTGTCATGGGAGAATTTTTAATGATGTATTTCTCCTTGTAAAATATTTTAGACATAATAGAAACAATAGAGCATAGCTGGGATGCACATGTATGAAAAACTGTCTCAGCTATGCGGAGAAGCTAAGCTATTAACTTAGTTGAGTATAACAGTACACCTTACAAACATCAAATTATATTATGTTATTAATGTTTCTATATTAGCACGTGCTAACATTCAAACACTTAGGTATGGTTATTACATAAAATTGCTTATAAACATCTCTTGCCATTTAGCTGATACACATTAGATAAGTATTGATGTTCCCCTTATTAAATCGCTTTATCGCGTCGACGTATGAAATAAACGCTTCAGAATACTTGAACATTTTTCGTTGAAGCAGATTTGGTAGGCATGTTGATTATATTTGCAAAAGTGCCTTGTCTCTATGAAATTGGATAAGGCATTTGATCTCTGATGTTGGTCGTAAGATTGTAAAGTAGGTAGGTATTTTCTGAAGCTCGGTGGCAAATATGATTTTCTTTTTTACCCTTAGAATTTTTTATCAAAAGTTACATAACACATATTATGAGTACGTATTTGTATATTTTACACTTTATTTTCGAGAATCTTTTTTTAGAAACGGGTAGAAGATACCAAGGTTTACCTTGTTGTAATATAAGTACCTACGCCTCGGGCTTTTATGCTTTGGTTTCCTTGGAGATCATACTGTGATCGTAATCCTAAGTAACCAGAACTTGATCTTTCTGGTTTCTTAGGAATATGGTCGCCGCTGTACGACGGCCTCAGTGTCCTAGGAAACCAACGCTTTTGTGGTACCAGGTAGAAATTTAATACCTACAAAATTTTGCTTTTGGGTCCACCCCAATTCAAACGAACATTTTAAGAAACGGCAGATACCTAGGTACTTAAGGATGATTCACGCTACACCGTGTCGCGACCGGGCCGTGCCCCGGCCGGGCCCCGGTCGGGGCACGGTCAAACATTATGGTATACTTTTTGTATGAAGTAATTCATGCCTGACCGTGGCTCGGCCATGCCCCGGCCGTGCGCCGCCGGGACTCGGCCGGGGACGGCGTTGATATGTCGGTGGGTATTGTTTCCCGGCTCCGGCACGGTCGGAGCCAGTCTGTCGTTCGATGTGAGATATAGACTTTTGAAATCTTGTAATTTTTTCTGTTAGGTCTGGTTTTACTTTTTCAAGTAAAAAAGTAAAGCATTCTTTAGACATTCTAAAATAACCATAAAATTTGGCGTCGTCATCTATTAATTCTTTGTAAAGTAAAGCAAATTCTCCTTCTGCTTCTCGCTTTCTCCAGGTTGGATGTACACCCCATCTTCTTTTAGTAGTTTCGCTTCGATTTTCCAATACTTCGTCATCGATGGAAATTGCAATAGCTGCCAATTAAAATTATGAAAATTGCATATTTACTTAATCGTCAAGTCTATCGACAGACGAAATCACTAGCAAACAAAAACCACGGAACACAGATATAGTCGTGCAAATAATACACCCGGTGTAACATGAATGAGTGGTCCGGCCGGGCGCACGGCGGACGTGTCCCGGCCGGGGCACGGCCCGGTCGCGACACGGTGTAGCGTGAATCATCCTTTATTTTTATGTTGGTAATATTCTAATATTATCAATGTATGAACTAAACTTGTGAAACGTATCAAAAAGACGACTATGTAATATATTTAACAGACAAAAGAAAAAGAAATTAACGACATTTTTCGGTTTTAATCGCGTGGTGTTTATTACTTTTCAGGAGTGACAATTCTGAAGAAGGGACCTGTAAAGGTCTCGAAACGTTGAGCGTTGAAACAATGCTAAAAGTAGGTAATAAACACCACGCGATTGAACCCTAAAAATGTCTTTGATTTCTATACAACATCGCAAAAACAGAGGAAAGATCTAGACAAAAGAAATATTCTTCTCTCAATGTGTAGTTTACTCATATCTATTCTAACTCATTACTTATGTAACTATACACCATAATCCTGATTTATAAACCTACTCCTCCTTTCTAAAATATTGTAGTATCATAAATACAAGGCAGTAAAATAAAGATACAGTCGATAACAGTTGATATTATAACATAATTAAACGTATAAAAGATAAGCAAAAATGATGGCTCATTTTATTACCTCCGGAATACTTTCGACATAAATTTAGTTCGTCCCTGATAAATGACTGTATAAGCTTGCCTTACAAGTGATAAGGAAGGATTGGTGAATTCCGTAATTTTGTAACTTCATAACAATGCTTGGCTAAACTTAGTGATTTACGTTTAAAGTACGACGCACACCGAGTTCCCACTTTGTAAAAATAATTGTTTATGTGCTGGCTAACACACAGACAGACAGACCGAACGGACAAGAAGGGTTCCTTTTTTTACCTTTTCTAAGTACAGAACCCTAATGATCTAATCTAGTTACGCATAATCTTTGAAGAACACATATTTTAACGCAGCTTCTTAAACAAATTAACAATTTTAGGCAAAATTTCGACGGTATTCAGATTAGAGTTTTTTTAGTTGCTGTCAAGTTGGGTTAAAATTACTAAAAGGCACCTAGACTTTCTGCAGTATTAGTAATTTATTACTTAGGTAAGTAATAAATACTAAACTTAAAATTTAAAAAATAATTTCATTAGCTCATAGAACAAAGTTCTGCCAGACGTATTCAGGCTCCCAGACGTACTAAGTAATGCAGGTTTAATCAATGACTGCAGATTTAAGTAGCATAAATAATATAATAGATATTTAGTTTCTCAGTTTAGTCTGTGTTCAAGCCTACTACGATGCACGCCCGGAGCGCGTGACCAACGCGAGCCCTCCGCACCTCACACCGCAGCCGGAGGACCGAGCACCAGTCCGTCTCGCGGCGTCCCTCGCACTCGCATCTATACCTCACTATGAGAAGCACCTTTTGTTATCTTTATCTTATTTGTAAACGTATCAAATAAAAAATACTTATTAAAACTAACAGAATAAAAAGTACTCATTGAAGCACCCATAGACGACCATAGGCAGGAAACCCAAGAATAGGAAAACTAGGAGGCTTCACCTAAACCCCAACATTTGGTCCTACGAAGCCGGAAGCAGAGAACGACAGCGCATCCAGGTCAGGCCACTACTCCTTTCTTATCCCAATCCTGTGCGATTTGTGCTAATATTTGTACTGTGTTAATTTCCAGTGACCTTGTCGACCGCGACAAGGGCAAGTTCAGTGCAGCCCCTGCCCACACGTGCGCATAGAACTTTCTAGACGTGAGTACTTTTCCCCTTTCTCATACCACCAAAATGACTAAAAAGAGGCAATCTAACGTAGACTTCGATGATATTTTACATAGTGTCGTAAAAGAATTAGTTAAAAAACGTGGCATTATAAAATCAAAATTCACATTATTTGTTAAATTTATCGATTCATTAGAAAATAAAGTCACAACTCCAGCTCAAATAACTGAGCTGCGAGCTCGCATTAAAAAATCCGAGCTATTGTTAAACGAATTTACTGAAGTTCAAGATGAAATCGATCTTAAAATTTCTGAGACTGATAAAGCTGACGAGTTAAAAGAACGAGAGGACTTTGAGAATCGGTTTTATTCGACTATGGCCAGTGCTGAATGTATCCTTAAATCAGACAAATCAGAATCTGAGTCAAAATCGAATAATTCATTTAGTGCTAGGAATATTAAACTACCAACTATTTCTTTGCCCTCATTCGACGGTTCATACGATCATTGGATTCAATTTAAAAATACTTATTTATCGCTTATTCATAATTCTAATGAAATTGATAATATTGGAAAGTTTCACTATTTACGATCCGCTCTTGTAGGTAGTGCTTTACAAGTAATAAGTTCCTTAGAGTTCACATCTGAAAACTATAGTATTGCCTGGAGTTTGCTTGAAAATAGGTACAATAATAGACGTTTGCTTGTCCATAATCATGTGAAGGCGTTATTTTCTATTCAAGCATTACGTGGAGAATGTTCTGCTCAGATACGAAAGTTAATTGATTTAGTTTTGAAAAACCTTCGATCATTAAATATCTTAGGTGAACCTACTGAATCATGGGATACTTTAATAGTTTACATGATAGTTTCGAAATTAGATTCCACAACTGAGAGAGAATGGGAGAATTACAAGGGTAGGACAATTTATGGGGATTCCGACGATATTTCCAATTCTAACAGTAAAATTAAGTTAAATGATTTACTTAAATTTCTTCAAAATCGTGCTGATTCACTGGAAACAATTAAAGCCTCTCACTCTAAACCATCAGATAACACACACAATACTAGACGATGTACATTACCGACCAACACACAAACACACAGTTACATTACAACACAAAATAATAAAATACCTAAAAACATTAATAAGACGCGTACTCGTAAGTGCAGTCTGTGCAACGGCGAACACGCGCTTTATTGTTGTAGTAAGTTCATTGAAATGCCCATAAAAGATAAAATCAATTTTCTACATAATAAGTCCCTGTGCACGAACTGTTTACGATACGGGCATAACGTTTCTGAATGTTGGTTCGGTTCATGTAAAATGTGTAACGTCAAACACAACAGCCTACTTCATTGTAATAATAACAAAAAGGAAGCGTCGACCTCATCAATGGTCGCTCATAGTACTATGGTAGCCCAGGAGGGGTTCGCCCCCGGCCACTCGCAAGTCACATCTTTACACACCTCATCTAAAACCCCATGCGACTTTCAAACCGGAATTAATAACTTTAATTTACTAACTCCGGTTTTATTATCCACAGCTTTAGTGGAAGTCGCAGATCAAAAAGGCCATTACCACACTTGTCGCGCATTACTCGACAGTGGGAGCCAACATAGCTTTATAACAGAATTACTCTGTAATAAATTACACATTAAAGTCATACAGTCCACAGTCAAAATTACAGGTGTAGGTTGCTCATTAACACAATCTACACAATCATGTCAAATAACATTACGTGCTAAAACTAGTAACTTCCATAAACGCCTTAATTGTTTAGTTTTACCTCGCATTACTGCAAAAATGCCGTCATTTAATATAAATAACATTAACTTTAATTTCCCTGATAATATACGTTTAGCCGATCCACACTTTAATTCGCCTGATCAAGTGGATATTCTAATCGGCGCAGATTTATTCTGGGAATTATTAAATGAAGGTTTAATTCGTTTACCTACTGGTCCTTACCTACAAAATACTAAACTAGGATGGATCATGTCAGGTTCAATAAACTTAAATAACTTGCGCATTAATCAAGTTCAATGTAATTTATCACAATCGCTTGATATTCAGCTTAAAAAAAATTTGGGAATTGGAGGAGATTTCCAATGTTACTCTTAATAACAAATACACTAAACAGGAACAATTCTGTGAACAATTATTTTTAAATACAACTATGCGTGAATCGGATGGTCGATTTTCGGTGCGCATTCCATTACTCGAATCAGCTGACGCGCTCGGTGATACCTATACATTAGCAGAAAACAGGTTTCGATCCCTTGAACGTAAATTAAATAACGAACCTAGTTATAAGAAACTATATTGCGATTTTATGACAGAATATTTAAATTTAGGTCATATGTCACGTATTAGTAATTATTCTAAACCGTATTATTTTTTACCGCATCACGGTGTTTTGAGAGAAAGTAGTACAACGACTAAATTACGCGTTGTCTTTAACGCGAGTGCTAAGTCGACATCAGGTCAGTCATTAAATGAAATACAACACCCTGGCCCGATGTTACAAAATGACATATTTTCAATTTTATTACGATTTAGGCAGTATAAGTACATAGCATGCGCCGATATTGAAAAATTTTTTAGACAAACGAAAATACAACACGACCAACGCAATTTACAATGCATAGTGTGGCGGTCGGACCCATCAGAAGAGTTAGGTATTTATCACTTGAATACGGTGACGTACGGCACGGCGTCCGCTCCTTATCTCAGTATGCGATGTCTTAAGCAGTTAGTTCACGAGTTTAAAGGTAAAGTTAGTAATGACGTCACTAGTAGAATAGACGAAGACCTATATGTAGATGATTTGATTACCGGTCATGACAATAGGGAACGTTTAATTGAAATCTGCAATGACATTAGTGAAATTTTAAAAACAGGTTGTTTTTACTTGAGAAAATGGGTTTATAATTATGATATTCCGTTAAATAATATCACTTCAAAGGAATTATCATTAGGTGAAAACTGTCTAAACAAAACATTAGGACTAGGATGGTATTACGATACTGATGAGTTACATTTCACGACAAAATTTGATAACAATATTGACAATCACGATATTACAAAAAGACACATTTTATCGATAATTTCACAAATATACGACCCGTTAGGTTTATTGTCTCCAGTGATTATTTTAGCTAAAATTATTCTGCAAAGGTTATGGTTAAACAAATTAGGCTGGGACGATATCGTTCCAAAACACATTTTATTATTATGGAAACAATTTACTAACACGCTTACTTATTTACCTAAACTACGCGTACCGCGTCATGTCACTAGCGGGACCGATACTTATGATAAGAGTTTCGAATTGCATATTTTTTGTGACGCTGCTGCCCAGGGAGGATATGGTGCTTGCTCGTATATACGTTCATATAACAATAGTACATTTGATTCTTTAACTGTTCGTTTATTGTGTGCTAAGAGTAAAGTTGTGCCAGTCAAGCCGGTAAGCATACCGCGTCTTGAACTTTGCGCGGCCCTCGTAGGGGCTAAGTTATACAATAAAATTATTAAATCGCTTAAAATCAAGTTTAATTACGTTTATCTGTGGTCAGACTCGACCATAGTACTAGGATGGCTAAATATGGCCCCTAGTTCATTAAAATTATTCGTTCAAAATAGATGTGCAGAAATAAATGAACTTACTAACGGCTGTCTATGGTTACATATCGATGGTAAAAATAATCCAGCTGATTTGCTAACCCGCGGAACCACTATCGACGCACTTCAATCATGCGACCTGTGGTGGATGGGACCCAGTTTCCTTAATGAACCTAACTCAGCCTGGTTAACTAATCGTAAACTAATTTACAATTCTATTAATTACAATGACTTACCTGAGCTGAAACCTAAAACAATTCTATTGAATTGCGTAACAGATTTAACTTTAGATATATTTGAGAGATATTCGTCATTTATTCGTATGAAACGAGTTTTTGCTTACGTACTACGATTTATTTATAATATTAAACATAAAAATAGTAAATGCCATGGTTCACTTTCTTTAGATGAATTAAACAAATCGTTAATGATGTTAACGAAAATATCTCAAATACAATCCTTCCCACTGGATTACGATAATTTAATAAATGATAAAAAATCTAGTAAAAATTTACTTAGTCTTAATTTATTTATAGATGAACATAGTTTAATTAGAGTAGGAGGTAGGTTAGTCAATTCCGATCAATTTTCATACAATAAAAAACATCCTATATTGTTGTCCTGCAAGCATAATTTTACTCGTTTATTGTTTGAATATGAACATAAACATTTGTTACATGCAGGCCCTCAATCACTTTTATATAATATTAGAGAAAATTGGTGGCCGCTAGGTGGTCGCAATTTATCAAAAAGAATAGTTCGTAGTTGCATTATTTGTACTCGCCTTAAGGGTAAAACTATAGTTACTCAGATGGGAAACTTACCTTTAGAAAGATTAGAATCTAATTTTCCTTTTAATCGGTGTGGCGTTGATTACGCCGGACCATTGCTTGTGCTAAACCGATCAGGAAGAGGCGCAAAGGTAAGCAAATGCTATGTATGCTTGTTCATTTGTTTCGCAACTAAATCGATACATTTAGAGCTGGTTTCAAGTCTGACGACCGACTCGTACCTACTCGCTTTAAAAAGATTTATATCTAGACGCGGTAAACCCGCTCAGATATTTTCCGATAACGGAAAAAATTTCGTAGGTGCACATAAAGAATTTAAACATTTTTTAAGTAGCAGTTCTCAATCTATCATTGATTATGCAGCTAATGAAAGTATTAAATTTTCATTTATTCCGCCGTACACGCCTCATTTTGGTGGTCTATGGGAATCAGGGATAAAGTCCTGTAAATATCATTTACGTCGTGTGATGGGGAACGCACACCTCACTTTTGAAGAGCTCAGTACATTGTTAGCATTAATCGAGTCTATCCTTAACTCTCGTCCAATATCCCCATTATCCTCAGATCCGTCCGACCCGCTCCCGCTCACCCCCGCTCATTTCCTCATTGGCAGACCTCTCACCGCTGCTGCAGCTACTGATCTCAACGACGTCCCACCCCTGCGGCTGTCGAGATACGCACGCGTCGAACAAATACGACAGCATTTTTGGAGTAGATGGATGAAGGAGTATATATCCGAGCTACAAGTGCGAACTAAGTGGAAGACTAAGAAAGATGATCTCACTCCCGACACACTCGTCGTTATTAAAGAAGACAATCTTCCACCTCTCAAATGGCGTCTCGGAAGAGTCATTAACACTGTTACCGGGACAGATGGCGTTAGCAGAGTCGCTGACATACAAACAGCGACGGGAGTCATTCGGCGAGGCTATCCTAAAATATGCCCGTTATTCTACATGGAGGAGCGTTCCTGAGCACCTACCAAGTTCCAGTTTCCGGCCCTAAAGCTTCATTGGAAGTACCTTCCAAGGCGGGGAATTATGTTCAAGCCTACTACGATGCACGCCTGGAGCGCGTGACCAACGCGAGCCCTCCGCACCTCACACCGCAGCCGGAGGACCGAGCACCAGTCCGTCTCGCGGCGTCCCTCGCACTCGCATCTATACCTCACTATGAGAAGCACCTTTTGTTATCTTTATCTTATTTGTAAACGTATCAAATAAAAAATACTTATTTAAACTAACAGAATAAAAAGTACTCATTGAAGCACCCATAGACGACCATAGGCAGGAAACCCAAGAATAGGAAAACTAGGAGGCTTCACCTAAACCCCAACAATGTCTACAGATTTATAATATGTATAGATATTATATTAATATTATAATATCGAAAAAGAAAATCAAATAATATGATGAATCTTTCTTTCTTCTTTTCTAATATATAAAATTTCCATGTCACAATGTTAGTTACCGTACTCCTCCGAAACGGCTTTACCGATTTTTACCAAATTTATATGCGTATTCAGTAGGTCTGAGAATCAGCTACTATCTATTATTTATAAGGCAAAACAACGTTTGCCGGGTCAGCTAGTAATGACATATAATTGATACTTCAATTTGAGTTAGGTGGCAAATGGGCCCCTTCAAAACTGGGACCTGGGCCCAGTCGCCACTGCAAAATTTTTGGTGACATCGACCATGTTTCCTTAGGATGTGGGCCCAGTCGACGCCACCAAAAATTTGGAGTGAATTTTGAGAGTGAGAAAATTTGGAGGGCCCACATCTAAAGTAAAAAAAAAAATACGATCGAAACGAAAACAAAAGACGATTGTAACGAAAACAAAAGACGATCAATACGAAAACAAAAGACGATCGAAATGGAAACAAAAGACCATCGTCTTAGGATGTGGGCCCAGTCGACGCCACCAAAAATTTGGAGTGGCGACTGGGCCCCGGTCCCAGTGCTGAAGGGCCTATTCGCCACCTAACTCAGAATTACGAACGTACGAACGAAAGAAAGAAAATCTGTCATCTTTCCTTCAAAACCGTTGAAAATAAAACATTTGGATAGATGGATGACAGATTTTCTTCTGAATTATCGTTGGTAGAATCAAAGTAGAGGCCGAGTTTTCAAAGAGGATTTTTATCGAACAAAGGTATTTAAGGCCGTGTTTTCGTACCTTAATCTGAAAAAACGTGTTTATCAAACTACAAGAAACTGCTTTTATTTTATTCAACCACTAAAATAACTAATAGATACCATAAAACGGAATCTAGCAAAGGTCGATTTCGAATCTAGAGCCATAACGTGGCCTTAATGGAAAAAGCCTCAAAGTCGAATTCAAATCAAATCCATCTCAAGTAGGTACCCACATTCATCTTTTGATGGAAAAAACAAACTTCCACTTGGACATATTAAAATACCTATGCAACATTTATTTCCGACAAATTTTCTAAGAACCCGAGGAAGATAATTTACTTCACAATTTTCCATTCACAAGTTACAAACATAAGAATATTTCCTTGGAAACATCAATCATAAGTAATTTCCCAGTTCATCTAAAGGTCTACGCTGACTGTGTTGTATAAAGTATTTTTTTTAAATCCGCAATATCTTCTATTATTATAAAGCGGCAGAGTTTGTATGTTTGTTTGTTAGAACGCGCTAATCTCTGGAACCGCTGGTCCGATTTGAAAAAATCTTTCAGTGTTGAATAGTCCATTTATTGAAGAAGGCTATACGCTACTTTTAACCCGATATTCCCACGAGATCGGGACTTACGCGGGTGACACCGCGGGGCGCTGCTAGTGCTATAAAATATAGCTTTTCATAGAATCGAAAAACAATCTACAACTTCACACTTTTTAAACTTACACGATTTCCGTCCATCATTATTATTAGATACGGGTCTAGATCGCGTTATAGATAATCATTGTTTTTAATTACCTCGACGTTTCGGCAAACGGGTTATACCGGCCATGGTCACGAGAAGACACGGGATCTAAATCCGTGTCTAATGATAATTAATCTACATTTACACTAATACTAGCTGACCCGGCAAACGTTGTTTTGCCTTATAAATTATAGATAGTAGCCGATTCTCAGACCTACTGAATACGCATATAAAATTTGGTAAAAATCGGTAAAGCCGTTTCAAAATTATTTCACCTATAGAAAGCTACATTATCGAGGAGTAATATAGGCTAATTTTGATCCCGATATTCCCACGGGATCGGGACTTACGCGGGTGAAACCGTGGGACGCAGCTAGTTATTTCATAATCCACGAGATCTTTTACCTCAAATATTTTTGCCAAACTATTGACAAAAATGTTCAAGAGAAACGAACTCAACTTCAAGCTTCAATCGTTTAAAAACAATCCAGTGATGGTCCTTTTTAGGGTTCCGTACCTAAAGGTAAAAACGGGACCCTATTACTGAGACTTCGCTGTCTGTCTGTCTGTCTGTCTGTCTGTCTGTCCGTCCGTCCGTCTGTCCGTCTGTCACCAGGCTGTATCTCATGAACCGTAATAGCTAGAAGGTTGAAATTTTCACAGAAGATGTATTTCGGTTGCCGCTACAACAACAAATACTAAAAACGAAATAAAACAATTATTTAAAAGGGGCTCCCATACAACAAACGTGTTTCAAAAATAACAAGGAGTCGAGTCAGGACAGGAAGAAGGACAGGAGGACAAATCGAGTTGGTCATGGAATTCAAAATGGCTGCCCTATCTGTCAAATATACTAGTCTGCCTTACTTACCAAAGAGTTTATTTTATGTTTCAGATTTTCTTTGTGCCAAGGTTTTTTTTTTTTCAGTGATGCGGTCGTTTGACGGGAGTAAGAATCGAAGATAAATATTTCATATTTTCCTATAAAATTTAAAAATTGGTTGTTGTAAACCATTTTAGGGTTCCATATCCAATTGTGATAGTGGTACGGAACCCTTTATGCGCGAGTGTCGCACTTGCCCCGTTTTTATTTTTTAAACTAGGTGCACCCTGCAGTTTCACTCCCTTAAGTCCCGATCCCGTGATAAAATCGGGATAAAACTTAGCCTATGTTTTATCCAAAACCCCAGCTATCTGTATAGCAAGTTTCATCGCAAACGGTTTAGTAGTTTTTTGCGTGAAGGTAACAAACTAATAACGTAATAGGTAACTTTCACATATTTTATATTATTAGTAAAATAATTTAGCATAGCAGTGATATAGATTTTTCTTCTGTTTTCGCGATGTTGTATTGAAATTAAAGACATTTTTCGGTTTGAATCGCGTGGTGGAACCGCAAAAATGTCTTTAATTTCAGAGCAGTGACACATAATATTAAAATTGGGTTCTCGTATGTATAGTACAATATTTAAAATCTAGAGGTAGGTACCTACTAGATTTTTATTCTGTTTTTGCGACCTTTACAAGTCTCTTCTCTTCTTCAGGATTGTCAATCCTAAATTTTTTGAAGGATTGAGACCTGTAAAGGTTTCGAAACGTTGAAACAATTCTAAAAGTAATAAACACCACGTGGTTAAAGCCGAAAAATGAGTTTAATTTCTAATCTATACTAAACTAGAATAGCTCCCCAGCTGCAATGTCTTGCCGGAACAACCTTATTGACGGAAGAAAAATAGTCATAATGAGCTTACTTATGAATATTCATAAAATCTGCCTTACATTATGCTTTCGCAACATTAGCATAATATCTACTTGAGTGGGGCTCAGTTTCAAGATGGCTGCTATTGATTATACAGCCTCTACATCACTAATTACTCTATGCTAATAAACTTATTTTTTAACCAGTAAAAAACAAATTTAGACGTAAAAGCTACCTTAATCTAGAAACTAGAATAAGTCACCTATTAACTAAAAAGCTATGTGACGTTATTTTTTTTACCTCGGCGTTAAATAAAAAAAAAATTGTATATAATATTATGAATTCCAACGGTGTTAGCTTAAAACGTTTACTAATAATAAAATTACTTTTTTGTTGTGCTGGTATAAAAATATTAGTAAGTATTACTTATATAGATCATAATTTTAAACTAAGTCCATAATTGTATGCTCAAAACGAGATGACTGTGCACCAATATAGCCCCGCGACGCATAATGACCTATTTTACGAACGCAAAAAGTCCTAATCGCGAAATGTCCTAGACGCAAAATGTCTTAGTAGGTACTATACACTGTGGAATTTTTTAACGCCATTTGCCCCTGCAATTAAATTTAAATTAAATTAAATATTAGATTAGATATTACTCTAAATATCAGAGATAGCAAATTTTACTCAAAAGAAACATTCCTTTATTTTTGAAAAGAAACAAAACTGCATTCAAAGATTTTTGAAATTTAGACGGTCACCAAAATTATTTTTAAGACTCTAAGCCTAGGCACTAAATAAAATAAACAACTCCAAAAAAAATAATTGTCTTTTTTTTAAAGGGCCCTTAAGTATTTAATATTATAATCCAAAGTAAATGAAATAACGTCAAAAAAATGCAAGCCTTGCACAAATATTATTTTTGATTCCTAAAATGGATTAACGGTCACCAAATTCTGCCTAACTCAAAGATTAATATTACTACCAAAAATTTTACTCCAAAATAGTTTGAGTCATCCAAAATACATTCTAAACCACGAAAAAAACTATACGGAGCACCCCGACTTGGTTAAGTTAGGTTAATGTTAGAACATGATTACGCGCAGCGCTTTGGCGAGCGAGCGAAGCGAGCGTGCCGCGGCAGCGGTCGCCAAAGCGCCTTATTCTGTAAATAAAAAAAGGCGTGATGTATGAAAATCACACTGTATAAAATGAAATAAACATTTGCTAAATAATTTTTTAATAGCCCAGTATCGAGAAATATTTTAGCGATCGTTAGCTTTTTAGCCTAGCCAAAATTACCAAATTAGAACTCATGGTATAATATAATTGGTAACATCTAAGTAGTGACAATATATAATCTTTAGTCTAAAGTGTATTTTAAAGGCGTCCATATATTTTTATGGCAGTCATTGATACGAAAAAATGGTTTTATTTCATAATATTTTAGGAAACGTAATTTGGTGACCATTTATCCATTTTTGGTAACTGTTTAGAATTGTTTGGTAATAAAATAGGTACTTTTTTGGGCGGTGTTTAAACACAAGCCTTTTTAAAAATTCGCTTGTATTACATGGGAATCGAAGCAGCTAAACATTGAAAAAACTACATCCTGTACTTTTATGACGTCAATCGACAGGGCTAATCATAAGGATCAAATCTCTCTAACAAACATGGCCGATTTAATGAAAGCAAAACCATGAAAGACAAGGTAAAGCACTTACGATGTCATGTCACCGCCAGAAAGTATGACACGGATTCTCCCCAAACCCCCCAAACCCCGACTATTACTTCAGACTTGTTTAGGTCATTATGCGCATAGGTCATTATGCGTTTATGACATTATGCGTTTACGACATTATGCGTTTAGGTCATTATGCGTTTAGGACATTATGCGTTAAGACTAAAAATTGGTTTTAGGTCATTATGCGTCGAAACGCAATACAGTACCTATATATTTAAGGCCAATATAGGTACCTACACAGTTAGAACAATAAATTATGCTTATTCAAAATCGCTGCTTTGGTAAAAGTTTTACCAAAGCAGCGATTTTGAATAAAACAAAAAAAAAACATTATCACAACCGAATAGAAATCCTCCTCCAATTTTAAAAAAAAATCGGTTAATAAAATACTAAGCCAGCGCACCTGCGCAGCAACAAATGACTGAGATTCAAACGATGTATCGCTATTTTCAGCAAGTTGCAGAGGCAATTTGTCCACGTCCCAAGTTACCCATGTAATTAGCTCCTCCTGATTAATTGGTTATAGACGTTATTAGTTGTACTCCTAGGGCGATGAGTTAACACGTGTTTATCGAACAAGTACTTAATCAACGGTAGGGATTTGTAACTACGTAATATTTATTGGTAAACAACCATATTTCGAAGCTGTTTTGATTGGAATTTGATAGGTAGGTTTCGAATGTTGTGTAATACAGTAATATTAAAGTACCTAGGTACCTATATGTAATGTGTCTGTTATATTCTGTACCCGCCTTGGCTTCGCACGTATACGTTTTCTTAAGCTATATATCTGCCCGCGACTTCGACCGCTGACAATTACCGCGCCTGTCGATGTCAGTACTTCCCGTTTCGCCCTTTAAACTGAATTTCCGAATCGCTGTTTGGTGTTTCGCACGCCACTTAACCAGCAGTCCAATTCTCTTAAATATTTCAAACGGATTGGATTCTAGTTCCATCCCAGTCGCAACTCAATTGGAAAAAATACACCAAAAATCCAATCGGAGAGTCAGCAAAGAGGATCCGATACAGGTGCAAATGCGTCGCCGTTAATGGATTGGGTAGGGCGCACTTTGTAACGTCACACCAGCCATATCCACAGACAAGCCCTTGACTGGAACCCTCAGGGAAAGCGTAAACGTGGACGCCCCTATGATTTCTGAAGCCCAAACAATCGGCTTCTCCTGGAGCGAGATTAAGCGTGCTGCCTTCAATAGAGTGGGTATGGAGGAATATAGTGTCTGCTCTATGCCCCAGCTAGACCTAGAAGTGGCCGATACATCCAAAAACGTGAAAGAAAACATTAAATATTATAGTGTGAAGTTTTCGTTTACGAATATAATACGACCGTTACCGCACGGTAAAAATGCAACTGTGTGTAAGGAATCCAGGCAATAACTGAAAAATAACTGATTGATTTCAAACTACGTCTCTTCCCTAAATTATACAAACAGTAGGTATTTAGAAAGGTCGAAGTTTGTCGAAATCTATCGAATCAATGAAAAGCCTGAGGTAGGTAAGCACGAGTTTGTTGCAGTTTGTCAAACAAGCCTTTGCCTCTATCAGAGCGAATATGTTACCCGTTTGAGAGGGCAACTCACGGTAGACCCCATGTTTTAACTATACGGGAATGGGCTAACATAGGCCGTTAGGCGGCACAAGTAATTTATAACTAGGGATACCTCGGTACCTTGCAGTATACCTAACTATATCAAAGAACTATAACTATGTAGGTACCAAGAAGAAACAAACAAAAACTATGACTACTAATTAGCCATATCCTATTATTAATAATCTTTCTACTAATATTATACCTCATCATCATCATTCATTTCAGCTGTAAGAAGTCCACTGCTGGACATAAGCCTCCCTCATAGATTTCCAGATGCTTCGGTCATAAGTGGCCTGCATCCATCGTGAACCCGCGAATATTATACCTACGGTAGAAATATGAGTAAGTATTATTCTATATATAAAAAAGCGAAAATCACTGACTCACTCATCACGAAATCTCAGAAACTACAAGTGCTAGGAGTCTAAAACTTTGCATGGGGGTTTCTTTTAGGACGTAGGCGCTCACTAAGAATGGATTTTTGGAAATTCACCCTCTGAGGGTGTAAAATAAAGGTTTAAGGGTTGTATGAAACTAGTATATAATATATTATAAGTACTAGGTAGAATAAAACAGAAAAAGAAAATAAAGTACATACAACTCTCTCTCGGGTCTCTTTTGTGATGTAACTAAAAATGTAGAATCTCTACTACATTTTTATTCCGACACAGCACAGGTACCAACTATATGAAGTATTTTTAAAAATGATTAAAAATCCTTTTGTTATTGCCTAAAACTTTTTAAATGTATTTAATAAAATTATTTGATCAAAAAACAAGAGAATCATCAATCAATAAATTAGTATCATACACAATCATTATACCTATCACTTATTAGTAAAGTAATCAGCTAATAAATTACCACGTCTCGTTCCACGTGCAGGGCTACAGCAGCGCTACCAGGATACTAATGAACGTGGCCAAAACAGCAATTAGTGAATTTATTTATATTTTGTGATTTTCTGAGTGTTTTTATTTTATTTTGCCTTTTTATAAAGCATCATAAATGTATACCTAACATTATCTATCTAATTTATCTTATTCTATTTGCGCCCATCACACTTCTTTACTCTACAGTGGTGGTGGCTCATCTCGTGTTAGACTTTTTAGATCTAAAATCTCTAACCTGACCCAATAGCGGCTATCGGAGACAATAACTAACTGCTTAACGTGCCCATCGAGGCTTGGAGGGGTTAGTATTGAGTCATCTAAATTTAGGTAGTATAAATTGACAGTATGCGTATTTAGCTGAAAGTCAAAAGCTGATGTCGCCTAAATTGTCTAAACAAGGTTTTAGTCATCAACCTCAACCTGAAAATAAACAGTTCTTCTTCTTTTCGTAATAGGTGTGGCTCACCTAGTGATAGAAATCGTAGTTTATCGCTTGGCCGTTATATAACTGTCCCCAAAACATATTGTTTTAGATAGATTTACTCATAATTAATTAAATACTACCATTACACTCGAGAAATTACTAGAGTAAGGATTGGAATTATTTAAATGAGGCAACTAGCGCCCTCCCTTACGTCCTCTAAGATCTTTGTCATCTTATATTGGAGCTGAAAGAGAACGGAATCTGATAGGTAAGTGATATATTGGCATAATATAAGCCAAGCACAATGCTTCACTGTTTGGTTTCCCCCTTATTTTCTTGTAACACAGCTTGCAAGTTAAAGAGCTTGTAACGTTCTTTGTGGTGTTGTTTTAGCTATTTACATGCATTTTAATGTTTAACTTTAGTCTTCTTCTTTTCGTATAGTGGTGTGGCTCACCTAGTGTTAGAGTTTTCAGGTCGTCCTAAGGCCTCTAACTTGACCTAACGACTGCTATCAGAGATAACAACCGGGACCAACTGCTTAACGTGCCTTCCAAAGCAAGGAGGAGGTCGACAAAATGTTTTTTTGCCACACCAATAATCGGTCACCCATCCAAGTAATTACCGATTTACTTTAGTGCTTGAAGCGCATGGCGACGACGGAGAGGCGTCGTAGTCGCAAAATCCTTTGACAAAATCTTGCAGAATAGGCGATAGTCACAAAAGGACTTCGCAACGCTACGGCGACGCGCTTCCGTCTCGTCGCAAATGATGAGGTTTGACTTATAGATATATAATATCTAAGATACGTTTTCATTTGAATTAATTTATATTCAATGAAAGCAAGATAACTAGCGCTTCCAATGAAGTCTGATTCTATTGAATTAAGCAGTCTCATCTACTTAATTCATTTGCACAGATTAAAGAAGTACTCTCCTTGTATTACAAAATCTGTAATAGATTTAAACTATAGAGTTTTAAGAGGATAGTCTCCATTCTCTTTCTCCATACAAACGTAGTTTAAATTTTCCTCCCTGGATAAAGACATTAGAGCAAATATGTTTATGCTATAAAACCTATATCTGTCATGACAATGCAT
Organism: Idaea biselata; assembly: GCA_958496205.1. Classification (NCBI taxonomy): domain Eukaryota; kingdom Metazoa; phylum Arthropoda; class Insecta; order Lepidoptera; family Geometridae; genus Idaea; species Idaea biselata. The sequence continues at coordinate 6,014,547 of OY292403.1, read as the reverse complement.
CTACTTTTTTTTTTTTTTTTTCATTTTCTAATTAAAATAATAATAAAAAATAATAAAGTGAAAAAAATAAAAAAGTAGATGCATAGTCATGACCATGACAGATATAAGTTTTATGGCATAAACATATTTGCTCTAATGTCTTTATCCAGGGAGGAAAATTTAAACTACGTTTGTATTGAGAAAGAGAATGGAGACTATCCTCTTAACGACTGAAGGCTATCCAATTTTCCTCTTGTACGTTTTTTTACTTTTCTCTCGATATTTGTACCTACTTGTAACTTATCCATTGTCAAGTAGGTAGGTACCTAGTTAGTCATCGTAGGTACCTAATACGTATCTAGTTTGGTGGTATAAGTGTGATCAGTAGCAGGCCTATGTCACTCATTAGTTCCCGATGGTGGGAAGCGCTAGTGAGCTTTTTTTTTTGTTAGGTTGCCATTTTCCGCCTCGTTGCCATTTTGAATAATATGTCATTGTCTATTTCCGGTTTATTTCAAAGTTGTTCCGCTGTTTTTATTGAGTGAAAGTGCCTGTGTTTTTTTTGTGTATTCCTCGCTATTTAAGCTTGAGTTGAGTTACAAATTAATCCAAACGCTTCCCCAATAATTCGACTATCGACGCGGTGTTATATTCGTCGCTATGGTTGTGCGAAAGTGCTGTGTCGGGAATTGCCCGTCTACGAACGAAACTCATCGCCTGTTTTTTCTGCCAAAGGACGATAATTTAAGGCAATTGTGGCTGTCTTTAATTATTCCAACCAATGCACAGCTCAGTGGTTTAAGTAAAAGGCAGTTGATGACCAAACAAGTTTGCCAAAATCACTTTGACCGTCATCAACTTGATAATATGGGAAATCGCCTCAGAAGCGGCTACCCCTGCTTGTTTTCGGAAAAAGAAATATTTTATGGAATCCCCTTGAGTTCTACTGGTAAGTTAATATTCACTAACACTTGTAAACTAGGTATCTGCAATTTTTTTATTGTTCTTATTTATAACTAGCTGCGTCCCGCGGTTACACCCGCGTAAGTCCCGATCCTGTGAGAATTTCGGCATAAAAATAGCCTATAGCCTTTCTCAATAAATGGACTTTCCAACACTGAAAGAATTTTTCACCATACCAGCGGTTCCTGAGATTAGCGCGTTCAATCAAATAAACAAACAAACTCTTCAGCTTTAAAGTATTATTATAAATAATAAAGTCAAAATGATTTCAGCTTTTGACCACCTCAGTGACCACAATTACTTCGTGCCAATTGCAGTTGCAATGGAATCACCAATTGCTGATACAACAGGTATATTTTTTATTGTGCTATTATTTTAATAATTTTGCATAAATTATAAAATAAAATCACTCTGTCTATTTATCCATTAACTCTTATGCTATGCATTGGAGTTTACACACAAGCTGTGCCACACAAATTTACCCTGCATGGTTCCCGTTCCCATGAAGATATTATGCTAGTCAAAGTTATAAACTACCTGTGTGCCAAAATTTAGCCAAATATGTTCAGTATTTTTGCCTGTTTGACAAACAAACATCTTATCTTCTGCATTTATAATATTAGTTTACAATGGTATTTTATTTTATTTCAGAGGATCATATGCATGGTGTTGAATTTCAAGTTCCGATGCCCATGGTAATAGAACAGATGGAAATCAACACCACTGTCACTGAACCCTCTTTGGAAACTTCAGTGATAGCTGAAATTGGAGGTAAGCAGACATTTACTTAAAAGCCTGTCTTAATTAGGTATATAAATAAGCAGCGGTAATATATAGCCCTTATTATTAGGTAAAATGTTATGGTTTGTGTGTTATCCAGTTATTATTATGTGTCAAACTACTGTCTGGACTAGACACATGGTAGCGTGTCAAACCAAGTTCAAGTAACAAAACTGGCAAACAGCACCGTGTGTTTAAAATGTACATGTAGATGTGAATTAACATCTCGACTACTTTTTATACAAAAGTATAAAACAAAACCACTATTTATCCATTAACTCCTAAGCTATGCAATGGTATTTTCTACACTAGCTGTTCTTCACGAATTTACCTGCAAAGTTCCCATCCTCATGTGAATACTGGGATAAAAATATGTTAATCCAGGTAAACAACCTGCGTGTCAAAGTTAAGCCAAATATGTTCAGTGGTTTTTGCTTGACAAATATCTAATCTTCCGTACCTATTTATAATAGATAAGATAGATTTACGCTTTATTTGTACAACAACCAATATACAGAACAACATACATATGTAAGATAAATACACAGAAAGCTTAAAACTAAAACGTTGCACAAATGGGGGGCCTTATCGCTAAAAGCGATTTCTTCCAGGCAACCTTTAGATGGAGAAGGTCAGTAGGCAAAGTGAAGTTGAGTCATATTGTAGCTTAATATTAATCTACAACTGTTTTTTTTTCTTCTTTTCAGGCGATCATGTGCATGGAGTTGAATTTCAAGTGCCAGTGCCCATGGTAATAGAACAGATGGAAATCAACACTACTGTCACAGAACCCTCTTTGCAAATTTCAGTAATAGCTGAAACTGAAGGTAAGGAATCATTTACATAAAAGCCCTTCTTAATTATATACTTTACTATCATAAATATATCAGACATAATAATTATAACTCTTATTATTAGTTAACACATAAACCATATCATAGTTTATGTGTTATCCAGCTATCATTATCAATCAAACTACAGCCTGAACTTATTAAGATGTAAATGTAGACCTGAATTAACGTTTTGGCTACTATTTATCCTCTTATTCCCAAATTATTACATTTTATCTTCTTATTTCTTACAAGATAATAAATACTTAAAATAGATAAAACCAAATCAAATCATGATGACATAATATTTGAATAAGCTGGTATGATAATGTTTTATGTTTTGCATTTTTGTTACAGCCAAGAACGTCAAGAAGTTGATGAAACATAAACGTGGTTTCATTAAAAACATGAAAAAGAAAGCATTGAATGCACAGAAAAATGTTTACAGCTAAATGTCTTAGTCAAAAACATTCTTTTATAAACAATTTCAGTGAATTGAATAAAAACACACAAAACTTTATTATGATGCAATTAAAGTCAGTGAATAAAAAAAAAGAGGTGTTAGATTCACACTTGACGAGAAATTGCTGGCTCTAACACTTATGAAAGAGAGCCCAAAGGGCTATAGGCTGCTTCAAAAAATATTTAAATTGCCGGCTAAAAGAACATTAAACCGTTTATCTGAAAAAATTACATTTAAAGTTGGAATTAATGACAACATATTTATGCTAATTGCGAAATCAGCGGAACACTGGAGCACCACAAAGAAAATTTGCTCCATTATATTTGATGAGGTAGCAATTACGCCCTTTTTGAAATATGTTGAATCGACAGATATAATCGAAGGCTTCAAAGATCTGGGAACCGAAAGACGACTTACATTTTCAGATCACGCCTTGGTCTTCATGATAAGAGGCATATGCTCCAATTGGAAGCAATCAATTGCTTATTATTTTTGTGAAGGCACAACCTCTGCCATTGAACTTAAATTAATATTGAAGGAGTTGGTAGCACAGGTGACACAAACAGGCCTTATACCACTGGCACTGGTTTGTGACCAAGGCTCCACATTCAGGAGTGCATTAAAAATGCTAAGGGATGAGACTAAGCGGGAAAGAATCCTGAAAAGTGGATTCAATGGTCAGTAATCAAGTCATCAAATCACTTGTAGCAGTAGTTTTGTTCTCTTTAAGATTTAGAATTTATATATATTTTTTATATTGCAGATGGAACCATTGAAATTTACAACCAAAATCTAAGTGTGGTGTTTGATCCACCACACTTGTTAAAAGGAATAAGAAACAATTTATTAACAAAGAATATGCTATTTAATGGTGCACTAGCTACGTGGGATGACATTCTAACAGTATATATGGCTGATTGTCAACTGGGACACACCAGGATGAATAAAAAACTAAAAGACCATCATGTAATAGCATCCAAAATTAAAAAGATGAAAGTGAGTGTGGCGGCACAAGTTCTTAGTAACCAAACAAGTGCAATGCTTAAATATACTGCATTATTCAGTAAGTTGAAATTTATATTAACACTAGCTAGGTTTTCCATAAGTCCTGATCTCCTGGGAATTTATCATCATAATATGATGTAGGTATCTAAATAAGGCCTTTGCGAAAATCATATTATGAAGAACACAACACTATTCAAATTTGAGCTCTCTACTATCAGCGGATTAGGCTGTGCATTGATCCATCAGTCAGTCAGGACAAGCATTTTATGGATTTAATTTAGATTTAAAATGGGATATTTACGATTTATTATTATTGCATACATTAAACATGTACACAACTAACACAGAATAAACACATTGTATTTATTCTGTGTAAGTTGTAAGCTATTCTGTGTACATAGTAACTACAAAAGAAAATGGTAAGCCGAATGGGCTGGGCGAATCAGGCAGTAGATTTACACCTATGCATCTTACTAAGTAAGTACTAAGTACTGAGATCAGTAGTACAGTACTCTAAGTACAGTAGTAAGATGCATAGTCATGCATGACAGATACCAGTTTTATGGCATAAACATATTTGCTCTAATGTCTTTATCCAGGGAGGAAAATGTAAACTACGTTTGTATGGAGAAAGAGAATGGAGACTATCCTCTTAATAAAAGGTAATTATCTGTTTTATTTTTCAGGTACAACTGTGGATGGCGCAAGAGTTAGTACTTCGATGCGGACAACAGGAGAAGCAGTCGAATTTATTGACAAGTTATTTGACAGTGTCAATGGGTCGAAACGCAGTGCAACAAAGGGCAAATTAAGGGGCCCAATCAAGCCAAACTCTGAGCATATTGAATTCTGGCATGAAGCTATAAAAGTTTTAAAAAATATCAAATTTGTAGACTCAGCCAGTAAAAAAGCAATTTTGAATAAAAAAATATATTATGTGAGAGTTCCTTCTCTAGATGGATGGGTCACAACATTAGAGAGCTTTATAAGAATAGCCAATTTGCTGTTTAACAAATATCGTTTACAATATTTCTATCCACGCTCTATAAATCAAGATCCTCTTGAAATTTTTTTTGGTAGAATACGAGCATTAAATTATAGAAATGTGAATCCGGACAGCTCAACATTTATTAATGCTTTTAAATCATTATTGATATCCAATGTGATGGGTCCCCATAGCGTATATGCTAATTGTGAAGCAGAACATGGTCAAACCATAGTAGATTTTTTTAATTTATTAAAAGAAGATATCGATAACAAAGAAAACAATGTAAATGGAAGTAATGTAAATGCCAACATTGCGATGCCTGTTACACTTCATTATTCACAACAAGAAAGTGTCAGCAACGCTACGGGCGCCATTATTGAAAGAATGAGTGTTCACTGTTCTGCATATGCAGCAGGATATCTGTGCAGAAAATTATCTAAAAAATTTAAATGTAAAGAGTGTCAGGAAACATATTTGTCTAATGAAATCGAAAATATACATGAGTGGATAGTGCACAGAGAATATAAAAAATTAAAAAACAACAATTTGGCATATCCTTGTAAGCGGTTTTTGATACTGTATAGAGATGTGTCTACTTTTATACATAATTATTTAAATGAATATGCTCATAATATAAATATTGGAACTAAAATAAAAAAAGAAATAAATATAAGATTTGATTTTAATTGGCTGGGTTGCACAAATCATAAATCAAATGACTATTTTTTAAACTTAATATTAAGAATGCATATACATAATTGGTGCAATATAATAAATAAAATATTGAGAGGGAATATTGAAGAAAAGTATGCAATGAAAATGGGTGGTGTTCAGAGAATGGCTTGGAATAAATATAAGATGACTAGATTAAGAAATAAAAAGAAATAATTATTTGGGAAACTGTTACATTTTTATACAACAGTAGCGTTATGGTGCGCTACAACCACAGTTATTTTTTTAGGTCAACATTTCTTAAAAATTGATAACATTGTCGGAGAATATTGCCTCAAAATGGAACATAATGCCGAGCTACTTACTTGTTACTGAAAGTTACTTTTTGTTATGCTTTGTCAATTATGTTTTTGGTGGTGTAGACAAGATAACTAGGAACTAGTAATATGATGTAACATTAGACACAAAAGTTATCTATTGTAGGTACTTATCGTTAGTTAAATGTTGACCAACAAAAAATAACTGCGGGTCGTATAGATTTGGTAAACTGCTGAATAAATATATTTTTCGAATATTATATGTACCTGTTTTGTTAATTAATTCCCTTATAAAAATGACTAAAAATTTAATGCTACTTAGTACCTACCATACGTTTATCGATTGCTTGTCCCATCACTATTGGTGTCGATATCGATAGTTTACAATGATTGAGCACTTCCCTAACGCTGTTTTTATCTGTGGCATGAGACAGCGATGACCCTGGCTGTTCCAAATTGGCCATATCGGTCTCAGACCGAAATAAATAAAAAAATAAATGAGACAGCGCTCGCCACCAACAGGTGGAATTTTACGGAACTAATTTTAAAAACCATGGAATGGCCTATCTGTCTCTGACTAGTATATAGATATCTGTGATCAGTAGTGACCAGTATCTCTTATGGAAGTGATGTGTCTCAAATGTAGCGCGGTGCATTATTTTGCTCTCTGCAGTGTTATTTTATACTAGCTGGGTGCCGCGGTTTCAATCGCGTAGGTCCTGATCCCGCGGGAATATCGGGTACAAAAGTAGCCTATGTTACGCAGGGTGAATGTAGCTTTCTAATGATAATCGGTTCAGTAGTTTTGGATCGAAGTTCCTTATCGCGCGCTGCGAAAGGGGGCTAGACGGAAAAAATTAAGACCAAAAGTTGTAACGGATACACTTTTTGTTTTTTTTTGCTTGGAACTTCGTTCCATCCGAGTGTCCCTTGACACCTCTCAAGTTTTTGAGTTTATTCATTAAACATTAGCATTTGACTTTTACTCACCTGATGTAATAAAAAAACTTACTAAAAGTAAAATTCAAATTACTTCATTCAGTAGACCCTGAGACATGTCCTTGAGTAATAATTTAATAAGAAAGCTGTGCTGTGATCTAGATGTCATATATACTCATATTTAACCGACTTCAAAAAAGGAGGTGGTTATCAATTCGACTGTATATTTTTTATGTCTGTTCGCGGATAACTTGGTCGTTTACGATTAATTAGCTGCATCTCGCGGTTTCACCCACGCAAGTCCGGGATTTTTCAAAATTCTCTTTCTTAGTTGATCTTTACACACCACAAAGAACACACTATCTAAATTTCATGTCTCTAGGAACAGCGATTTGGGCTCTGCGTTGATATATAGATCAGTCAGGACTTAGAATTTTATATATATAGAGATGGATAGATGATTCTTCTTTTATTTGGAAGGTGAGAGTCCCAAGTTAGTCCCATCTCATGGGGTCGGGCGCCAAACTACAATCTGGATCCACCCAGTAAGAGTGGCCGACTTCAGATTACATAACAAATAAGCCGTTAGCACTGTATGTAGGCGAGGTTATTTTATGCTTTTATGAAGTCGGTTTTAATTTTTTTTTATGAATCTTGAATATTAAAGTACCTACCAAGAAACGCATTTCAAAGGTTATTTGAATACTAAATTTTTATTTACGTCTGAAGTGCGAGATTCAATTTACTTAGCCATTTTTTAAATTTCACATACAATTTAATTTCAACTGTTCTCGGTAAAATAGTTGAAATGAAATTGTGAAATATTTCAAACATTTTTTACAAGGAGCCAGTTCATTTAAGAATTTAAAATGTAATTTGGAATACCTGTTAAAAATTCTTTGTTTTAGTATTCGAAAAAGGCACCTATTTCAATAACTTGCTTTTTAATACAACCCTTTTTTCTGTTAGACTGAACGAAAATATTATGTAAATTAGTATTCTATGCGTAGACATCTTATACCTAAGTATCCTAACCTTAGAGCCATGTGACAACATCGGCCTTCGGCCTTATCAAAATCAAAAATATATTTATTTCTCCCAACGTAGTACAGATACATAGATAATTAAGCAATATTTACTTATAGCTAATTAAACTACAATTGGGAGACAGGAGCTCAAACTAGGTTAGACCTGTGCTATGAGTCTCCTGGCCCCCCCTCAAATCCAAAATGATTGCTGTACAATATTATTTTGCATTATTGGGCCTCGTATTAGGTTAGTTAGGTGTGTTATCTAGGCATGTGTGAATGTGACTATAGGTTGGCAATTTCCCGGAGACCACCAGCCTCTAATGAGTTGGGTTCCAGGAAGTCACCTATAGTGTAGTAGTAACATTTTTGTGTATTATTGTGTGTGTAATGTAATATTTAAAGTAAAGTATATTGTGTATTTTGTACGTAGGTACGTGTATGTAATGTATAATTATATATATACGTATGTGATTTTATTGCCTATCTAAATTTGCCTATATCATTGGAATCAATAAGTTTTCAGTTTCAACATAGTCTAAGGCAAGGAGCCACTTTGTTATTTCCTGTTTACAATTGTGGGTAGTTTTGTTTATGATACTCAATTTATTATTCGCGATATTATATAAGCCAGGACCATGCCAACAAAAAGACCTTCTTGCGAAAGCAGTTTTAAAACGCGGTTGAGGACATACTGCATAATATCTGTGTCGTTTGTGTTTATTGAGTTGGTTCGTTTTATAATCCTCGTAATCAATTTTACCATGCTGTTTTAAAATAGCTTTGTAAACATATAATTGTCTAACAGTAAGTACGCCTGCATCTTCAAATAACTGTTTTGTAGGGTACAATCGCGGTTTAAAAAGAATAATGTTTAAGATTAGCCTTTGCGCACGCTCAAGTTGTATCAGATTAGTCTTAGCAGCTGCACCCCAAGACGTGAGCAGCTGCACCCCAAGACGTACCTAGATGATTTTGAACTTAGTGATTAGACCGAAACCTAATGCTTAAAGGAAAACTCTACCTACTCTTATCTCCATACGAACTTTACAAACGTAGTCATTAAGAGAAAATATGTTGATGCCATAAAATCTATATCAGTCATACGTTTTGATTTTTTTCATATTATAATTTTCTCAATTTTGGTATTTCTATTTTAATTGGCATGGTCATAGCAGATATAGGTTTTATGGCATACACATATTTACTCTAATATCTTTATCAAGGGAGGAGACAGTCGACTACGTTTGTATAGAGAAAGAGTAGGTAGACTTTCCTTTTTACGCCCCCAGTGGTAAGTCGCGTTGGAAGTGCGTCGTCGTAGAGTAGCAAGTTCCTTTGATGCCTATACCTAAGTACGGGATAGGCGACAGTCTCTAAGAAATTTCGAGACGCGACCGCAGTGATGCGCCTTTACTGTAACTTATCATAATGCGTTGAGCCTTAGGAATTCACGACAAGTTTAATAGTTACAAAGATATGTCTCGCCGTGCTACCAACACAACCCTTTGATAAACCCTTTTTCTCTCTTATTTAGCGACAAAATTTAGACTTAAGCTAACTAAACTGTTCAAACAGCGAGAGGCACTTATTATTGCCTATTTTTATTCACATGCGACCGTGTATAAAGTGTAGAAAAATAGTACTATATACGAGGAGCTAATAACGTCGGCGTTGAACCGACCAAAGGAGAGTAGGCACTCGATAGTCGATATTCTAATGCGGACTAATAAAAGTTGGACATTAGCATTGGAAACGTGGGCCGGTCTACTGGATCAGTACCCCTACCATGAGTTGATACTCATTCGACGGCCTCCGTGGCACGAACGAAGACCCAACTGCAATGCAGAAAGCTGCGGGTCCGATTCCGGCCGGGTGCAAGTATTTATGGTTAAAAAATAAACGGGTGTTTTCTGTGTATCATTTTGTATGTAAGTACCTATAGGTATTTACAAAAAAATATATATATGTAGTATATCTGTTATCTAGTATAAGACGAGTGCTCAGTTTGATTTAGATTGAGTTAGATTAAGCTATGTCGTGCAATATTTTGTTTTATACGTAAATACGTTGTACACAGCGCCAGCGCGCCCGCTTCGCCTGCGAGTGTGTTTCTTGCCTCACCGCTGGCCACTCTTGTAAGCCGCGCGCGCGAACCGACATTTTGCGTTGCCCAATTGCCCATAGGTACTGTTAGTTAAAATATTTAACGTATCTACGTATTAACTCATAGTAGGGATACAGTATTTATTTGTATACAACTATTTGTACGTAAATACAAACGTTCAGCTCTTTACTTACTTATTTTCTGCCTTACGTTGCTTTAATGGAGGGTTCTGTAACTATTAAGAACTTTTAAAAAGGTGATCAAAGTTATCTGTTGTTCGGTTGTCTAACATACCTAAATGACAATCCTACTATATTATAAACGTAATAGTTTGTATGTAACATTGTCATTCTTTCATGCAAAAAGTACTAAACCGATTTAGATGAAAAATAGCATAGAGATAGTTTAAGTGATGGAGCGTAACATAGAATACTTTTGATCCCGTAAAAAATTAACATGAGTTGTCATGGAAACCAACCGACGAGTAAAAAATATCAATTTACCAATAAGAAGATTTTAAGCTTATTAAATTATATTTGAATCATCTATTCCATTGGTAGGTGTTTGTGCTCACAATAGAAATCAACGTTTATTCTAATTAGAACAAAATAATTGTTCAAACATTAATCGTACCCTTAGCTACCCTTGAACAATTAATTTTAAGCTTTCCTTAAGAGGAAAGTCTACCAACTCTATTCTTCTTACAAAATTTATATACGTAGTCGACTGTTTCCTCTCTGGATAAAGATTTTAAAGAAAATAGGTTTATGCCATAAAATCTATATTTAGCCGCGCATGACCGACCATGCGTTTTGCTCTAATGTATTTCCTAGAAATATTTTATATAGAGAACGGGAACCCCGGGATCCTGTGTGGCGCAGTGGTTTATGCACTCGCCTGTCACAGGAGATTTTTTGATGATGCATTTCTCCTTGTCAAATATTTCTAGTAAAAAACCATGAGCTATAAAAACAAAAAGTAATACTAAAAATTTTGTGTACCTAATTGTATTTTATTTTAAAGTTGATTGTAATTTTTTAGAGATGCGCCGAGTACTTTGCCGAGTACAAGCTACTCGGGTACTCGGCAGTTTTTTACTACTCGTACTCGGCCTCGGTACTCGGTTCATGAGCCGTGTAACTCGGATATATATAAATATATATATCTGTGTAGGATTTCATCTATGTACAGCTTTGGCTTCCTAACGGGTCGAACAATTTAGATGAAATTCACAAAGGTACAGAGCTAAAGAACTTTATATCGACACATAAGCGGGTAAAGTGGCAAACGTCTAAAGGTCATAGCACACTTAAACGACTCTGCTCCAATACCGCTCCCATCCAACACCGCTCCCATCCAACACCGCCCTAAACTAAGACGACTGCTCGCAGTCTACGCGGCGACAGCTAGCAGGCAACCAGCAGTCCACGCGGCGACAGCTAGCAGACGGCCAGCTGTCCACCCGCCTTTACCGTACCGTACGATTTAAATCGTACGGTTGGCACCACTCCGCGACGACGCGCGCGGCGACTGCTAGCAGTAAGCGTGCGGCCAGTGAAGCGTCAACTCCCGAGCAGTCTGACGGCGGTAAGCTCGCTGAAAGCGAGCTGTCTGCTAATTTATGATGCCAATGTAAAATATATCTAAAGAGCAATATTTAAAGCCCATATTTGAATTATATTATTTTTGCCGGGTGGGAGCGGAGTCGTGTAAGTGGGCTATGACCTTAACTCTCCTGAAGAACGCGACGCGTACAGGTCCGCCAAACGTGCCACTAAAAGAGCAGTAGCCAGAGACAAACAGCACCACTGACAGCCATTGTACGGTAAGTTGGAAACGTCTGAGGGGCAGAAGCTGATTTATAAGTAGGCATGTTCTGGGATCCGCAGGATATATCCAAGTGCCGCTGTGTAAAAGATCCCGATGGTAACCTTCTATACGAGGACCTCGTGGTAAAGGAGAGGTGGCGCTCATATTCCCACGAGCTAGCAATAAGCAGTATAAAGAGGTGCAGACACCGGAACTCCTTCCTTCCTCCTTCCTGATCGCTATCGATCGATCGAACTGATCGCTAGGTTTGTCCTTTTGTACGATAGTGATACGTGGCCAGTGCTTGAGCGACATAAGCAGGAGCTGCGTTTCACGAAGATGAAAATGCTGCGCTGGATGTGTGGAGTGACGCGAAAACACCGAGTCAGATACTCCGGCATCAGGGGCAGCCTTCATGCCCGAGAAGAATGGCCAATGACCATGCAAGAATGGCGTTTACGATGGTACGGTCACGTTTTACGAAAACCGGCTAGTTACGTAGGGAACAAATGTTTTGCTATGGCGCCTACGCCTAACCGCAGCAGATTGGGGAGATTCAAGAAAGGCTGGCTTGACGGCGAGAGAGCAGATATGCGTGCAAATGGCCTCACTACACGGGATGCCAAAGATCGTGCGAAGTAGAGATGTAAAAGTAGGATAGCGGACTCCGGGCTCCCGAGAGTGTTGATGTCGGATGATGATGATGATGAACCGCGGGCGCAGCTAGTTAAGAAGAAAATCTGCTTGCTTCGTGTCGCCTCACCTGTCGCGCGTCGTCTGGAGCGCGTTGCAACTTGTTTTCGCGGTTATTTAAATGAACCGAGTAACGCGGCAGAGTACTCGACTCGGTAAATTTTGAACCGAGTAATACCTACTCTGTACTCGGTTACTCGGTAGAACTAGTACTCGGCGCATCACTATAATTTTAATGTATACTTAGTAAGAATGTATTTATTTTAGAAACACTCTTAGATAAAAACACATAAGGGCAGATACGGTACCTAGCCACGGCAAATGAGACGATAAAACTGCGTCAGCTGACGCACAATGTACTACATGACATTAAGAATGTTTATATGGAGGTGTATATTTGCATATAGGTGTTTCTAGCTCATATTTCGAATACGCAATGTTAGAACGGTATACCGTATTTACTACTTTGTTTTCATCAAAATAAATACTTATATCTTTATCCAGGAAGGAAACATTCTACTGCGTTTATACGAAGAAAGAGTAGGTACTGGGTAGACTTTCCTCTTTAGAATCAGTATAAATCGTTAGCTTATAATGCGCAACAAAACAGTTGTTAACCTGGCATCATGAAAACGATTTCCTGAATTTTGGAGATTGGTTCTTCAACGTTCGGATTTTCCCTATTATTGCAAAGCAATCGTATTTCATCCTTTACTTTCCCTCCATTTCGTTCGTGAATGATGTAATACAGGTAAGGCATTTCTGTAAATGAAAGGTCGAACCCGGAAAAATGTCATCTCCTTTGGAATACTTCGAATAAGTGCGAATAATAGATGCTCGTTGACACTTGTTTTCTTTAGTTCTGTTGACTTTTATTTCGTTTCAGTTTCGTTTGTTGATACAAAACACATTTAGGTAGGTATATATATATTTTAAGATAAACATAGTGAGAAAATGTCCTTAGACTCCATGGTCCGAAGTTTTGGGGATATTCGCCAATCCGGAAAGTCTCTCGTGACGTCTTACTGCCTAACGTCTATAAGAACGCGCTAAAATGTCCTTTGAAGTAACAGTGGAACATTTTAGCGTGATAACATATTTTTATTGTAATAATGGAGATGTTTCAATGTTTATTACGGACATGCTGGTTAATCTCTTAGCAAGGAATCATCATCATCCTTGCTATACCTAGACTTATTCTAGAAGTACCTACCTAACATTGACCTTCTTAGACCTTCTATTTAAAAAAGTGGACGATTTTGTATATATTTGTGTTAAATTATCTTAAAAAAGATTAATTTACAAATCCCAAGTCCCAAACATGATAAAATTTTACACATTTTTACTCTACAAAGTTTCTTACATATCTCAAGAAGAAAAATATATTTTCACTTACAAACAGAGTCATAATACTACCTATACTCCTCACAGAAAACCACAAAATAAATCCCCTGAAAGTATTTTGGGAGGTATCATAAAAAACAGGTAGTTAATTACATTGCGTTCACGGCTATGCAAAAAGTCGACTGGGCCCGATTCTAGTGATAAGATTTTTGTTATTAGAAGTATTTTAAATCACAAGTTTTGTGGTTTAGGAGGAATTATAAACGGACATACCTACAATCAAACACAAAAAGCGACTTTCTTTAATCTATGCAATGATTTGCCTATGAGGTGACCTACTTATTTAATACGTAACAGTTACAGAAACAAAAATCTGTAACGAAATCATACATTAATTTATTTTATTACACAACAGAAATCCAATCCGCAACCTCGCAGTCGGGGGTTTACCTACCGTTCAAAGTGCTCCTCACGATATTTTTGTGCTCAGAATCGTCCCCCAAGCCCAGGGTCATTAGTTCTTCTTTATCTACGTGTTTGTTGAGGCAATCTAAATTATTTGATCTCTCCTCCGTGGAGCCTAATGGACTCAATAATGACCGGTGGAATATATCTTGAAAGCTGGGCGGGTGCGCTCCTGCCTGTGTGGATTTATCTATAGCCTCTACCTACTGAAAGCTAGTACCTACTGATATTTAATTTATATCTATATGTTTGTATTATAAAGAGTATCCCCCTTACTTATAAATGATGACTAAGTTTATGTAACTTTTGTTCTGATATGCTTAAATTTTAGACCATATCATCACTTACCATCATTTGGTATTAAGTAGGTATAAGTATACTATACTTACCTATGGTAAAAAAAATGCCGTTTATTTTAAGAAAAATAAAATACCTACATTTTCAATATAAACGGATTGTCGCGAAGCTTTCAAAAGCTTTTATGTCGTTTTCAGGGTATTAATTACCATTTCACGCTTAAAAGATTAATTCATGTTACGAACACATTTTTAAGTGGCCCTAATTGTTTACGTTTGTCCGTAATTAGGATATTAGAACCCTTTTGAAAGATTAATCGTATGAAAATTAACGTAAATGCGTTAAATCACAAGAGAATTTCCCTTTTATGTTTTATTGATAGAAAATCGACAATAATCTTCTGGATCTTTTCTAAAATATAGCTTGTATTTTTCCACCACTCAAGCTTAGCTTGTCTTATACCCCCAACCATAGTTCTTTTACCTCCTTTTAGGGTTCTGTACCTAAAGGATAAAAACGGGACCCAATTACTAGGACTCCACCTGTCCGTCTCTCTCTCTCTCTCTTTCTCTCATGAACCGTGACAGCTGGACAATAATAATTGAAGTTTTCACAGAAGTGGGCGAAATGAATACCATTGTGGTTTTCTCGGAACCACGGCCGGTTTAACCCGTTTGCCGAAACGTCGAGGTAAATAATAACAGTGATTATCTATAACGCGATCTAGACTCGTGTCTAATAATAAAAATGGTCAGAAATCGTGTAAAAGTGAAAAGAAAAAGTGTGAATACCATTGTGTTAACAGTGCATGTAAAAACAATATTTATTTTGAATTTGAATTTCCAATACCTAAACATTATAAAATTGGCTATAATATTACATAGAGAGGGAGCGCAACCAATTAGTGGTCGAACGTGTAAAACCCGCATCACTGATTGGAGTTGTGGAGTCTGCAATACGGTGACGTCTGGACAGTGACAACCCGAACGTTGTTCGAATAATTATTTTTTATCACATTTTTATTTGAAACGATTGTTTCAATTATTTTATTGTGTTTTATAAACAACATACAAATATTGGGTTGATAGCATTGACCTCAATTATATGGACAGGAGGTCTCGCACTGAATTTTGTGCTTATTTGATCGTCTATGGAACTAATAGTTCCATAGACGGTCACCATCACTTTCAGTAGAAAACGCGCGACAACGGCGCAACATGGCGCAGATCAAATCAGCACAAAGATCTAATGTCATTTTGTATGGTATAGCAATTCCAGCGTACTTGTATAGTTTCCTTTCAGTGGTTGATAGTCATGCGACGCTATGAAAACCATCGTTAGAAGAGAAGGGATTCGTATGCCAATCGGAAGAAGACGTCAAACGAAACAATCTTTAACTTCAAAGTTTGCCTCTTCAAGGACTAAGGTTTAAAACCGTCTCACGGCTTTGAAAATCGCCATGTCGCGGAATTACCACTCTATCTCGAAAGAACACGCCAAACCGCACATATTTTGCCTTCAGACCATACCTAGCAAGTAGTAGGTTTGGATTTGGCAATATTTTACTGCCGGCCGCCTGTTTGACACCGACCCTGCTAGGGACCAAGCAGTTTATCCGCCACTGCGCGGGGAGAAGTTAAGGTTTGCTAGTCTCCCTCAGATTCCATAGTCGCCTTTTAGAACACCCACGCGAAAAGATGGGGTAACCCTATTCTACGTCGCAATCGCAACCCATCTGCCATTACCTGTTAGGTACATTTGGGACTACATTGTGCGTATACCTTTACGTGATCTTTAACGGGTTTAATTACTAAAGTTACAAACTACGAAATTGGGTGTAAACAGTTGTATTGTGGCGTTTGTTCGGTCTTTCTTGTCCGCAACTTTACAATTAACAAACCGTCGAAATGTGTCTCAATATGTCTTAGGGACGATTACCTTTAGTTAGAATAAGTAGGGTTAAGGTCATAGCCCACTTACACGACTCTGCTTCCACCCGGCAAAAATAATGTAATTCAAATATGGGCTTTAAATATTGATCTTTAGATATATTTTACATTGGCATCATAAATTAGTAGACAGCTAGCTTTCAGCGAGCTTACCGCCGTCAGACTGCTCGTCAGTCAGTGTAAAATATATCTAAAGAGCAATATTTAAAGCCCATATTTGAATTACATTATTTTTGCCGGGTGGGAGCGGAGTCGTGTAAGTAGGCTATGACCTTTACTGCGGTTCGTTTCGATACGACATCGATACGATAATACGATGATTCTACTGTCACATTCTGATAGTAGGGTGACAGTAGAACCATCGTATTATCGTATCGTTGTCGTATCGAAACGAACCGAAGTACCTAACCCTCAAGGCGTGGTGCAAGAATTTTAAACCTACTTGATTACTTAAACTATAAGAACATTTGATAACTTGATATTTAGATTTTACTTCTTTTTTCACGATATTGGATTGAAATTACTACACTCAGTTTTCGGTTTTAATCGCGTTACTTTTATTATTTTAGCATTAAATGAACGCCCAACGTTTCGAGACCTAGATCTCTTCTTCAGGGTAGACGGAAGAGCTAAGCAAGATATCTGTAAATGTCTCGAAACGTTGGACAGGATCCGACCCGTCTGTCTTAGTGGCTGCACCGGTCAAAGTATCAGAACACGGACGAGTCTGCTTAGCGACTTAGCCCGGTGGGTGGTTTAAGTCATGGCGCTGACAAGCCTCGGCCGAAGTCTCCCACCAAAAGTTGGAATTATTAAATTATCCTTCTACTTGGAATAAAGATATAAACCGCTGTGTAATGAGCAGAAGCTTCCTGAATTTATTAAAATTGCTCCTGTTGTATTAATTTTCCTTGACACGATAAATATTAAATTTTATAAAAAGGAATATAAATTCTAAGAACTGTCCATTCAGTGGCAGGCAACATTATAATAAAAGTAAATAATTCACAAGAAATTCCAGGAAGAATCAAAATTTTAACAAAATCTGTAAGTTTATATTCCAGATTCTAATTATTATCACATTAGCCTTGTCCCACAGCTGGGCAAAGGCCTTCCTCCAACTCTTCTTCTTTCTTTATAATTATTATACGATTCTAATATAATTTTAAATTTGATTACTTAGATCCCTATTTTATCCTATAAAATAAAACATACTAATAATGTGTCATATAAAACAATTAGTTAGATGCGCTTTCTTTGAACTTTCATGGCTATAAACAGTGAGAGTAAATTATTTTGAGTTTGAAACAAGGGCGAGATGTCATTATGGAATTTTAAGTGAGAGAATAAACATAACCATCGATTTATAATGTCAAAATTTGATCACCATTTGTTAGAACAAGTCGCTTCTATTGAAACATTACTGTGACAATCCAACTTCCTACTAATATTATAAACGCAAAAGTTTGTATGTATGTATGTATGTGACTTTGTTACTCTTTCACGCAAAAACTACTGAACTGATTGCGATGAAACTTGGAATATAAATAGCTGGAGACCTAGAATAACACATAGGCTATTTTTTGTATTCCGATATTCCCGCGGGATCGGGACTTACGCGGGTGAAACCGCGGGACGCAGCTAGTACCTAATATACCTAATAGGTAAGCGAAATCAACCCAAAGTTAACGGAATGGGTAGCTCACACTCATGAATTTAAATTGCACAAATTCGCCGTACGCTACACGACTCAACAAAATCTGCTATGAAAGCCAGAATAATGGGAAAAATGAAATGGTTGAATGACGGGCGGATGTTGTAGGCCAATAGCACTCGTTAGTCCGAGATGTGACCGTTTGTAAACCTACGTCATCGAGTACCAAGACGGCACTGCCATTGCTGGATAGCAGACAAAAAGTTATGTTTATGTTGGTACCCATAGAACTGTACTGGTCTCTATTAGAGACTAGAAGGCGAAAGGTCGCCTGATAGTGATCCATTTAAAATTCGTCTCTGACCGACGAGCTTCACCAGTTCTAATCCAAAGTGAAATTGTTTGGGAAATTACTCACACACCTTTAAAAAAAGTAGATCAAAATTCGAACATGGCTGTTACAATACCCACCATCTAGGTAATCTAAGCTGGTACCCTATGATGTATTTTATGATGTATGTTTAACTATAACCCCAGTTTTTACATGACTGTACTTAGCTTCGCCCTGTAGTTTCACCCAAGGTAAGTTCCGATCCCGTGGCAATATCGAGTTAAAAGTAGCCCAATCTAGAACTCGTCATAATAGTTGGTTCAGTAGTTTTGTGTGAAGGAGTAACAACCATACTAGTTAGTATACTACATACTTATTGACTTACTAACATACTTACACCTTAACTTTCACATTTATAATGTTACTAGCTGACCCGGCAAACGTTGTTTTGCCTTATAAATTATAGATAGTAGCCTATTCTCAGACCTACTGAATACGCATATAAAATTTGGTAAAAATCGGTAAAGCCGTTTCGGAGGAGTACGGTAACTAACATTGTGACATGGAAATTTTATATATAAGAAGATTAGGATTTTCTGCAATAGGACAATGACAGTATCATTCTGGTGTTCGATAACGTAGAGCTAAAAACGGTCGCATCCCGGTCTATATGTACATAAAATGCGCAAACTTCGAGTAAGTAGCTATTTGCTGCAAGTGGGACGCTTTTACCGCCGTCAAACTGTACTATGATATTTCTACACGCCACCGGTGTGCGGTGTGATAAAACCAAGTAGGTACAAGTATGAAGTGTTTTATTGCCCTGCAGAGATTTTCATTAAAACACGACTTTTAATTTAGTGTCTATAGTTATATTCAAATCTCTGCTCGAAAATCCTGTAGTAGGTAAGTGTAGGTACACCTACTTATCATGGTTTTATGTTGTTTTGTCTCTTCTAATTTTCATTTTTTTTTTTGATCGTTTATAAATAGATGAGCATTGAGTGGGCGAAAACCACAGAGCAAATAAAAAGTTCAGATATCTGTGGCGAAAACAATTTTACCAATTAATTTAAAAAGAAGTGGGTAGCCAAAATACAATCACTTATTTTGGCTACCCACTTCTTTTTAAATTATCCCAAGAAAAATAGAAACATATTTTACTGACACTCTAATGTAGGCAAGTTTCGTTTAGGAGTTTAATAGATAAAACATGATCTTTTCATTTTCAAAAATGTCTTTAAATTACTTCACTTACTACTGAAACTACTTAATCTAATATTTAAAATTTACATGTCACAGTGTTAGTTACCGTACTCCTCCGAAACGGCTTGGCCGATTTTTATGAAATTTTATTTTCGTATTCAGTAGGTCTGAGAATCGGCTACTATCTATAATTTATAAGGCAAAACAACGTTTGCCGGGTCAGCTAGTAATAAATAATAATTGGCAATGCAGCCAGTATTCTGGGCACTTTTCCCTCCACCAAGATTTTAGCTGATTTAGATTTAGTTTGGTTTTTAGTTTAGTTTTATTTTAATCATTTTTAGTTTCAATTTAGTTTTTAATATTAATTATGTTTTATAAGAGTTTTTTGATTGATTAAAAATTCTTAATAAATACAACTAAAAATTCCAAAGTTAGTTTCGCCAAGGTGTGATGCTCAAAAGCCTAGATCTATTGCCTCTTCGGATAGCAATCGAAAGTAGCATCCACCCCTTTGGTAATAAATACACAAATAATTTTTAAATTGTTTATTTCATAGATTTTCTGGTAGTTTTTCTTTTGAACAACGATTAGGTATAGGTACTTACTTATCTGGTTCTATATTTATGTTTTCTATAAAAACAAAATATTGGAAGGGCCAATCCAATTCCCTGAACTGACAATATCTGATCGATTTAGAAATAATGGTGTCCCAAATTATTTCTTGTTTTTGGTTCACAGAAATGTCTTCGATATTACCACAGGCGTTATAAATAACATTCCCTTATATCCAATTAATTGGCATGAAGCTTTATAAATATGATTAATTGGCATGAAGCTTTATAAATATGATATTGAGAATCATAAAATAAGTGTTGTGTCGAATTATCTTCTAGGTATCTGAAACTCGTAAATAGAAGATTATTATGCCTAGGTCTTTTATTGAGCCGCGTACAGACATCGCCAGGCATGTGCCACGAATGGTTCGCCTCGCATGCCTCAGGCTGTGTAGGCGTGTGTGCTCACAGTGAGCATTCGCGTCTTGCGATCGTTGCGAACGCCCCCTCAGTGCGAGCCGTGCGCTCCGTGTGGACGGGCGGGTGTGTTCCTATTGTTCTATTGACGAACTGTGCGTGATTGTTTGCGTGCTCAGCTTGAGCATGTGTGGTGTGGGATAAATGCATAAATGTAATCACACATGCCTCAGATTGAGGCATGCGTGACGAACAATTCGCAATGATTGCCTCGCTATGTCTGGTTGCGGCTTAAGCTATACCAAAATAATTATAATTGGAGTGTCTTGTTTATGTTATTCACTAATGATTCTAATCAATAAAACTAATTTTAGTTTCATAATAATTTTATTGACGTATACCTACTTATCACCTATTACATCTATCTATACATATTATAAATCTGTAGCGATAAAAAAATCTGTAATTGAATTATATCCCGAAAAAAAAATGCAGGTCGTCTCAAAATCGGTAGCTAAACACGATTCTAATGTTTTTAGAGACTTTGTGTTTGTTTGTCTGTTTGTTTGTTTGTCAGATGCGCATTCGGACGTGTATGGGTTGGAGTGCGGGGTAAGACAGGGGGGGTTGAGCTCGCCTCGCCTCTTCAACCTATACATGAACGGGCTCATCGGTGAGCTCAGTGGGGCTGGAGTCGGCTGTTCCATAGATGGGGTGAGCATTAACAACATAAGTTACGCTGACGATATGGTCCTACTGGGCCCATCGATTGGAGCGATTCGCAAGCTATTGTGCATCTGTGAGTCGTACGCGGAAGCCCATGGGCTCAGATACAACGCGAAGAAGAGTGAGTTCATGGTATTCAAAGCAGGTAACAAATGCTATACTCAAATTCCTCCTGTAACTCTGTGCGGTACGCGTTTGAACAAAGTCAGTTCATTTAAGTATCTGGGTCACTGGGTGACCGATGATCTATGTGACAGTAAGGACATCGAGAGGGAGCGCAGGGCCCTGTCCATCCGGTGTAATATGCTGGCTCGCAGGTTTGCACGTTGTACGAGACAAGTCAAGATTACTTTATTTAGGGCATATTGCCAGACTTTCTACACGTGCAGCCTGTGGACTAGCTTTACAAAACGGGAGTACAGGGATCTGCGTATCCAGTACAACAATGCGTTTAGGATACTGGTAGGGTTCCCACGTTTTTGTAGTGCTTCCGCTATGTTTGCTGAGGCGCATACTGACGATTTTTACGCTGTAATCAGAAAAAGGTGCGCCTCGCTATTAAGGCGTCAGCGTGGTAGCCCGAATGGTATCCTGAGCGTATTGTCCGATCGATGGGACTCGCCGATGCTAAAGAGGTGGATGCAGCTGCACGCCAGCGGTCCTTCTTACATTTAATATTTATTTTTATATTATTTTGGTGACATATTTTTTTGTTTTTATTTTCTTTTATATTTATTTTTATTTGCTCTTATTCTAGTGGACATTTCTATTTAATTTTGAATCAATTTGACATAAATTCATAACTTTATTTAATTATTATTTGACATTAATTTAAAACTTTATTTTATTATTATTTGGCATTAACTTAAAACTTTATTTTATTACTATTTGACATTAATTTAAAACTTGTTTTTATTATTATTTGACATTCATTTAAAACTTTTATTATTTTTCGACATTAATTTAAAACTTTATTTTATTATTAAGATAGAAATTATTTGTAATTTGTAATGTTTTTTTTTTTTTTATATGGATGTATTATCTGAAATAAATGAATTGAATTGAATTGAATTTGTTCCCGCTAATCTCAGAAACGGCTAATCCGATTTTAACCAAATTTGGTATGCAGATAGCTATAGACCCGGATTAACATATAGGCCGGATACGGATTTTGTCCGGATATCCAGTCAGGTTATCCGGCAATAGTGTTTTTTCTGCTTTTACTTAATTAGTTTGAATGTTTTATTGAAGCAGTGTGTTGTGTGGAATCAACACATGATTTTTGGATATCCGGCAATTTAAAAAAAGCCGGATATCTGGAAACTTTACTTAATTAGTTTGATTATTGAATTAAAGAAGTGTGTTGTGTGGAATCAACAAGTGATGTCCGGATATCCGGCAAATTAAAAATGGCCGGATATCCGGCAATTAAAAAAATCCGGATTTTCGGAAATTTTACTTAGTTTGATTGTTGTATTGAAGAAGTGTGTTGTGTGGAATCAACACATGACATTTGAAAAAAGCTGGATATCCGGCAATTTAAAAAAAGCCGGATATCCGGAAATTTTACTAAATTAGTTTGATTGTTGTATTGAAGAAGTGTGTTGTGTGGAATCAACACATGATATCCGGATATCCAGTCATTTGAAAAACGAAACCGGATAGCCGGAAATTCTTAAAATACCGTATGTGTCTCCATATGTCCAGATCTGTCTGAACGTACGAAAATTCTTTATAATGACTGTTTTAACCGACTTCAAAAAAAGAGGAAGTTCTCCATTCGACCCGTATATTGTTTTTATGTGAATATGTTCCCGCCGTACTCCGTATATGAAGTCCGATTTCGATAATTCTTTTGTGAGAGTGCCGGATTGGACTTCCATAAAATCTTGGTGAAAATCTAATGAGAACCTTCGGGATGATGAGCAGAATAGCATCCCACAATGCAGTATATGGATTTTTATCGATAGAATCGGCTTATAAAGAACTAGGTAGAAATAGATAGACAACCCGAAACCACCTTCTCCTTAAAAAACTCCTAAATTATTAAAATTATGGTTACAATTTTGATGATTTTTACTGCTTTTACTTAAGGACGTTCTATCATTTTAACGCTGTTCAATTCTTTGGATTTAGTCTTACTACTACACGTGCACGGGTCACTAACACAGAAACGAGTGATAAGCGGAAAACTATAAAAAAACTGACATGTCTTGATACTTGAAATTGATTTTATTATTATAGTCTTATAGTCGTTACATTATGTCATATTTTTATTCCAGTATTTGATCTCTTTTCAAAAAGTTGAAGACGCGTCTTACCATTATAAGGTTTGTTATTATTTTATTGAATACATCGAAAAAGTTTCGAAGGATTTGGCGTAAAGTTGGTGCCCTTTTCATTTTAAGCGACCAATGAAGAAAAATATTCGGCAGCAACCATCTAAGTAGTAACGGGGCTTAGATATTGCAGGTTGAAAACACAGATTGGCGATATCATTACGAAGTTAACTTTCCACTTTTTTAGTTAAAATCTATTATATTTTACGTCTCAAGTTAACATAGTGTAATAATTTGAGACTCCAATACCTCAACTCCGATATTAACATACGTTGAATACTTTACTTGCTAAATAGATGAATTTAGTTGATATAGGACTACTCATTTATAATAGTTGTATAAGTAATCATTCACTGTCAGGACTTTTGTTTGCTTATAGGTTTGTATGTTTGTCTTTCGAAAATTTACCAAAAAACCGGCCAAGTGCGAGTCGGACTCACGCAGGAAGGGCTCCGTACCATTTCCTTTACAACAGATTTTGTTTTGAAAGGTAAATTGTGGTTTACGATTTATGACGTTTAAAAAGAAAACTACTCATTAGATTTCATTCAAACCAATTTTCGTTAGAAGTTTGCATAATAATGTACATTATATACTTTTTTTTAGTTTTATCATTCCATTATTTTAGAAGTTACAGGGGAGGTGGACATTTTACCACTTTGGACGTGTCTCTCGCGCAAACTATTCAGTTAAGAAAAAATATATATTAGAAACCTCAATATTATTTTTGTTGACCTATCTATATCCCCCAGTTTAATGAAAAAAATATTTTTTGAGTTGCAGTTCTAAGTATGGGGAACCCCAAAAATTGTTTTTTTTTTTCTATTTTTGTATGAAAATCTTAATGCGGTTTACAGAATACATCTACTTACCAAGTTTCAACAGTATAGTTCTTATTGACACGGAGAAAAGTGGCTGTGACATACGGACGGACAGACAGACAGACAGACAGATATGACGAATCTATAAGAGTTCCGTTTTTTGCCATTTGGCTACGGAACCCTAAAATTGATTTGACAAATTGAGTCACAGGACACTGCTAAACATGGGTACTTCTTTTGAGCGTAGGACCGGGATAACGTACCACGCAATTTGTAGGACCATATGACTATCGATGTTCCAGGTTGCATCTCTCTCGAGCGCCCGAGGTCCGCTTTCCTACTTTTACGTCTCCACTTCGCACTTAGTGAGGCCATTTGCACGCATAATATCCTATCTTACAACGTCAAGCCAGCACGACTTAGGTCTTCCCAATCTGTCGCGACCGGGCGGAGGCGCCATAGCAAGACATTTGTTACCCACGTAACTAGCCGGTTTTCGTAGAACGTGACCTTACCACCGTAAGCGAGATTCTTGCAATTTATCTGCAATGTCCATTCCCTTCATGTCCATGAAGGCTGCCCCTGATACAGGAGTTTCTGACGCGGTCTTTTCGCGTCACTCCACACATCCAGCGCAGCATCTTCATCTCCGTGACACGCAGCTCCTGCTTATGTCGCTCAAGCAATGGCCACGCCTAACTACCACACAAAAGGACAGGTCTAATGATCGTTTTATAGACCTGTCCCTTCAGTTTAACCGGCATTTTGGGGTCACAGATGACAGCAGTTACCTCTCGACATTTAGCCCAAGCTGCCGAAATGAGGGACTTGACGTCGCAATCGATGTCGCCGGACTCGTTAAGCACAGATCCCAAGTCTGGTCTGGTCAAGGTCCGTCCGCTCGAATATGTGACCGTCTACGCTGACAGGTGTGGAATCTGTGGTATTGCTAGCCAGTATTCGGTCTTCGCTATGTTGAGTTGCAAACCGCCGTTCTCAAGCGACTCTTTCCACGCATTTACATTTAATTTAATATTAAATATTTCTATTTTATTAAAGAATATATATTTTTTATTTTTATTAAAGTACATTTTTGTTAATAACAAGCTACAAGTTATTGAGAACTTTGTACCTAAATTTAACCTTTTTTCATGGTTTTGACGTTTAAAGTTTGACAGCTGTCATCCAAAACGAAGATCTTGAAGAGCACTATCACTTATGCCATGAAAGTGGTTGCCTAAAATCGATAGTTACCAGGATATTTTCGTTTAAAGTTTGACAGCTGTCATCCAAAATGAAGATTTTGACGAGCTCTATCACTTATGCTAAGGAAGTAGTGGTCTGGGGTTATAGTTTCCGAGATATTGACGTTTTAAGTTTGACAGCTGTCATCTAAAACGAAGATCTTGAAGAGCTCTATCACTTATGCTAAGGACGTAGTGGTCTGTGGTCCAACGTTTCCGAGATATTGGCGTTTTAAGTTTGACAGCTGTCATCCAAAATGAAGATCTTGACGAGCTCTATCACTTATCCTAAAAATGTAGTGGTCTAGCGTCAATAGTTTCCGAGATATTTTCGGTTCAAGTTTGACAGGCTGTCTGGCTGTCATATTTTGTGCCTATTTCGATCGTCTTTTGTTTTTCACTAATCGCCTATAAAAAAAATATATTTATTTAATTTAAAAAAAAAGAAAAAAAAGCGAGCTCACGCTCGGCCTGTTATTATTTTTAAAAAATCCGCCTACCATGTAGCTCGGCCGAACTACAAGGATAATTGGGGGTGTTAGGTTTTTCGTTACGAAATTTCTTAATTCAAAGCTCAAACTCCGTGATAAAAGCTATGCAATAACTTAAAAATGAAATAAATCTGTACCTACCAAGTTTTATTATTTACTTTTTTGTATCAAGTATCAAAAGCGATGATCAATTTATATGTGTATATGCAGCGATGTATTTTTTCCCTCCAAACGACGTGGAGGTGCTCTGTCCATAGCGCCTGAGCGCGGTCTGAGATCTCATTTGAAATGTTCGTGACTACATACATCAAAACTGACACAATTAGCAATGAAGTCAACCTTATTTCCT
Source organism: Idaea biselata (assembly GCA_958496205.1). Taxonomy (NCBI): domain Eukaryota; kingdom Metazoa; phylum Arthropoda; class Insecta; order Lepidoptera; family Geometridae; genus Idaea; species Idaea biselata. The sequence continues at coordinate 5,987,784 of OY292403.1, read as the reverse complement.
AAACACGAAGGTTTACGTGGATTAGCAAAATTTTTGAAAATATTGAATGTTTTTTGATTCATTTTTATAGTTTGGGAATATTTTTGTTGCTTTTTTAATTTCGCATTTTAATATTCAATATTTCTGTATTATTATAGTACATTTTTTGTTAATGATAAGCTACAAGTTATTGAGAAATGTGTACCTTAAAAACTTGGCCTATTTTCATGGTTTTTCGCGGGGCGGCGGTACGGAAAACATCTTTTTGGTATTAAAAGTATTTTATTTAAAATAACAAAATAATCCATTTGATACACTAATATTTTTTGGTTCATTTGATACCCTTGAAATATGTTAAACTGTGCCAGAAAAGCAGAAGACTGTACCGAAAAATAGCTATAATTTCCCTACATTTTGATACTTAGCGAATACGCCTCCTTAATTAGTTTGAATGTTGTATTGTTCTTTGTTCGATTATTTTTGTATTTGTTATTTACGAAGATCACCATACGTTTCCGTCATACCAACGTCCTTCCATATACCCAAACTTTACCTTTTTATAATATTATTAGGTACCTATTTATAGATGAGCAGCGCGCGTTACCTCCACACGTTACCGTGTTATCGTGGTATAAAGGTCATGTCCCACACCATGAAGCTCTACGAGCGTATAGTTGACTCTCGGATCCGGCAGGAGTGCACTGTCTCGGAGGGGCAGTATGGTTTCCGCCCCGGTCATGGTACCATGGGCCCTGTTTTCGCCCTAAGGATCGTTATGGAGAAATACAGATCGAAGAATACGCCTCTGCATTTTCTGTTCCTGGACTTGCAGAAGGCCTTCGACTGTGTTCCTCGCGTGATGATCTGGCGCTGCGGTCCAAAGGGGTGTCTGAAACTTATATTGAAACCATCAGGGACATGTACCGAAATTCCGACTCAGTGGTGCGAACTGCTGTTGGTGACACTAAATCTTTCCCCATTACAGTCGGAGTCCACCAAGGATCCGTCCTAAGTCCGTTTCTGTTTAGCGTAATACTGGACGCACTGTCCGTAATCATCCGAGACGCACACGAGCAGCCCCCGTGGATGCTCATGTATGCTGATGATATTGCGCTAGCGGACTCGGATAAGGGGCGGCTTGGAAGGCGTGTAAATGCGTGGAAAGAGTCACTTGAGAACGGCGGTTTGCAACTCAACGTAGCGAAGACCGAATACTTGGCTAGCAATACCACAGATCCCACACCTGTCTGCGTAGAAGGTCACATGGTCGAGCGGACAGACCAGTTTAAGTACTTGGGATCTGTGCTTCACGAGTCCGGCGACATCGATTGTGACGTCAAGTCCCGCATTTCGGCAGCTTGGGCCAAGTGGCGAGAGGTAACTGGTGTCATCTGTGACCCGAAAATGCCGGTTAAACTAAAGGGACAGGTCTATAAAACGATCATTAGACCTGTCCTCTTGTATGGTAGTGAGGCGTGGCCATTGCTTGAGCGACATAAGCAGGAGCTGCGTGTCACGGAGATGAAGATGCTGCGCTGGATGTGTGGAGTGACGCGAAAAGACCGCGTCAGAAACTCCCGCATCAGGGGCAGCCTTCATGTCCGAGACATTGCAGACAAACTGCAAGAATGCCGCTTACGGTGGTACGGCCACGTTCTACGGAAACCGGCTAGTTACGTGGGAAACAAATGTCTTGCTATGGCGCCCCCGCCCGGCCGCGGCAGATTGGGAAGACCCAAGAAGTGCTGGCTTGACGTTGTAAGATCGGATATGCGTGCTAATGGCCTCACTACACGGGATGCCGAAGATCGTGCGAAGTGGAGACGTAAAAGTAGGAAAGCGGACCCCGGGCTCTCGAGAGAGATGCAACCGGGAACAACGCTGGGATCATGATGAGGAGGGGTCATCAAAAATTGTTGATTATTTCATGACGGAATGTTGTTGATTTTTTTTGTGTATGAATTGTAGGTGACATTGCTTCTTAAATTTTGGTGTAGTTTAAAACATACCCATGCAAAACCGTGTCCCATCGCTAGTTAGCTACCTATATAAATACAAGCAGCATTGTTACACAGCCGCCTACCAATTCGTTTTCCGGTCTCCCTATAATAAAAGATCTTTCCGTCAACGACGCGACGACGGTCCGAACCAAATATCCATTCGCCGGGACATCGGGGAAGATAATCGTGACGTTTTTTTCTGCGAAAATCGATATCCACGGTCGGGAGGAATTTAAAAGAAGCACTCTGGACTTTTAACGATTGTAAAATGAGGTTAAAACAGGAGGGATTCGCATAATTTGATTTAAAGCGGTTGTTTATTTTCTTTTACTTAAGAACGTGGCGACTGTTACCATTTCCATACAAACTTAATAACAAAATAAATTATGAAAAATTTAGTTTTCTACCTTAATATCGATATTATTCGGATTAAGATTTTACTTTTATAGGGTCCCCCACCACAAGGTTTTCCAAAATATTCATTCGAAATGAAATAAAACGGAGAAACATTTTTTTTTTCATTTTTACAGCTTAAATTACTTTTTATTGGGAATAATGTAAAACAAATGAGACGTAAACTAGTAATTTACGCTGGAAAAATGAAAAAAATGTTTCTCCGTTTTATTTCATTTCGAATGAATATTTTGGAAAACCTTGTGGTGGGGGCCCTATAAAAATAAAATCTTAATCCGAATAATATTGACATTAAGGTAAAAACTAAATTTTTCATAATTTATTTTGGTGTTAGGTTTTTATGGAAATGGTAACAGTCGCCGCTTTCTTAAATTGATCGGCTTGGTTTCCTAAAAGGTGTTCCAGATTCTTGAGGTTTATTTGAGAAAATTTAGTTCAATCGGAATACCTAATTTGTTTTGTTTTTAGGGAAAGTTTAGGAATGAAACTAGGTAGGTACTATACTCAATAGCCTTATTAATAAACGTGGAGTAAAGTCGGACTAGTGACAATATCCTTTGTTTTTTTCCGTGACAAGGACTTTCAAAGTTGACAGACAGAAACAAAAAGTGGTAAAATTACTCCGACCTAACTCCACGTTTATTAATAAGGCTAACAGTGACCAGTGGATTAAGTCGCTTCTGTATTTCATGGTATTTATCTATCTAACAATGCACAAGGTTGCGGGTTCGGTTCTCGCCAGGTGCAAGTATTTATGCTTAAAAATTAATATTTGTTACTGGTGTGGGTGTTTTCTATGTGTCATATGTATGTATTTACAAAAAATAAAAGTATAATATGTAGTAGGTATATCCGTTGACTAGTATCCATAGTACAAGCCTAGTGCATAGTTTGGAGCTCGATTTTACTGTGTGCAACGTTGTACAATATTTATTTATTTTAGATATTCATGTATAGGTTATGTATAGGTTACTAGCTGCGTCCCGCTGTTTTACCCGCGTAAGTCTCGATCCCGTGGGAATATAGGGATCAAAAGTAGGTATGTTAGGTACTCAAGGTGAATGTAGCTTACTAATGGTGAAATAATGTTTGAAATCGGTCTAGTAAATTTTTGTGTTAATTCATAACAAACATACAGACGCACACACACACAAAAATACAAATCTTTCCTGTTTATAATATTAGTATAGATAACAGAATTTGGTACGCACTTCGTAGTAAATTGCTGTGTGACGTAACGTGGTATCCAGCTGTGATTGTGATTACCTCAAAACAGCAATATATTGCACAGAACATTATTATAGGCTCTATGCAGTATATTGCTGATTTAAGGCTTCTGAGGTATTGCTGTTATTATTCTGTTTCATCGGAAACTGAGTTATCAAGTAGGTAGTCAAAGTCAAATATATTTATTAATTACGAACAATGTATATAAATTACATAATCGTTTTGAAATGTCGAGATTTTAGTGTGGTTTCGGAAAATGTCACATACGTCTTTAAGTAGTTTATTATAATAAAGTACAGTAGTGCAGTGTACTAGTCAGTACGAATTATTTATTTTCTGGAGCCTACTATAGGGCACAGTCAGATCATCCTTGTGTCTCAAATTAACCTGACGGACATCACTGTATTTGTGAAGTTTACTAAATTTATTTTTTATAAAAAACCTATAGGTACCTAACCATTTATTAGACATAAACAATAAATCAAAAAATAGAAAAAAGACTTAAAAACTATAGCAACAAGAAGTTGTCGGCACCGCCCTCCCGCGGCATGGTGCCCAAAACGCTGGCAGCGTTCCCACGCTGGATAGCTTTTTTTTTTTTTAACGTGGGAAAATCTTATTAAGACCATCAGGCCGCCCTCGGGGGAGAGCGGCCCGGTGAGTGGGGGTCAGGCTAACCCGCTGGGACAAGAAATTACCAGCCCTGGGATCACCAGACGCCTCGATAAGACGCGCCGACAAGCCCGAAGAAAAAAATAATATTATTTATTTATTAGGTAATAGGTACCTACAAGTGCTATTACCACAACTTCTCTATAAAAAAAAATACGAATTTAACTTTTGACTCTTCTGAATAGAATTTTAAACAATAAAGCAAAGCAATGTCGTAGTTTTTCAACTTAGTAATTAGAACTTGGCTGATTGAAACAGTCCCAGAGCCGAGAACGGAAAAAATGGAGCGGGTGTCCTAATTATGGAGAAATCTCGGCCGGAAAATCATTGGCTGCGAATAAACGCGAGTAAACTTTTGATAAAGTTTTATTTATATTGAAGCGTTGTCGCTTCATCGTGGAGATGGCGTTTTAATTGAAAAATCTACTTCATTTTATGAAATAGCTAATAATGAGATGATTGACACCGGTATATTGCCTCAATCCTAATCGAAGCACAATAAATTATAAAGTAATTTATTGTGCTTCGATAAGGATTGACCTAACACCTTATCTATCCTTAAAATCTTGTCCATTCATTAGTTGCTTGGCTTAGATCGCGCTTAGGCGATAAGGCCGCCCATTGTGCCACATAAGTTTTAAAAGTTTTTTTATGTAACATTTGTATTTTTAATACAATATAGCGTTTATCTATCTATTGATTAAGTCGTTATTGGCCTTCGCAAAGAAAGGCCGATGGGCACACCGAGCCACATCGGTCTTGCAATGCGGTATCATGTCGTTGTTTGCGATGCGTTGGTCGTGGCTTCAAAATGGAAAACACTATTGTGCCGACATTAAATAGCGTATTGCCTTTTGCCCAGTGAGCCATGCTACTGTTTCAGTGATGTGGCTCGATGTGTCTATCACCCTATCTTATTTAAAATTTTCTAAAGTCCACTGATAACTAACTCGATGCAAATCGGAGTACAACAAAATTACAAAGAGCGACCCTTAAGAAATGATTTTGATAAAGTGCTTGAGCAAATAATGGTCTGTGCGAGCGAAGTATATTCAATCAAGAGAGTTAGTAGGATCCACTGTAAACAAAGAGAGCACTGGGCAGGGGGCTATTCCTGAAACTGCGTAAGAAAACTAAATTTATTTTTCTTGTCAGGTGGCATTTTAATTATCAATCTTGATTAAAATGGCGGATTAGCTTTGTAGATAGATACCAATAACATAGGTTCTTATAAACATGCTTATGTTTCTAAGTAGGTATCTATGTTGGTTAGCGATTCGAAACCTTAATCGGTTGGAAACCATAATGGGTTGATTAAGGTTTCACAGGGCGTCTTCCGTATGTAGCCTCATAATTAGACCATTCTACGTGATTTTAGGACATGGCTCGGGTTTCTTCGCGATATTTTCTAACACTGTAAAAGCGATGTTAACAGCACACATTGGTAAGCTTTTCTTAAAGAAAAATACATTGGTTAAGTTGGCGCGGTTGCGTGGTGCGGCAAAAAGGGAAGCAGCCAAGGAGAATCAGTAAATAACTCGCATTGCAATAATTTTCAATTGATTTTCCATAAAGTTTTCCTCCAATATAAAAGGAGCAAAAGTGGAAATATAGTTCAGGCATAGTCCCCTCACGAGCCTACACGTAGAGCTCGATGCATTGTTTATTGTTTACAATTCGGTTCTAGAGAATGGCAAGGGACTGGGAACGACGAGATAACCGACATCTGATACATCAAAGGGTAGACAAGTCCTGAATACATTCCAAGTTTACTACACCACTACTCACTACTGACGATTTACACGGTCATCATCATCATCATTTCAGCTGTAAGAAGTCCACTGCTGGACATAAGCCTCCCTCATAGATTTCCAGATGCTTCGGTCATAAGTGGCCTGCATCCATCGTGAACCCGCGGCCTTAACTAAGTCGTCCGTCCATCTCGTTGGTGGACGTCCAACGCTGCGCTTTCCGATCCGCGGTCGCCATTCGAGAACTTTCGTCCCCAACGACCATCTGCTCTCCGTGCTATATGTCCTGCCCACTGCCACTTCAAAGAGCTAATCCGTTTGGCTATGTCGGTGACCCTCGTTCTTCTACGTATCTCCTCATTTACACGGTGCCTTAATCTATTCCACCAGGGTCTCTTGATCTCAGGCTACTTACTGCTTTTGTGTCTTCTTCCCATTGAAGGTCGCGTTCCGAAGTAATATTAGGTTAAGAACGATTCAAAACGATCATGTGTATATCTTTCTGATCTTTTCTTTATTTTGGCCTGATGGATGGTGATGTGGTGCTCTACGACTGAGCGGGAAATGAGCCAGAACGATATTACATTTCCACATTGGGACATCAATGCAATCCAATCTAGTATTGCCTGTAGCTCTAGTACCATAGAATATCGCCACGGTACTAAAATCAAAATGAGCGATCAGAGCACATTTTTAATCGCTCGAGGGACCCAGGATTGGCGACTGTATTGCCCCGCATTACTTCCCTGGAAAATAGTATACTCCCCCGGGACGTACAGAACACGGTGCAGGGAAGTTCCGGAGAGTTCGAAGTAGACTGCTATCAACCGGAACCAAGGATGGCCACCGAAGAGTTTTAGTCTATTCAAATCCGTACAACCTTAACAAAGGTGAAAGTATAATCTATTAATTTAAGTTCATGCGGTTTAATTTCATTTGTCATAAATTCATAATATTGGATTGAAAATCTACTAAGCTACATATATTTGCAGACTCACCATAATACCAATAGTCGCTTGTAAGTTGCTTGCTTGAACAGTATGGCTCTTGTACTTCTGACCTTTGCAATACAAATAACCTGTGTTGTGTATGTGTACATTGTCCCTATTTATAATCTTCCTTACATTAAATATTACCTACCTACCTATGGTGAAAAAGTTGTGTTTAAGCATATACAGATTAAAAAGTAACAATAGCGAATTGAGCCGGTCTTCTAAAAAGGTAGTTAAGCAGATTTTGCAAACAGTACTGCTTACTTAATGAATGTTCTCGAATGGAGACCGCGGATCGGAAAGCGCAGCGTTGGACGTCCACCAACGAGATGGACGGACGACTTAGTGAAGGCCGCGGGTTCACGATGGATGCAGGCCACTTATGACCGAAGCATCTGGAAATCTATGAGGGAGGCTTATGTCCAGCAGTGGACTTCTTACAGCTGAAATGATGATGATGATGACTGCTTACTTAAACTGTAACTTTCTTAAAATAAACATAAAGACCTAAGTAGGTATTTGTTATTCGGAGTTCAAGCGAGATTGGGTATCCTCGTCCAATGCGACTTCATGTCACTAACTGTTTGTCCCAGTTTTGTCTATTAATATTTCAAAGTCTTTGAAACCGAATATTATATTTTTAATCAAAGTTTGACCAAATGTCAAAAAGTTTTAATATCAAAAACTTTATACCGACTGGATATCCGACACAAGTCATTAAAAGTTATTGGTATAAAATAAAATAAAAACGCATTATTAAGGATGACTCACGCTAGACCGGGTCTAGCGAAACGTAGGCCGTAGCGTAGCACGGTCCATTGTTCGTTGCTCGGTAGTCACTCCGTTGCTGTTCTGTACCCCTACCATGAGTTGATAAGTAAATACGTACACTGTAACGTTAACAGTTTGGGCATGTCCGCAATGCAAAATATCGGCTCGCGCGGCCGATCCCGCGTCCCGTACGGTACGGTACAGCCAGAAGAAGCGGGCGCGCTGTGCACAAGGTGAAACTGTTACAGTGTACGTATTTACGTAGCACCTCACGGTAGGGGTACTGAATAGCGTAAGTGTGTCCATATTGTCTATACAAAATGAAAAAATAAATAAAAATATGCTACGGTTATAGTTGCGTTACTCGTACTATTTATGTATTCTGTGGTTTCGTGTAAAACTAGTGGGAAAAATATCTAAAGCATCGCTAATGTTTTGTCTGTATGTTTGCTATAGCGACTATAGTGCCTTTCCGTCGCCATAGGTACTATAATAAGTTCTAATTGGCACCAAAATGTTGTTGCATAATAACTCTGATTAACAACCCACATATACCAAATTTGGAAACTTCTCGCGTAGGTAATTTAAACTTTAACTGCTCAGTTTGTCATCTAAAACTTGATGACTTTGACGACATTGGTTTAGATAACTCCTATGTACCTACCTATTACATTTATATTAAAAAGTTTAAAGCAGATCAAGGTGGAAAAAAGCCAGCTTTTATTTTTTAGGTTATATGACTATTAAGTGTGGGGTTTTTTGAGACCACTAGACCTGCACTAATATTGTCTTTCAGGGAGTTTTGGCGCGTCTTGTCAAGGCCTCTGATTAGCTAAACAGTTCTTCTCCATCCTAAGGTTGCCTGGAATCAAGATAAGGATAAAAAAAATCTATTTCTGACCTTTTTGTGTTTCTTTACTAAATGTATTGCAAAAGATTGTATTGTGCAAATAAAACGTTATACATACTATCCATATATCTTATGGTTTTTTGTCCCGGCGGATAAGCCTTGTTATCTAGATGACTCCAGCAGTATCTTGGGCATCATGCCTCGGGAAGGCGTTGTGCCGACAACTTGTTATAATGTCTAATTATATTTTCGAATTAATTACACCTTTAATTCACTATGCAAATTTACGCAAGGGAAACCCTTTACGTAATTGAAATCACGTTATAACATCATAGGTAATTAACAAACAAGATTCATAGGCAGGTACTTTTAAGAAAACATGGTTTGTTAATTTAGGAAAAGGTAGATCCGTACAACTTGAGAACTCGGGTTTCATACTTTTTGTGTTTATACGATCCGCGGTTCATGATTTTGCTAGTGCAAGGATTTAGAATGATGTAGGTAATGATAATGATTAATCGATGATATAACCTAGTCTATTAACATTTTTTTTTAAATATTTCTTGACTTGATTTTTAATGCTCTTAATCCGCAATGAACCGGACGTGTTTTGAAACTGACACTATTGATTGATATCTCAAGATTTTAATCAAAATTAGGATTTTAAAAAGGCTTTTGGGTGTTGGCACCACAGATGACCATAGACAAGGGTTTATAGTTACAGGCTCACAGGTCATCAATGGTGCCAACACCCAAAAACATAAAATATTTTCAATAGTGTCCATTTCAAAACACGTCCGTTTCATTGCGTATTTCCCCTACATATTCCTCCTAGGTGTTAACCACACAAAGTATAAACTGCTTTTGAAAAAATGCTTTAAAAAATGTTAGTATTGGTACATTCAAAAATCAATCAAAAATCAAGAAAAAACCAAAAATTTTAAAATGCATTAAACTCAAAATTGCAGTTAAAACTGCTATCCACATTGTACGACTGCAATAAAACTTCAAACCAATTCACAGGCTGATTGGAGTTGGTGCAGTTATTGCGGTGCATGGTTGGGTTGCAGTTTTATTGTAGTCGAACCAACTGCATAGTCGGAATGCAGTCTGTCTGTCCAGTTTCAGTTTCAGTCCCGTGAGAATAAATATAAATAAATAATTTAGACTAGTAGTACCTACTATCTAGATACCTATCTAATAAAACTAATACATTTGTATTATAAGTAGTGTTTAACTGTTTAAATAAAATAATTGCAGAAAAAACTATACAATAACAAGAAATAGATAGCTTGTATGTGAAATAAAAAATAAAAAGCTTCAAATGTTCATGTTTTTGAGATATCAAGTTTTTTACATCTAGTACAGATTTTATTCTTGTTCCTTTTCAAGATGTTTCTTTTAATTAACATCGTTAAGCATGACATATTGTGGTTTGTGTTATAAAAATTCTTTTGAGCTTTTATAGATATCTCACTTACGAGTTACGACTCGACGATATTTCGCGACCTACTTCTCTTATTTTCTTTTGTCTTTGGAAGAAAAGGGGTTTTTTGGATAAGAGAGGTTATACAAACAGAGATTGAGGGGCGATGCAATCGGATCGAGACGAGTGCTAGGGATATTATCTCGTTTATTTACCCTTTGGGTACGGAATTGTGCCTTTTATGTCAAAATGTTTAACTTCCCAAAATGTTGAGTTTCCCAAAATTTTGAACTTTTTAAAATGTTGAGAAGCGCTTCCTTGCATTGTGTTGAATTTTTGACTGATGGCGATTCTGCGCACAGTAGGTACCTACGCAATTCCTCCATTGACCAGTGATGAAGAAGTCATCAAAGGAGAATGGGGGGTTTCAAAGAGTTGATAGTCATGTAGCCGAAGCATCTAACACAAATACACAACACAGGACGTTCACAAAATACATAACATAAATCCAACATCTATTTAATATCAACCTCCTCCATCGGAGGTTAAAAACTAAGCTAAGACGAATCACTTCATTGCGACGCTTTCATACAAATATATCTTAGTACATTGTAACAAGAAAGCCAAAGAACAAACTTCAGAAAGCGGTGCACTTTGCTGAACGAGCATCCCCACCACACTTCTCGCGGCTTGTTACTAGAAATTCCATAACACTGCGGTAGACCAAAGCATTTTCAAACGCTTGACAGTGAACAAACAAGTTGCAACAACTAAGGTTTGTCAATAAATCTAGGGAACAATTGTAAAACAACAAACAGCCATTGTGAAGTGCAATCGGCATCACGTATTGCCGGTTTGCAGTAGCTAAGTTTCCCGGTATGTTGATATATTCTTCGTCTTCTTCTTCGTGTCGATGGCATATAAAATTGTCAGGGGAATGTGGTTAAGCCCGCCCACTCCAGTATGTTGCGAGTTCTTTGGCGTTTTCATTGGCTGACATCAGATCAGTCAACGTACAACTATTAGGGCTGGAGGAGCATACAAGGAGGTGCTGCATAGTTTGCTCGTGAGCTTCACAGTCGCACTGAGTCCGGCTTGGATCAATCATACCCCATCTTCCCAGATTTCTCTTGCAGCGACCAACCCCAGTTCGCAGTCTATTAGCGACTTCCACACTGGCCAGGGAAGGTCATGTCCAGAGGGATAATCTTCGTGAACCTAAGGGTCAATTTGCACGTACCACAACCACACCACAGCCACAACCACACCACAACGACGCCACGTGGTCGGGCGTATATTTTGTATTGAAAATGGATATTACAATTCACACTTACCACATTTTGCGGTGTAATACGACCACATCACAACCACATCGCGACGGCAACGCCACCACCGGCGGCGGCGGCACCGCGGCCACATCGCCACGACATGACAGCACGTACCACAACCACACCACATCGACATTTTGTCGGTACCACAACGCAACTGCAAAAAGTCGCTGCGACACTATTCACACGTAACCACAGCTTGACCACATTTTGTCGCTGCGACGTGGTGTGGTTGTGGTACGTGTGAATTGACCCTAAGATACAATTAAGCGATCAGCAGTGCCTATAAAGTTCTTAAAAATGACACGAGAAAGGCTCTTTTGGTCCCTTGAGATCCACCAGTATGAGTTGAGTTTCCCTCTTTCTCAAACTCTGAGTCAAATTACCTACATAAATGTTTGTAAAACAAAAATCAATGATTCAAATCTTACAAACACTCAACGGCAAAAGTTTTCTCCACAAACCGAACCAAAGTTGGTTTGAAGAACAGAAACCTAAGTTCGTTTTCAAACTGAACGTAGAGTATTCGGTTTTCAATAAGTTCTGACCATAACCTTAAGAACCCTCCGCATACTACAGACTTTTACCCGATAAAACTATCTGCCGATAGTCGGTCGATAGTTTGATCAGTAGCCGCCGACTGTTCAGTTCATACTGGAAATATTTTACAAGGAGAAATACATCATCAAAAATGGTTGGAACACGAAGAATGGTTAGAACTTGTGCCCCTCGCTTGCCGGTGCGCCACGGGGAACCCACGTGACATTGTAAATTTATGGTTATGATTTCTCCTTGTTTTGTTTACCGACTAAGGCTCGGTTCGAACTTTACAGTTAACGATTCCTTGAGACGTCGTTCTTTCTCCTATTTGATATTTTTTTTTAGTGATGTATTTTGTCCTTGTTAAATATTTCTAGTTAACACTCCTTGATCAATAAGAAATATCAGTTTATACAGATCAAAAACTAAGGGTAGAGATTTTTATTAGGTAAAAGTCTGTAGTGTGCTAGGAATCTAAGTCGCTTTTTGATTCTAGGAACTACATTAGGATCTGAGAGTAGATATACCTGTGGGAGAGAAAGTAGATATACCTGTGGGGTATATTCGTGAGGATGTTTGTATAATGTAACGCATTAGTTACCTAAATGGATTTTATCGAAGTTATTTAAGGGGAGTAGATATTTCCAGTACGTAAAATAGTTTTTTTTGTAAAAACAAGTTTAAAAACGAAATGTAATTCTATTTTCTAATATTTTCCAGCTACTTGAAACTTATTCGGGCTTTGAAACCATCTAATATTTCAAAGCCTGAATAAGTTTTATCAAAAATATGGTCTCTAAGTCTGATTAGGTTTAAGTTTCTAGAAAACAATGTCCCAAAGTGGCGTGCTGTAAAATAGAATTACATAATTGGATTTTTTTGAGAAAAACTAGAATAAAAAATCAACCGTCGCGCCCAAGTATTTGTATACTTGGGCGCGACGGTTGATTTTTTATATATTATTATTTATTATTTTTATATATTATATATTATTTTTATTTTTTTTACGGGTATACACTATACAACAAAGGATCGACCTTGTAACAACTTTACCTACTACCTAAATCATAAGGGGAAAAAACCTGGCCACTAAGGAATTTTCTATTACTATGAATTACATCTACACTTCTACACTAATATTATAAAGAGGAAAGATTTTTATTTTTGTGTGTGTGTTTGTATGTTTGCAATGAATAAACTTAAAAACTACCAAACCGATTTCAAAAATTCATTCACCAAGAGAAAGCTACATTATCGAGGAGTTACATAGGCTACTTTTGATCCCGATATTCCCACTGGATCGGGACTTACTAGCTAGTAGATAATAAAGAGATAGACTACGAGATAGAATGCAAGGTTCACAATACCACTAGTTAACACTAGTTACTAAGTTACCATAAAATGTACAAAACTTCAGTCCGAAAAATATCACACGAACCGAGGCGTACCGCAAGAGCTAAAATTAAAGGCACATTCACACAGCTGGTTGGCGGAATTTAAGCGTAGTGTTTAGCGAAACGTGTCGAGTTATAAAGTGAGCTAAGTTTAAATACCTTAGTATCTTATCTACCGACAAATGCGACATATCTGAAGCGGTATGTCGTTTTTGTCGCTTGTTTCATCATCATTCATAGGGTGAAATATTAGAAGGCTTAAAATCGGTTGATATAGTATTTAGGTAATATAGGCAACCACCATGAGTGAGGGCTATATTTCACCGGGACACCATGGCAGCGCAACCAGTCGCCGCTACCAACAAAATGTATACAGCTCTGCGCCACCAAACAGACACCAAGTGAGTAACTCTCTATAGAGCTGTATACATTTTGTTGGTAGCGGCGACTGGTTGCGCCGCCATGGTGTCCCGGTGAAATATAGCCCTAAGGCTTAAAATTTATTGTTCTTAAGTTTGCAATAGCTCGATATAGGCACAGAGTAAAAAATATTCTTCCATAGGTTCTTAACGTTACCGATTTCTTATCATATTGACCAATATTATTTAAATACAATTTAAGCCTTACTCATGGTAGTTGGCTATATTACCTAAATAAATGTTTAATTTTAAGGAATGAACTGCCGGCTGCAATACAGCTTACACTAAAGCAGTTGGTAGGATTAAGATGTTACATATTTTATGTAATTACTCTTTTTTCATTCGTGTTTGTGTGTAACACAGAAAAAACAATAAAGATAAATATGTTACAATATAAATATATATTTTTTTATTTACATTTGCTAACATGCGTGCGTCAGGCGAAAACAAAGTTCTTTTGGAAAGATTCTATTTTAAACTAAACCAATAATTTTAAAAGATTGGAATGAGAATGAATAAAAAAACGGAAAAAAATATTAATATTAAACTGTAGGTACACATCACTTCGTTTACTTTGATATTTTTGTATAATACTTTGTAGTGGTTAGACGGAGCTAGTGATAAAAAGAACTCATTTGTACCTTTGATTTTAGGGATGTACGTGATCCTGTGACAGACATTTACCAGTTTTCTACTCACGAAATCATTAACCTAGTACGTGTGTGGCACTCTTTGATTTTTTGTTACTTTGTCGTCTATTACTCGTCAAACGAAAGAGTTATATTGTTAAGCCACAAAGTGGCTATGTATCAGATGTCATTTAAAGGTGGATCGCGTTGTAAATATGGGAAATTATTCTTAACTAGCAGAGTCCTATGGTTTCATCCGCGTAAGTCCCGATCCCGAGGGATTTTCTAGAAACCCTTTCTTATCGTTTCTTAAGCTTTTCTTTAGCGTTTTTAGAGAGAGTGTGTTCTTGGTGGTGTGTAGGTACACCACCATGAACACACTGGAATGGAAATGGAATAGGACATGGAATTTTATATTACGTATAGGTACTTGATGAAATCGATTAGTTTAATAATGCCTTTTATAGCAAGTTCTGTAGTAACTTAACGAATGTTATGTACCTACTTATATACCTTACCGAACCTACATATATTTTGATTCGTACAAACTATAAGTTGTAAAAAAGTATCTATAAATAACAAAGCGAAATAGATTTAAACAACGAAAACAATCCACCACGTCAGTAGGTAATTATAGTTCACTCTGGACCAGAAAACCCACGAGGCCTGCGGCCTCTCGCTTCGCGGGGTTTTAAGGTCCAAAGTGAACTATAAATTGAAA
Source organism: Idaea biselata (assembly GCA_958496205.1). Taxonomy (NCBI): domain Eukaryota; kingdom Metazoa; phylum Arthropoda; class Insecta; order Lepidoptera; family Geometridae; genus Idaea; species Idaea biselata. The sequence goes on along the minus strand of OY292403.1, from coordinate 5,972,671 downwards.
CCAAACTCAACCTTGCATTTTTTGTTCCATTAATAGGCTTTATTAATTACCGTTTTTATAGATCTTTAGTCATTTCGTTAGGTGCATTGTTAACATGAAGTTCGTTAAACAACCGGTATCATTACAATTAGAAAATATCAATTTTGCGTCTGAGCAACAAAACATTCGTCACGGAAAACTATTACCAAATACAGTTCGCTGTATAATATGTGGTCCATCGAACTGTGGAAAAACGAATTTGGTTATTGGACTACTTTTGCACGAAAATGGTTTAGAATATCGTAACGTTTATGTCTATTCAAAAACTCTTTATCAACCGAAATATAAGTACTTAGAACAGGTATTGCAAAGGGTTCCTGGTGTTACTTTCTCAAAGTTTCATGAAAATCAAGAAGTGTTCACTCCAGAAGAAGCAAAATGTAACTCAGTTATTGTTTTCGATGATGTATCTTGCGAGAATCAAAACAGTATGCGTGATTTTTTTGCAATGGGTAGACACAAATACATAGACTGTTTTTATTTAAACCAGACATATAGCAAAATACCAAAACAGTTAATAAGAGATAATGCAAATTTATTAGTATTGTTCAAGCAAGATGATATAAACTTGAGACACATATATGATGAACACGTCAATACTGATATGACATGGCAAGAATTCAGAGCAATGTGTGCCCAAATATGGAAAGAACCTTACAGTTATGTTGTAATAAACAAGGACTGTGAAAAAAACAAAGGTTGTTATCGAAAGAAATTTGATACGTTTGTTTTATTTCATTAGTGGACTTATGTAAATCATTTCTTGTTGAGTCGTGGCTTAGAAAACAAGTTCTGTGAGCGTTTTGTTTATATTAAATAATAAAATTATGTCTTACATTCCCGTCTTTCGCCGTTTCGCTGATGAAGAGGAACGTTTAAGGAGTTTTGCTACCTGGCCGCTGGGTTTAAATCAAAAACCAAAAGAAATGGCTGAAGCAGGATTTTTTTATACCGAAATAGGTGATAGAGTCGTCTGTTTTTACTGCGGTGGAAGAATGAAAGATTGGGGCCCCAACGATCTACCATGGGAAGAGCATGCACGCTGGTTTGGCCAATGTCCCTATGTATTGGTAATGAAAGGAGAAGACTATGTGGAAAATGTACAAAATGGAGGATATGAAGAATTCGAAGAAGAGTGCAGTCAAATTGAACCGGAAATAAAAGTCAACATAATACCATCATCAATTATATGTAAAATTTGTATGGAAGAAGAATTAAATACGTGTTTCACACCTTGTGGTCATGCTGTGGCGTGTGCGAAGTGTTCTCTGTCTGTCGGAGTTAAATGTCCGATTTGTAGAAAAGAATTCAAAAAAATTATTAGATTGTTTTTATAAATAAAGAAAGAAGTTAAGTATTTAAAAGTCTTTTTTTATCCCTTATAAATAGCTGAGAATATTATTCGTACTATTATTTTGTGAGGCTACTACAACCAACAAAGTTCATCACTATAAATAGCTAAATACATAAACTACACTATCATTTCACATGAATACTGTTAATGGTTCAATCAACTCTGCTGCAATGGAAAAAAATCTAAAAAAACAAATTGTTGAAGCTGCAGAAGCTGTTAAAAAGAAGGTTCGAAAAATGCGAAATATTGAAACGGACAGAAGTAATATTTTAAAATCTGTTTTTAAACCAATTACAGAACCCCTCAATAAAATGGTGGACAATTCTTTATCAATAGAATCTCCTGACAAAAGAAAATCATTTCATTATTCCAAAGCCTTACAAAATGATGTTAAATTTGATACTTCAAGTCCATTAGACAGCGATAAAACTCTAAAGAGACAATCTAATGTTGGATTCAATATATTAAGCCCAAAAGAATCTAGTGAGTCACAGGATAGTGATAATAACGATTACGATGGTGATGCAATTAAAATGGATACAGTAGAAGGAGATGAATCATTTAAGACAGTGTCTTCAGGTGCAACCGATGCAATTTTAGACGTTTCTTCGTGGTCTCTTACTCCTGATGCTTCAGATAGTTTCAATGATGTTCTGTTTGGTATTAGAAATGATCGCGGAAAACTCATGATGGGATCTTCGCGTGTTGTGTTGACTGATGATTATATTCAAGTTGGTACAAAGAAGTATAAATTTACGGATGGAATAAAAGAATTACTTTTTAAAAAAGTCCCTAACTTAGATGTAATAAATAATGAAGATTTGAGTCATTATAAGTTAATGTTGCAAGAAACAAATGCTCATAGAAGAAATTTTAGTCCAAATCAACCGATCAAGAGTAATAAAGGCCGAAAATACTTGAGTATTATAAAACCACTATTCAAATTACGTAAAGTTTCAGTAAGCACTGATAGTAGCCAACCGGACATAACACATCAAGGAGAAGGTTTACCACTTATGAAAACATGGAAGAAAAATGTTGACTACGTATACTGGGATGATCCTAATGAATTAGTTGAAAGATTAAAGCTTTTGATTGCTTCAAAAGATGCTGGTAACACTGGGTTGGAGAATGAAATCATTTCTATTATAGAAGAATTGCGTGAAAGCGGGATTATACCTTAATATATAGCATGATTTTTTTAAATTATTTCATTTCAACTTTATCGATAACACCTATCAGTTCACTATAATGGATAAGTTTGGACATCACATTCATAAACGCTTGCGTTTACCAGATTTCATAGAAAACTTTGATAAAATCCTAATGAAAACCGAAAGCGGAGAGTTTGATTTACATAATACAAGACTAACCGGTATTACGATTCCATTGAAAAATTCTGATGCTGTCAACAAGGAGTACGTAGATAGACAAAATGAATTGTATATAAAGAAGGAAGAGATCGCAACAATAGTTAATAATTTGAGAACAGTTTTAAAAGAATATGTTGATAATATTATTGTAGATTATTGTACAAAAGCTGATTTAATAAGAGCTAAAAAATGAGTAAACTTCAAATTGTGAATGAAATTCATAAAGCTGTTCGCAAGAATTTTAATCGACGATCAGTATTATTAAAGGGCATTGATGACCTATGGCAAGCAGATCTCATTGATTTTCAAAGTTTAAAAAGATATAACCGTGACCATAGATATATTTTGGTGATAATCGATTGTTTTTCTAAGTTTTCTTGGGCTATCCCCGTTAAAACTAAAACAAAAAAAGAAATCGCAAATGCGTTTCAAAGTGTATTAGATAAAAATCACCGAAAACCCATTAATTTACAAACTGATATGGGCACTGAATTTTACAACGATGAATTTAAAAAAGTAACAACAAAGTATAACATTAATCATTACTCTACATATTCTGTTAAAAAGGCTTCTATAGTTGAAAGACTAATAAGGACATTGAAAAACAAGCTGTTTAAACTTTTTAGTTTCAATGGTCACTATAAATGGATTGGAGAGTTGTTGACAAGTGTCATATCAACATATAACGACACAATACATCGAACAATAAATTATAAACCTAAAGATGTCAACCATTCAAACCAAAATGCAGTAATGAAAAATATTATAAAATTCCAGAACTCTAATATAAAGCATGCAAAATCCAACAAACTAAAAGTCGGTGATCATGTTCGTATAAGTAGATATAAAAGCAGCTTCGAAAAAGGATATACTCCTAACTGGTCTACAGAATTGTTTTTAGTTAAAAATGTTTATCTTTCTGTACCAGTTACGTATTCTATAGAAGATATGTACCACCAACCAATATTAGGACGTTTTTATGAACAAGAACTTCTAAAAACTAACTGTCCAAACGTATACCTTATTGAAAAAGTTTTAAGAAAAAAGGGTAATAAACTCTTTGTCAAGTGGTTGGGTCTTTCAAAAAGTGAAAACAGTTGGATTGATAAACAAGCGATCTTATAATCCTGTATTATTAGATTTATAAAAATATAAAATTGAGAATAACAATAGAAATGACTTCATTTATAATTCAGCTATGCGCGGTGGAGGTCTTGTGAATAGTATTATAAATAACTTACCATTTGAATTGCATTTACCCGGATATAATTATTGTGGACCCGGTACACGATTAAAGAAACGATTACTGAGAGGAGATAAAGGAGTTAATGAGCTTGATAACGCTTGTATGAGACACGATATTGCTTATAATAATTCAAACAGTTTGGAAGATCGACACAAAGCTGATTTAGATCTCATAAATATGGCAAAACAGAGAATGAAATCAAAAAACGCTGGAACAGGTGAAAAACTGGCTTCGTGGCTTGTGAACAAGGCGATGAAAACTAAGGTCAAGTATGGTGCAGGTGGGAGATCATTCAAGTCGATGGTATCAAAAATACATAAAAAACTGAAAAAGTCAAAACCAAAAAATGATGCTGCAGCAATAAAAGAAGCTTATTCTGCAGCTAAAAAGCACATTAAAAATAAGAAAAAAGTTCATGTGCCTCGTGTTATACCGTTGCCGAAAACAGGTGGTATTTTACCACTCATTCCAATATTCGCTGGACTATCCGCACTGGGCGCACTGGCAGGAGGTGCAGCAGGAATAACAAAGGCTGTAAACGATCATAAATCAGCGAAAAAGAACTTTGCAGAAGCTCAACGTCATAATAAAATGATAGAATCAATTGCTCTAGGAAAAGGCTTGTATATAAAACCCTACAAGACAGGAAATGGTCTTTTTGTAAATAAATCAAAAAACTAATTAAAAGGTTACCCAGACGCGCACTTTCTGATTTAGACATATTAGATTATGCTAATCAACATATTCCATACTTTAGGGGTGTTTTCATGAGAAATAAACTACCATCAAAATCCAAGGATATTGAGTGTGGGATTGTCAATTTAGATAGTTCAGAAAATGATGGAACTCATTGGGTAGCCTATGTAAAACTATTCAAAAATTGTGAATATTTTGATAGCTTTGGCGATTTAAAGCCTCCGTTAGAGTTGGCTGAGTATTTAAGATATCGCATCAAATATAATTATTCTAGATATCAAGACTTTAACACATCCAATTGTGGACACTTATGTTTAAAGTTTCTAGAAACGTTTTGGAAGGAAGAGCTAGGTGAAAACTATGCGATTATAAATCGAGCAAACAAGAACTTACTAAAAAATTGTATGATCGTTAGTGGATTCAATAAATGAATTAATTATTATTATTAATATATTAAGTGTGTGGTTCATTAACTTAGATGATTAATTTAGGTTATTTTTTAATAAATTATAATATTGACTATAAATTTATAAAGTTGTTTTAATTACCTTCATTTGTAAAATGTCTTTCACGTTGTCTATAACTGGTAATACCTCGATTTTATCGTCCACTTTTTATCCACCATTGCAATTTGAAGGTGAATACGAGTGTGCCCTGTTGTATTTGTCTACATTCAATTCGATCCCTAACATTGATAAACGAAATAATAAATTTTATTACGACAACAATGAAGTCTTAGAAATACCAGAAGGTGCTTACGAACTCCAAGATATATCTGACTATTTAAAATCAAACGTAAAAAATGGAACAAACATAAATTTGTTTTGTAACAACAACACGTTAAAAACTTTCCTTTTTTGTTCTAAAAACATACAATTCGACAAAAATGATTCTCTCGGAAAATTATTAGGGTTTGACAAACAAACTCTTAAAGCCAATATAATACACGAGTCGCAACTTCCAGTTAACATTTTATCGACAACAGTGGTAAGAATCGAATGTGATATAGTGAGCGGATCATATATTAATGGAAAATCAAGTCACATCATTTATGAATTTGCCCCAAACGTTCCACCAGGGTATCGAATAATAGAAGTGCCAAAAAATATAATTTATTTTCCAATCAATCAAAATAACATAAGTTCTATAAATATCAGATTGTTAGACATAAATAATAATTTGATAAATCTACGAGGTGAAGAAGTTCAATTGTACATGCATATCAGGAAAAAATGATAGACTTCAATAAATACGGTAATAATGTTATAAAACCTATCAGTACTCATCGATCAATCCGGAAAGGAACAACTAAGAAAAAAATTAAAATTACCAAAGAAAATAAACAATTCTTAAAATTTATCGGACTACTAAAATGAACATCTTAGATATCACGAGTTCACCGGCATACGATAATACCATAGATGGTATAGAATATCATTCGTATAAGCCTTACATAACAAGTTTCAACAGGAATGATGAAATTCGAATCCCTATCAACCAACAAGATTTATACATATTACCATCAGCAAGTACCCTCTATATAGAAGGAACGGTAAACATTGTGAAAGGTGCTGCAAAAGAAAAAGTTGATGCTATAGAGTTCACGAATAATCCAGTTCTTTTTCTGTTCCAAGATGTTCGTTATGAACTTAATGGAGTAGAAATTGATAGAATAAAAAATGCTGGAATGACAACAACAATAAAAAATTTGCTATCTTTTAATGAAAGTGAGGCTAAAATGGCTAAAGCTTGGGGTTGGGATGTAAATGGAACAAAGAAAACCCACGGAGGACACTTTTCTTGTTCAATACCCCTGAGAAACGTTTTAGGCTTTGCTGAAGATTATAAAAAAATTATTTTGAACTGCAAACATGAACTAATATTATTACGCAGCAATACAGATTTAAACTCTTTAAAAATTCCAACTGGTGAATCTCTCGAAGATATAACAATTCACAAATTAGTTTGGCGCGTCCCGCACATCAAAGTGTCTGACAAAGAAAAAGTACATTTATTAAAACTATTAGAAAAGGATCGTCCTCTCCATTTAGCTTTTAGGAATTGGGATTTATATGAGTATCCGTTAGTACCAAAAACAACTAAGCATACTTGGTCAATTAAAACATCATCGCAGATTGAAAAACCAAGATATGTAGTATTAGGGTTACAAACGAATAGAAAGAACTTGCCGGATAAAGATATATCACGATTCGATCATTGTAATTTGAGAGATGTCAAAGTGTATCTTAATTCTGTATATTATCCATATGAAAATTTGAATATAAGTTTTAAAGATCAGAAATTTGCGTTATTATATGAACAATATGTCAAATTCCAAGAATCTTATTACGGACGTAGAAGTGAACCACTGCTCAGTCCAAATGAATTTAATGAAAAAACACCACTGTTTGTAATCGATTGCTCTAGACAATGTGAAAATCTAAAGTCCGGTCCAGTAGTCAGTGTACGTATAGAACTTGAAAGCAATTCAGAGATACCTGATCACACCGCTGCATATTGTCTCATTTTAAACGATTCCATCATTGAGTATAGACCGTTGAGTAACATAGTGAAAAAAATATCATAAATATGAATCCCAGTGATTTTGTAATTGTAGACGTACAAGGATTTAAGGATAAAGAAAATAAATTTATCATAAAAGAATTTGCGGTTATACGGAACGAATATACGCAAACTTTTCTTGTGAAACCCCCTTTCCATTTTAAACACTTAACGGTGGAAGAAAAAAAACACGTGCGATGGATAGAAGCTAATCGAGGAATTTATTGGAGTGAAGGTTTTATTGACTACAGTGAATTTAAGCGTATTGTTAAACCATATTTGAATTTTCAAAATGTTTTAACTAAAGGCACTGAGAAAATCAAGTGGATTAAAGATTTATGTGAGAACTGCGAAGTAATAGATATAGGAGAAAACCAAGGCTGTCCTAATTTTTTAAAATTATATAACGATTATGAGGTTTCTAATGTAAGTTTGAATTGTATTGATCATAATAAAATTTGTGCTCTTAAAAATGTTATTTGTATCAAGAAATGGTGTGAAGGAAGCAAGAATGAATTTAATTTATGTAAATATTTTAACTCTGTTTCTTGTACTTGATATTTTTACTGAAATATATTTTTATCAATTTATTACTTTTGTATTATCATTTCGTCTAAACAAATAAGGTACCTAATTCATAAATAAAATACATTATTTGAACAAATCAGATAAGCAAGGATTTATTTCAAGATAATCTATGACTAATACATTAAAAATATAATTGACTAAAAACTAAACTTATAACGGATTATCTTTATTCATTTAAACAATACTTATTAACTAAAATATACAAATTAATTATCGATTATTGTTTCTGATATACTTTTTATCACTCTCTCCGTTTGGTCTAATATATTGTCTATACAATCTTTCACCACATATTGAGCCGATACAATTACTTCACTGTCATTTTCACTGTTTTCACCACTAATGTCAGTTATACTGATCTGAATTAACCGCCTCCCTTTGCAAGGCTCGCGGTTCAATACAAATGAAGATCTTCGTTGGATGCTACTGGAATTCTTAGTCGTCTTCTTTAATTTCTGTTTTAGGGGCTTCGGAGTTTTCTTTAAATTGCTTACAGGCAAGTTGTCCTCATAATCATTATCAGGAAAATTTTGTGCGCATTGAAAGTAAAGATCTTGAGTGTTGATTCCGAAGAGTCTATCAGCTTGTTCCACATCATTTTTTAGGTCCATGTTCGACATTATCTGAAACAATCAAAATAACACATAAGCTTAGCATAAGTAAGTAGTATTCAAATGAAAATAGAAAAAAAAAGTAAAAAAATAACTTACCAACGTGCAATATTTATTTATTTAGTTAGCTCGAAAGGTATTGTCTCTGTAACGTACAAGTAAAGAATGATGTAATAATCCATCAACATTTAATGAGGTTTTTGTTTACTCGACAAAATCATGCATTGATGCAATAGTAATTGATATTTTTACTAAGAAACAGCGCAGGTGTTTGTTCTCAAGTTTCATTCTTTTAAAGCAAACAAATAGAAACGTGTTGCGACATGTTAGTCGGTATCATCAAACTGCTTTGTTTATAATATTAGTTGGTAGGTACCTAAGTAATTATTTCATTTCTAAAGAGATAAATAAAACGCATCATTATTATGACATAATAACATATTTATTGATAAACTTAAACTATAACTTATAGCTATAACATCCCGTTTAGTTTACCATAGGTACATAAGTAATAAGCAACAAAAATATATGGTGTATAGGTCTATCATGTATTTTTATTGTAACAAAATAGTATTCTTAATTTACGATTTAAAAGTACTGTGAGCGCTACGATATTAGTTTGAAAAGGGTTCAGATTGTATGCTACTTACCTACAGATTATTACTGGAGTTATAATTATGTAAAATTAAGTAATAAGTAACAAAATATTTTTATACTCCTAGGAAAGCAACATGACCCAGTGCTTTTGTAGATATCTTATCTGATGATATTAGACGTTTATCATCTTTACTGGATAAAGCGACTTTATTTACGCAATGAGTGAAAACTTGATGTTTTATCGATTTAAACAATTTATTCTTTTTTCTTAAAATTGATTGAGAAAATAAAGTTGTTCTATAGTCAGACACCTCTAAATCGCGAACGACACATGATTTTACACCTTTAGCTTTTTTTATTTCAGTTTCAATAGTTTTTAAACAATAAAGTTTTGAACGTAATCCGATGAATTCTAATATAATTTTACCGGCCATTTCATCCTTAAATAACCCTGGTACTTTTTTATTGATCAAAGGTAAACCATACTCGTTGTCTATTGAAAAATTACTAGTGTCAAAATAATTAATAAAATGTTCTTTTAAATCTTTATAGAAATCTTTTGTTTTAATATGATAGATAAAACTATCTGTATCGGTATAACACATTTGCAATCGATCACCATAATGTGGTTTCATTACTGAATAATGAAAATCATACATGTGAGTTTTAGACAATTCAAGTACCGAAAAACCAATATAAATAGGTTTATCTAATGCTATTTGTGTTGGTTTCAGTTGGATAGCTG